>OZ010786.1:281481620-282081620 GCA_963932465.1 Maratus speciosus | reverse complement strand
AAAATCGCAAAAAGACATCAGTTTCGTCAAACGATCGAAATGAAATGCGAATTCAATTAAAATATCGTGAAAAAACGCGATTTTCTCCCCCAGAAGATCGCGAAAAAAAACGCGAATTTCGTCAGAGTTTCATCTTAAAAAAAAAATCTATTACCGCTGTTCTAAAAGAATAAATTCAAAACTTGTTATATTTTTTCTTGTATGTTGCGTTTAGCATTCTTTTTTTTTTTTTTTAACCTTTTAAAATTTTCTTTAAGATGTATCATGTATGTGATACACATAATAAGTGTTTGGGGTTTGACTAATATCTGTTTATATGACCATTGGTCGCTGCATAAAAGAGTTTATTGTCTATTTTGTATTTAAACTTACGAAATCAGTAAGCAATATATTGTGAATACTGTGCAATTTCAGCACTAACAATTAGATTCTAATAGAGTAAAATTTGTTTTTGTCTCCAAATTGGGTATTAAAAATTCGAGTGTCCATACCACATAACGATGCAGTACATAAAAGCAACAACAACAAATAATGGCAAATACTTAAAATCTTTTGGACTCCTTAGATTTTTTTCGGTACTCCTTGGATTTTTTCTTCCCAACTCTGTATGAACCCTGTATTTATGAATTACTGAATGCATATAAAGTTAACATATATATTGTTTTTATCTTTTGCTCAATAAACGTTAGATTGTTTTTATATTTATCTTGTAATTATTTCGCCACCATATCTTTTATTCTCCCTTAACTATTTAATATACACAGGTTTGGGGTTATCAGTTTAAGTTTCCATTGGGCATTTTCATCTCACTCTGCTAAAACTAATACCTATTTAAATCTAATCCCGTCAATTTTAACCCTTTCAAATACACCGGTCAATTCGCGCCTCCTGAAGACAATATTTTTTCTACGCTAAAAATAACTAAACGTCTGTATTTTAACACATGTTTTTTAGAGCACCTCAATAGATTGAAAATTTTGAAATGTTCGAACGGGAAGATATATTTCTTACAAAATAAAATGTGTGAAAATTTCGACGAAATCAGAAAGAATCTGAGTGTTTCGTCGGGGTTTCGCTCCTATACACCGGCAAATGCTGTTCATTTCGCGCCTCACGGAGATGATATTTTTCTACGCTAAAAGTTTAAACGATCGCATTTGAACACAATCTTTTACGAATATCTCAAATTGAGATTCTCATTAGATTAGATTTACATCATCTATAAAAATTTTGAAACATTCGGACAGGTAGAAATATTTTTTACAAAATAAAATGTGTAAAATTTCGACGAAATCAGTGAAAACCTGAGTGTTTCTTCGCAGTTTCGTTCGCATTCGGTGCACATATACTCCACAAATCAAACTGTGCAGAAAGTAAAGTACCAAATAGCATATACAGTAGAACCTCGATTATCCGAAGTAATTGGGGCCGACCATCTTTCGGAAAATCGAAATTTTTGGATAATCGAGAATGCTTCAATTTTAAGATTAAGGAGAAATATATGCACTATTTCTTACTATGGTGAAAATAAAAATAATGGTGCTTAATAAAAATAAAACAATAGCAAAAATGAAACAAATAAATTATCTGAATTTTAATTTTGAAATTAAGTACCTTTTACATGTATCACAAGGGTTTGAAAACATGCTTTGTTTGGCGCACTTCCGATTGCTTTTGTTTTGAAGCTCTATCACGTAGCTTTTTTATATTATTAGTTCACCAGTATTGCAGTCTTTCTGCTGCTTCAGCCATGCCAAATCTTTTTCAAAACATTCAAAAGCTTCAGAATTGCTAATTATTTCGTTTTCTTCGTTCCTATTCGCAGCTTACAGGAGCTCAAGTTAAATTCAAAGGAACTCTAAGAAAGGGGATCGAAAGTATTTATATGTACTCGTAGTTCGGAAAGGACCGCTTGTACACGAGGAATACAATAAAGTAAAAAAATAAATAAATAAAATAAATGGATTTTGCACACAAGGAATGTGTTAGTAAAAGAGGAAAAAAGCTTTAAAAATGGATTTCGGTTAACCGAGAGTTTCGGTTAAAAGAGTTTCGGATAAAAGAGGTTCTACTGTACTTTCAATTCAATATTTTTTCATTTAAAAATATAAATTCAGATAAAAAAGATTTAAAGATATAAAATCATACAAATTTCAGGTTAATTTAAGGGTCATTCATCACGGACCCGAGCAATGCTATTATTCGAATAAACGGTACTTTGCTTTAGCACCGAATGTTCCCTATTATCGCTGATCTATAGCTAATACTTAAATCGTTAGATTTAGATATATACTTCCAACTGCACACTTTTTATATTGTTCTTCATATCGTAGAAGTTATTTAAATGAAAGTAGTTACTTTCGTAAATGTAACAAATCGAAAATTTTGATAAGTTCCTCGAGTCCTATAAGTTACATTTAAAAAAATATTTTTCCAGCTCTAACAAATGAAAAGACGTATGATCTAAACTTGCCGAATCATGATACTTTGTATTTTACGAATTTCCAGCATTGTTTGGCCTGATTTTTTTTTTTTTTTTTTTTTTTTTTTTTTTTTTTTTTTGTACTAAGAAATGGTAAAAATTTCTAACATTTCTAAAATGTCATAACTCGAGAAGTTTTGGTCGTGCAAAAATTTGTCTCACTTGCTATAGCATGGATAATATTTTTCTAAATATGTTATATACAACTTTAGGTCATAAACATGGATGGGTTAATTCTTAAACTTACATTTGTGCTATTTTTATATTATATTGTTTTCAGGGCTTAATTTGCGCCGGAGCCCACCGGAGCTTAGCTCCGGTATTTCTCTGTTTTTAGTAAATATTTAAATATTGGTCGGAATTCACAGGAGCTCATAAATACAGGGCTCTGGAGCTCAGTGCAATAGCGCTTCTGAAAAACCGAAGCCTAAATTCCGCTTTCCTTTCCTTCCCATCTCCAAGCTTTTGCATTCTTTTTTATCAAAACACTTATACGTGACGTAAGGAGATGTTTCAACTCCATTTTTATATCAGTATTTGGGCTTGGGCTGGCTCAAGCTCAATCTGTCTTACATTCAAAATTTTATTTATTCATGTATAGGAAAAAATCCTCCTGAAAAATTACGTATTCTATTTTATTCAAACCATTTTAATGCTATTTTGGTCAGAATAACGGGAAACAGGTATTTTTCTATTCTGTTTGCAATTTTATGTCTGGTATTGATGGTGGTGATGTGTTGATATGGCGCCAATCAAGAGACTGAGCAATGAAGTTGCTTACAGTTCAATTTTCTTTTGTGACATTATGATAATTTTTAATTGGCTGGTTTATTTTATTTTTTGATGTAGATATTGAACCTGAAAAAAATATTTTCTGTTTTTAGTCAATGTGCATCAGCTTAAGGTTTTGTTTGTTAGAGGTTTTCAGTCTTCTATTTTGTACGAGTATAAAAAATCACGTTATTGATTTTTCTGTTTATTTTTTAACATGAACGATGCCCATACTAAGGCTCTGCTCTGCAGATTTACAAAGTTTACTTTCATTTGTAAGTAGATATAATTGCCATGTACCGTTACTCTGATTGAAAGCAATCGAACAGTGTTACCTCTTTTTCTATAAAAGCATCGAATCTTTCCGATAACGGTGTCAAAATTTTCATTTAATCTGATTTTCATGAACTAAAACCACGAAAGATTGTTATGCGAAAGGAATCGATTACAGTTTAAGATAAGCATATTCTATAGGAAATTGAAAAACACTGTTCTATTCTTCAGCATATAAATATTAATTTCTGTAAATTTCATTCATTTTTTTTTATATAAAAGTGCACAGCTGCGAACTATTCCTTTTTTATGTTAACACTATTTCTGAATCATAATCCTTATCATATTTAATCGCAGAATTATTCAATTAATTAACTTTAAAATTAGACATCTTTCTAATTCGGAAGGAATGATAACTAAAAACAGAAATAGTTGACAACTAAGCAGGGTTGTTAAAAGCCTGGTTTTTTTCGGATTTTTTCAGGGTTTTTGGGGTTTTTTTTCAGGTTTTTTGGTGTTATAAGAGGTGGTTCAGAATGTTTGGAAAAAAAAAGTACTTACTACTAAATTCATCGTAGCTAATTGATTACAAATATATATAATTAATGGCAATAATCAAAATTATGCTTTGCTTTTAGATAAAATTGATTATTAGTAATAATTTTAACAATAAAACTATCATTAAAGTACTGTACTAAAACTAGTGCTGAATCAGAACTTTTAAACTAATATTTTGTTAAGGATAAAGTATTTTTATTCATTTTAATTGAAGTGATTGCCTATATATAATAAATATTTTCTCTAGAAAAAGTTAATTTTTGTTCAAAATTGAATTTTGAAACACATTGATCTGTTTTGCATCTGATAGATTGCAAGATTGTTTTTTCTTTTGAATTGTTTGCCTTCCAAAATGTGTTTGCTATACTCTTTCTTAGGCATAGTAACATTCCCTTAGCCTGGGTTAAATAGGAATTTTCCATTTTCTCTTTTCAAAGCATTCTTCTCCCCACTTACTGAAAAACTGAAAGGACAACAAGGAAGAATTTTCAAGAACATAACAATATAAACTTCCCTCCCTCCCCTTTGAGTTGTACTGGTCCTCTCCTTCTTATCCTTCAGGACAATGAGGAGGAATTTCCAAGAACAGAACAGTATCATACATCTCCAACTCCTCTTCCATAATCCCTTTTCTTTTGAAATTGGAGTAACTAGTTTGAAAGGTTTCTATTGCATTTCAATCTCTCTCTGAAACTGGTCTGAATTTACTTGCACTTTCAGTTGACTAAAAAATATCTCCCAAGTCTTGCTACAGTGACAGTTTCATTTGGCTACTTTGTTTGTTACAAATATATTTTGATTAAATTCACATTTTTTTTTGTGTGTGTTTTAAATATCAAACTTTTATATAATTTATATAGGTATAAGTATATATATTTAACCATGGGAAAAGCAGAAGGAAGTGGAAGAAAACAATCTGTTGAGTGGACAGTGGTAAATAAGACAACAAACATATACAAAGTGACTTGTAAAAACTGTGATAGTATAATAAGCGCAAAAATTGAAAGAATTCGTTCTCATATGAGTAAGTGCAAGAAATTTGAAGCCAATTCCTCTCATCTGTGTAATAGTGATGAACTTTCATTAATTGCTGATACATTTATTTCAAGGAAAAGGAAATCTGAAGATAGCATTCTTGAGGCCACTGATTCTGATGGTCTAGATGTTGATATTCTTCAGCCATCAAAACCAAAGCGCCAAAGATCAATGGGCGAGTATGCAATTAAAACATCAGATCATCAAAAGAAAATTCTTGATCAGAAAATATCAGAATTTTGTTATGCTAATAATATAGCTTTTAATGTGGCTGATAGTTATGCATTTAAAGAAATGATTAGTGCTTTGCATCCGGGGTATGTTCCTCCTAACAGACAAAGGTTAGCTGGACAATTATTGGATGAGGCTGACAAGTCAGTTGATTTGCTAATGGAAGATAAATTAACAAATGCCGTTATTACTTTAATGTTGGATGGGTGGTCCAACACAAGTAATGATTCCATTATTGCAATAAGTATTCATACTGGCAAAAGTACACATTTGTTGGATGCTATAGATTGTGGATCCGAAAAGAAAACTGCTAAATTTTGTGCAGAAATAGCTGAAAAGGTTATTAGTGAATTTAAACAAAAGTATGATAAAAATATATTTGCTGTATGCTGCGATAATGAAAATAAAATGAAGAAATTTCGAGATATGATAACTGAAAAACATCCGCATATTCTAGCCTTTGGTTGCTCGGCACATTATATGAACCTTGTTGCCAAAGAAATCACTCCTAAAAGTTTGATGAAATATGTAGTTGAAATTCAAAAATTTTTCAGGAACCACAATAGACCACATGAGTGGTTGATTGAGAAAAAAGGGCACAAACCGCAACTGCCCAATGAAACAAGATGGAATTCTGAAGAAGCTTGCCTTTCATCGTTCATATTCAATTATCAGAAATATATAGAAATATCAATTGAACATAAAGATGATATAGATACAAATATTTTAGCTTTTTTTGGATAACAAAGGGTTATATCGAGAGTGTGTAAACCTTCAGGCGCAGTTATCTGTTATTGCTAAAGCACTTGATAAGTTGCAAACTGATAGTTGTACTCTTGGGCAAACAGTAGAAATTTGGATTGATGTAATGGAAAGTAAAGAACTGTCTTCATATAAAGATTGCATAAAACATCGATTTGAAGAAGCTCTTACTCCATTTCACTTTATTGCGAATATTACAGATCCTGCCTTACAAGGAAAAAGATTGACACGGCAGCAAGAAAATTTAGCTGAACAGCTTATAGTAAAATTGAATCCTGCTTTTGATGTCTCTTTCAAGATGTTCCAAATAAAAGATACTGATTATTATCCAGAATCTGTTTTCTCAAAGTGTCATTGAATCCATTGAAGCCAAAAAGTGGTGGAAATTGATGGGTTGTAAATCTGAAAAAAAATAAGCTTCTAAATACAGATTTTTGCAAATTTTTAGAAGACCTCCACACTACTACATCTACATCAGCATCAATCGAAAGAATTTTTTCTACTTTTGGTCTGGTGTGGTCCAAACTCAGAAATAAACTTGGCAACAAGCAAAAAAATTAGTAAAAGTGTATAAATATTTAAAGTCAAAAGGTGTTGAGACAGAATGGTAATTGAGATAAATGAAATTGTTTTTTATTGAATGAATGTGAATAAATTAATGATTATTTAATCAGTTTGTGTTGTTATTAAATTAAGTTGCTGTGGTAGTTTATATTTAATTAAGCTAAGCAAAGTTTTATACAATTGAAACTGGATATAACAAAATTCATTGTACTGGGAAAAAATATTTTTTGTAAAGTAAGTATTTTTTATTATTACTAATTAATAGAATAAACCAAGTAATTCTACATGTCTACATAATTAGGATTCTCAGCATATATGGTATTTTGTTATGAGTTTCCATTGTATAACATAAAATGGATTATATATCAAAGTATTTTTTTAATCTAAAAAACTTTGTTTATGTTTGTGATAGTCACGACACATACTTACAGAAAATTAAGTAACAATTATTTCTTTTAAAAATTTTCATGGGTATAATTGGGACATTATTTTCTTGTGGTATGGGGGTGATGGTGATAAACTTTATGAGTGGTGTACTGATATTAAGAAATATATTACAATATATATGTAATATAAATATATTATATGCAATTTAAAGTTGAAATTTTGAAAAAACCCACTTGAGTTTTTTCCTGGGTTTTTTCAAGTGGTTTTTTTTTTTCAGAAAAAACCCACCCGGGTTTTTTGGGTCGGGCAAAATCATAACAACCCTGCAACTAAGTATATGCGGATAGATATATTTAAAATTTTTATTTTGCTAAAGAAAAAAACTGCTTTAAATGTTGCAAATAATGCATGAAATATAAATATGCAGATTGGAGTGACCGGGGGTAGGAGAAGCACGCTACGGTTGTTAGCATTTGCAGAATATTAGGGCCCCGGCACTTTTTTGTTTGAAATTAAGTCCTGATTGTTTTGATGCATTTTCTGATAGAAATTATGATCAGGGTTTCATGATTGCAGAATATTTATTAACGTCCTTTTATAGGGTAACATGTTTCATGATTTTTTTCACTGTACCAAAGAATCAAAGTTTTTTTAACAATATTCTTATAATATTGGAAAGTGTTTCATAATCTATATGTGATGCTTCATTTTTCTTTCATTTTTGTACATCAAAAATCATTCAGGCTGCGAACCGGTTGTTAAATTATTTGAATCCCACCACTGGTCATATCCTAAGTGCTTTAAGTTTATCTGCGCTTTGAAAAAAATAGTAGAAGTGTTACAATTGAGTTAACTTTCATTAAGTTTCAGATTGGCTAAAATTATTCTATTTTAACATATGTTTTATTTCATAAGGATTTGAGACTATTTCTTTTCATGATTTCTTTTAACAAATATTATGTTATTTTATTTAACTTCAACGATCGTATGTATGTTTTTCCAGTTCAAAATTTGTACTCTAAATTTAACTCACTTTCAAATATCCGATCGAGATTAAATTTTTCATGTATACTGACGTAAATTCAATGACAATCTAATATTATTATGATTTTCGATGGTTACCATTCATACTTATTTTACAGGATAACACAAAAAATTTCGGATAGATTACTGCTAACAAGTTTAAGAAAAAGCTTTAGATTAGATAACACAAGACTGTGATGGTTGTGTTTTTTAACTTATGTATTTTTTAGCACTGAATTCGAGAATTACCTTAATTTTTAACCATCATCTCAGGATGTTTTGCAAATCATAAATTGTCAAAGTTAAAAAAATAACAAAACTCAAATACTGTAAACTCCCGACTATCCGGCCTACTAAAAAAAAAAAAAAAATGAGTGTGAGAATACTTCTCACAGTATTTAAATTTGGTTTATTTTTATTTCCTTTCAGCTTTTTTTTTTTTTTTTTTTTTTTTTTTTTTGCATTGATGTCTATTTGAACTCAATCTTTACGCCGCAATTTTGACGTTTTTACCTCTCTCCGTAATGCAAGTTCATTTTTCGCCGCTGATCTGTTTCTCTCTGCCTTCAGGCGAATCGGCAGCTTGCGCATGGCACTCCGCTATTTTAGGAGCACATCTCTTGGAGCTCTCGTATCGAGGAAGTCAGCTTGCTTTATGATGACGTCATCGATATGTTGCGCCGCCCTCTTTTGATGCTGTTTGCTGACAGGAAGAAATTTCAGTTTCACTTTCCAATCAGTGAAAACATTTTTAATTCTGCAGCTTGTAATTCGATTTTCATTAATTTCCCGTAAATGTTAATTTAGCTAATCAATTTAAAGTCTGCCTTTTAATTACTTTGTCAACCCCGTATTCATCATTTAAATACTAAAACTCCTTAATTTTTAATTCAGAATTTGGTTTGATGTTGTCTGAAAAAGATGTAGTCTTTTAACGTAGTTTTAGCGGAGCGCCAGCCCGCCGGCTCGGCCGTTCGAATGCCGTGCCGCCTTTTTTTGGCCGAATAAGTTTGCCTTACTATGGGTCATATTTTTGTTATGTGGATATGTTCTTTCTCAAGATTTAATTTTTAACGATGTGCTGCACTCATCTAAAGGAATCCCACGGAAGAATTCTAATTAAGAGATTCCGTTCTTTCAGTTCTTTTATTTTAAAATGGTGACCAGAAGCAAGAATTTCATAACCTTCTATTCAACTAACGTATGGAATAAAGAACATTATTTGTTTTCATCAAATTGCCTCTTCATTGTCTACATTTCAAGTAAGAATTTTCCAGTTTTTTTATCATTTCTTTAACGATCAATAGTATTTATTAAAAGACCTTCGCAATTTGTACTAAACCACTTAAACGATCATTTAATTATCGTCACAATGAGGAATGTTGCAAGCGGCCAAAAAACATGGGAAGAAATTTCAAAAATTGTAATTGCAAGGTCTTGGCACATTGTTTCGGACTAAAAAGTTGGACATAAACCAGTGTGAGAAACAACAATGGAAGATGAGAACGATAAGCTTCTATCGTTGCTGAAAAATATACCAGGCTCTGATGATGTCAATGCAGAAGACATTACAGAATGGATGGCAAACGACGAAGTTAATGTATTAATTGATAACGATACTGTACAGTGAGAAATATCAGAAATAAAAGATTAAAAGGATCGCAGGAAAAATCTCATCCCACATTCTTATAGGTTTAAGACGATTGAGGCAGCACTGCAGTACATTAGACAGCAGGAATCGGCGTCACCTGATATCATTTACTTGCATAAAGGGGGGGGGGACATTACGTCGCGGAAGAGGGCTAACAGGGAGAAGCAGTCCTCTATTAAGGACTTTCTCAAAACTAAAAACTGTAAGTTTTGACTCTGATATTATGCATAACTTTTCATGTTTGTGCAATCCTTTATTAATAAACAGTAAAATGAGATTTACTCATTTTTTAAGGAAGGATTACGTTTTATGTTAATGTTTTGCTTTTTTTGAAATTCTATGTACATTATATATAAAATTTATCTTAATATGTGTAACATGTTTTTTAATATCATGGCGGGGAAAAAGGCACGAAATTAGTTCTCTGGCCTATCCGGCCTACCCTTCCGCCACATTAAGCCGGATTGTCGGGAGTTTACTGTACTATAAAATAGAGGGGATGGCTGTGTTTTTTAACTTCTGATAATTGATTTTTATGTACTTTTTAGCACTGAATCTGAAAATGACCTTCATTTTTAACCATCACGTTATAATTTTTTTGCAAATCGTAAATGCCAAAGTTAAAATATAGCAAAAATCTGATACTATAAAACACACATAAAACTTTTTTTATTTAATTTTCCTGACATGATGGTTAAAAATGAAGGTCATTTCCAGATTCAGCGGTCTAAAAAATGATACTATAAAACAGAGGTAAAATTTTTTTAATTTAATTTTCCTTACGTGATGGTTAAAAATGAAGGTCATTTTTGGATTCAGCAGTAAATATAGCACAAAATTAGCACTCGCCACTCGCCAGGCATCGAGTAACACTTAAAACGTCGCGATTAACTTTATTGTCCTCACTCGCCAAACTCAATGGGCACCACTCGCCAAACGCGATGGTTGAAAGATCGATGCCAGGGAGGAAAGGGGTGAAATTCGTTCGGAATTTACGGCGTCCAAATCAGCGATTCTTCCGAACGTAAGAAAAGAAAGTAGCAGGGGTGGTTCTGTCTCGAATTTTCCGAAAATTTAAGGCATTCGGTTCCGAAAACAAAAAAACGGTCATCAGTCCGAAAATTCGGACATAAAAATACCGCTAATTTCGATATGGTCGCCGAAAAGAATCAATTTCGGCACTCGTTCGTCGAAAAAAAAAATCACCAATTCCGACAAAGAATCGCGAAAAAACGTGAATTTCGCCCAAGGACCACACTTAAAAAACGCGAATTACGTCAAAACATTGCGGAAGAAACGCAAATTTCGTGAAAAGATCGCGGAGAACACGCAGCTTTCGTGACAAGATCGTGAAGAAACGCAAATTTCGTCAAAAAATCGCGGAAAAAACACAAATTTCGACAAAGAATCACAAAATTCTTCAAAGTATCGCGGAAAACCGCAAATTTCGTGAAAAGATCGCGGAAAATACAAATTTTGTGAAAAGATCGCGGAAAACGCAAATTTCGTAAAAAGATCGCGGAAAACGCAAATTTTGTGAAAAGATCGCGGATAAAACGCAAAATTCGTGAAAAGATCGCGGATAAAACGCAAAATTCGTGAAAAGATCGCGGAAAAACGCTAAATTCGTGAAAAGATCGCGGAAAAACGTAAATTTCGACAAAGAATCGCGAAAAAGAACCACAAAATTCTTCAGAGTATCGCGGAAAAAAGCAAATTTCGGGAAAAGATCGCGGATAAAAACACAAAATTCGTGAAAAGATCGCGGAGAAAACGAACTTTCGTGACAAAATCGCGGAAAAAACGTAAATTTCGTCAAAATCGCGGAAAAACACAAATTTCGAGAAAAGATCGCGGAAAAAACGAAATTTCGACAAAGAATCACGAAAAAGAATCACAAAATTCTTCAAAGTATCGCGGAAAAACGCAAATTTCGTGAAAAGATCACGAAAAACGCAAATTTCGACCAAGAATCGCAAAAAAGAATCACAAAATTCTTCAAAGTATCGCGGAAAACGCAAATTTCGTGAAAAGATGGCGCAAAAAACGCGAAATTCGTGAAAAGATCGCGAGAAAAAATGCAAATTTCGTGAAAAGATCGCGAGAAAAAATGCAAATTTCGTGAAAAGATCGCGAGAAAAAATGCAAATTTCGTGAAAAGATCGCGAGAAAATGCAAATTTCGTGAAAAGATCGCGGAGAAAACGCAACTTTCGTGACAAGATCGTGGGAAAAACGCAAATTTTGTCAAAAAATCGCGGAAAAAACACAAATTTCGACAAAGAATCGCGAAAAAGAATCACAAAATTCTTCGAAGTATCGCGGAAAACCGCAAATTTCGTGAAAAGATCGCGGATAAAACGCAGAATTCGTGAAAAGATCGCGGTAAAACGTAAATTTCGACAAAGAATCGCGAAAAAGAACCACAAAATTCTTCAAAGTATCGCGGGAAAAAGCAAATTTCGTGAAAAGATCGCAGATAAAAACACAAAACTCGTGAAAAAATCACGGAAAAAGCGCAAAATTCGTAAAAAGTTCGCGGAGAAAACGAACTGTCGTGACAAAATCGCGGAAAAAACGTAAATTTCGTCAAAAGATCGCGGAAAAACACAAATTTCGAGAAAAGATCGCGGAAAAAACGCAAATTTCGTTAAAAGATCACGGAAAACGCAAATTTCGACAAAAAATCACAAAATTCTTCAAAGTATCGCGAAAAACGCAATTTCGTGAAAAAATCGCGGTAAAAACGCGAAATTCGTGAAAAGATCGCGGGAAAAAATGCAAATTTCGTGAAAAGATCGCGGAGAAAACGCAACTTTCGTGACAAAATCGCGGAATAACGCAAATTTCGTCAAAAGATCGCCGAAAAACACAAATTTCGAGAAAAGATCGCGGAAAAAAACGAAAATTTCGTGAAAAGATCGCAGAAAAAAACGCAAATTTCGTGAAAAGATCGTGGAAAAACAGAAATTTCGTGAAAAGATCGCGGAAAAATCGTAAATTTCGTGAAAAGATCGCGGAAAAAACGCAACTTTCGTCAAAAGATCGTGAAAAAAAACGCAAATTTCACGAAAAGATTGCGGAAAAAACACAAATTTCATCAAAAGATTGCCAAAAAACGCAAATTTCGTCAAAAGATCGCCTAAAAACGGAAATTTCGTCAAAGAATCTTGAAGAAAAAAAGCAAATACTGTCAAAGAATGGCGAAAAAAAAAACCCACAAATTTCGTTAAAACATCAGAAAAAAACGCAATTTTGTGAAAAGATCACGAAAAAACGCAGATTTTGAAAAAGGTCACGAAAAACATGAATTTCGTCAAAAAAACGCGAAATTCGTTAAATGGTCGCAGAAAAATGCATATTAGTTAGTGCCGAGGGGGGTCTCTCTGGGGTCCCTCTAACCTTTCTGAAAATGTCCTGTGAATTTATTTCATTGCAATTAATATTAAAAATAAAAATTTTCATTCGAGTGTAATCATATCGAATGGTAAGTAATATACATTAGTAAATTACAATGTTGATAGTTAGAAAAAACACAATTTTGTATGGAGCATACATAACTTTGTTACTGGCCAGCGAAAAAAATCAGTGTACTGGCCAGTGGGTAAAAATGTTAATTGTGACCTATAGCAGTAAAAAGTACATAAAATAATTTAATAAATATAATAAGTTTAGTAAATATAATACTCTTAAAGCTAACTGAAAATCTTAAATTTACGTTTTAAATTAAAAGCTAAAAAGTTTTAAAATTATAGGGTTCCCAATCTAAAAGTGCTAGTAAATTAGTACAAATATATTTTCTGTGAATAAATAAGACAAAATAACCATAAACAACAAATACATCATTTGTTCCTTTCCAGAAATATATTTTAAAAAACCCGGGCTTTTTAAATGGGTTTTTTATATAAAAAAAAACCCAGCCCGGGCGGGTACCCGGGCAGCTACCCACTACAACCCTGGTTACAGAGTTGTATAATATAGACGCATGTCGTGCATGGAAAAATTTCTGCAAAATTCGGAACTGTGTGGAAAATTTTAGGGGAAAAAAATGTAGTTTCTGTTCTTGTAACTTTTTTTTAAATACCAAAAAATTAAAAATATTCCCCAATTTTATGTACGATTTATTTATCGTTTGCCAGGGGTGATTCTGTTCTGAATTTACTGAAAATTTAAGGCATTCAGTTCCGAAAATTTAAAAAAAAAAAAAAAAAAAATCTGCCATCAGTCTGAAAATTCAGACATAAAAAAAATATCACTGAAAAATAGTGCGAATTTTAACTAATATTTACTGAAAAAAATCATCAATTTCGTCAAAGCATCGTGAAAAAACATGTGAATTTCATTAAAAGACCTCAGAAAAAACGTGAATTTCTTCACAGGATCATGAAAAAAAAGATATTTTCGTCAAAGAATCTCAGAAAAATCACAAATTTCGTCAAAGGAGCGTAGGAAATGACAGATTTCGCAAAAGCATAGCAGAAAAAGCTCAAATTTTGTCAAAGTATCACCAGAAAAAAACACAAATTTCGTAAAAGGATCGCGAAAAAGACTAATTTCGTGAAAAGATCGCTGAAAAATGGGAATTTTGTCAAAAGATCTCTGAAAAAAACTAATTTCGTCAAAGGATTGAGAAAAAAACTAATTTCGTCAGAGGGTTGCGAAAAAAACATGAATTTTGTCCCGGGTTGTTACGTTTAAAACAGTTGTTTAAAACATTACATTTAAAACATGTTTATTAACACTAGAACTACCGATGTTTTATATATACCTAGTTTTACCGCACCCGTCAAATTGACGGATTTTTTATCATGGCTTTCATTTTAACTTTTAACTTTATTATTTAACAAAAATAACATTTAATAAAATAATTCGTTAATTATTAATAAAAAAACAAACAAAAACATTTTCTATTTGCATTTATAGTATAGTACATTTGATATGATTGAAATAACTATGGGGCACGTATTTTACAAATACATGTTATCTGAGATGAACACTTGCCACTTAGTTAATGTAAATAAAATAACATAATTTAATAGAAACAACATTTAATATAATAATTAATTAATTATTAATAAAAAACAAACAAAAACAGTCTCTTTGCATTCATAGTATAGCACATTTATATGTATGAAATAACTATGAGGCACATATTTTATAAATACATGTTATCTTAGATGATCACTTGCCACTCAGTTAATGTAAATAAGATAACATAATTTAATAAAAACAACATTTAATATAATAATTAATTATTAATAAAAAAACAAACAAAAACAGTTTATATTTGCATTCATAGTATAGCACATTTATGTGTATCAAATAACTATGAGGCAAATACAGGGTTCGTAAATATCGTGATATTTTCGAAAATATCAAAAATATCCGATATTTTGATATATATCTGATATTTTCGATATATATCTGATATTTTCACAATTGTCAGCTTACTGCTGATTATAAAGATTTTTAGACTTAATATAAATTAGAATCTAAAACGTATTACATTTAACATGAAAACATAATAAAACTATATTCTAAATGTCATTTTTTATATTTTTCTTATAAAATTTATGATCAAATAATTGAAAAAACTATCTTCTGCAAAAGTTGCTTTTTCACTCATCGAAACACAAAATGCAGGATTCAGTTTAAAAAATAAATAAAATTACACAACAAATTCTAAAATACAAAATTTTTCTGTTGAAGAATTTGAACATGAATGTAAGTTTGTCTGGTTTTTCATTCCCTAGCCTACTACACAATTTAGACTGAAGTAAATCAAAATCAGAAAAGATTCTAATGCATCTATTGAAGGAGAATCTGTAAACAAATGATAAGTTAAATTATTTTTCATGGGCTGTTCTAATTTAATATTATCCCACCAAATTTTTGGTTCAACATTTAAATATTCAGTTTCAAACATAAAGCTTATATGAGTTTTTTTGGTAAAATCCAATCACCAATTAACCTCTTTATCTCATTCTAGAAGGTGCAGTCTACATAAAGAATTGAGACAGGATAGGGAGGTATTGTTCAAAGACAGATTTCTTATGATGGTAATGGGAAAGCTGCAGGTACAGTCCAAAACTAGTTTTTGGAGTGTGGGGAATATTTTGGGAGCTATTCTTTTTAGTTATTTATTTACAGATGGGCTAATGTTTAATAACAGTTGAAGAATTCATTTGCACTTCTTTTGACTGAAAATATTTTGAAAATAAATATCAGATATATGAAAATATCAAAAAATACGACATTTAAAAAATAAATATCAAATGTATGAAAATGAAAATATCGAAAATATCAAAAATCTTGATATTTTGAAAATAAATATCGGATATATATCATGATATATATCAAGATACATATCCATTGATATATATCCACGAACCCTGGGCAAATATTTTACAAGTACATGCTGTTTTAGATGAACACTTGCCACAAACATATTTGTTGCATACATTGCAGGTATAAATCGCTCTGTTTTTGTTGCACAATCGAATTTGGCAAGATTTGTGTTCATAAGGACTTTTATTAGTTTTCTGGAGTACAATCCATAGCTTTCCGTTCTTGTTTTTGGGAGGAGGCTTCTTTTCTGCAGCACCTATATCACTGAAGAGTTCTTCGGATAATTGAAATAAAAATTGTTTTCTAGTTATATTTTCATCACAAGTCTATATAAAATCCACCTATTGATTGCTGCTAAGTCCAAAATATCGTAAAATACCTGCAAAGTCATCTACGTGAACCTGCTTTTACGCTCTATTTGCGGGCCATTTGGTCAACTACATCTACTCCAAACTTAGTCTCATTGTAAAACAACACAGTTGCAGGAATTGTTTTTCGATTAGAAGCAATTTTTACGGATTAATGTTTTGAGCTAAGAAGTAGTACTTTTTTACGAGGCTTACTTTTGTAAATTGTTAGAACAATATCATTTGATTTGTAGAGTTTTGTGTAGAAAAGAGCCATGTTATCTTTTCTAACTTTAGCTATTTTTGGCAATTCTCTTTTATTAGCTCACTTAGTTCCAACGAGACTTGTTTTTTTGGTCAGTAGCTTCTTTGCGAGTTGTGTACGTGTAAAAAAATTATCCGTTGTTATATTTCTACCACAATTTACATCGTTTTTTACAAGATTCAAAAATACAAATTCATTCAGAGGTACTCCTAATGGTCTAAGTTCATATTTGCCTAAATAGGGAAAGTCATTTATAAGATATTTACTTCGCACGTCTACAGCTAACCAAAACTTAATTCCGAATTTGTCCGGTTTGTTGGGCATATATTGCAGAAATCTGCATCTTGCCTTTATGGGAAACAGTTGTTCATCTACGCTTATATTCTGATCTGGTTTGTAACAAGCTTGGCTGTTATCAATAAAGGACTTCCACATTTTGGAAGCTAATCCAAATTTGTCAGTTCTTAAGCGAACACTCCTCTCGCTTTTTTTGTCGAGTCTCATAATTTCTGAAAATCTGTTTCTACTCATAGTTTCGTAAAATAAAGAGGGTCCCCATTTTTCTGACCACAAATGTGATAATTTCAAATTTCTTGCTTCGTAGGCTCCTCAAGCATACAAAATAGCTACAAACACATATAATTCTTCAATAGTAATTTTCCAATCGTCCTTCTGTGAAACATTTCTGTTCTCATTAAGTACTATATAGCAGAGTGCAATTACTTTAAAAATTAATGAATTCTAACGGTCTTTAATTTCTCAACACAATACTTATTAACTCCCATCTTCTCAGTAAAAAATAAAATGTCTACTTACAAATTTGAAGAGACATAGAAGAAATGAGAAATGACTCACAATGACACATACTAGAAATGAAGACTTCATTAAATAAAAACTAAGAGCTTTTTATTATTATGTTCAATTTTACAACATCAACACTAAAGCAAGAACTAGATGACATGAATGAGAAACTCTCTCACTTTATAATAGTTTGCAACCAATCACAACTAGCCAGCACATGCTGGAACTCTTTTGCATAAACAACAGAAAGTTGAGTAACACTGTGCAACCTGAAAACATGTCAACAAAGTTTAACTGATACCTTGTTGGTAACCAACCAACCATTCAATCAATTAACTATGAATTTAACTGAAAACCATAAAAACAAAATGTAAACAATATGGATGCCAGCATGCTGTTGAAGTTAAGTGTTAGGGTTAGTTTTGTTAGTAAGTTAGTAGTTTTATCATTGAAATAAAGTAAAAGGTACCTTTTTAAATAAAACACTTAATACAATAAATGAAGTTGAAAAATGATGGGAAAAAAAACTTAATAAAAAGTGTGGTTCTTCCACAAAATGCCCCCCTTTTCCAGCATTTTTCATTTACTAAACACTTTCAAAATAAATGTAAATATATTATGCAAAATACATATATACAATACATAATTGAAAATATTTAAATATTTACTTTCAAAAAAGTTCATCAGTTCATGATTTTAAGTTAAAAAAAGTTTTTTTTTTTTTTTTTTTTTTTTTTTCAGCATAAGTAAGCAGATCTAAGTTTCATAAACAAGTCCTTGCACAGAGACTTTGTAAGGAGATCAGCTAAATTGTCTTTAGACTTAACGTGAATAATGTCAAACACATTTTGTAGATATAAGTCTCTTACGAACATGTATTTTAAATCTATGTATCTATTCCTGATATTCTCAGCTTGGTTCTTAATGAACTGTATAGCTGCAGCATTATCACACTTCAATATTGGTTTTTGGTTACCAATAATATTTGAATCAAGGTTAAAAGTAGAATACAGTTGCTCTAAGGTCGAATTCAAGTACTTAAGTTCTTTAGCAGCTTCTGAGGCTGCAATAAATTCCGATTCCATCGGAGACATAGCTACACAGGTCTGTTTCACCACACGCCATGTTATCGGGAGGCTATTTAAGAAAATAGAGTAGCCAGTCCAGGATCGGCGGTCACTCGGGTCACTAGCCCAGCTAGCATCAACATAGGCAGAGAGCTGAGTGGGGAGGTCTTGAGGGTGCATTTGGATTCCTAATTCCTTTGTAGTTCCAAGGTAGCACAGGATTTGTTGAAGGCATTTCTAATGGATAGGTCCAGGATTTTCAACAAATTGCGAAAGAGCTGCTACTCCATAGCTGATATCAGGTCTGCAACGTCCGGAAATGTAGAGCAGGCATCCCAGTAAATTTCTGTATGGAACATCTCCATCTGGTTGTCATCAGTCGGCATATCTTTCCTAGAAGGAACAACTCCAGGTTGGAGGGGAAGAGAGATTTTAGTAAAGTTTTTAAAATTAAATTTTTCAAGATATTTCTCAATGTACTCTTTACAATGAATTTTCATGGAGTCTCCTGTCATATCAAATTCAATACCCAAAAGTTTAGAAATGGGCCCCATATTCTCGACTTCATATAAACTTTTTATAAGAGAAACTACTTCTTTTAAAATTATTTCATTTTCAGCAAATATCGGCAGGTCGTCCACATATACTAGTACCACTGCTTTTCTTTTATAAGAATAAGCACAAGTAAGTCCTGGTATTTCATTAAAACCATTACTTGTGAGTTTGTTGTGCAATTCTTCATACCAACACCTTCCCGACTGATGAAGGCCGTATAATGCTTTATGTAATTTTAAGACATGGTTTTCCTTTCCAAGTGTTATGTAATCTGCAGGTTGTCTTATGTATATATCTTTATCTATGGCTCCATATAAATATGCACATCGTACATCTAGAAGACAATGCTTCCACCCCAAAATACATATGAATAAAGCTATAAAAAGTCTGATTAATAGGAAATTAACCACTGGACTGAATGTTTCTTCATAATCCAGTCCTTCTCTCTGGTTATTCCCCAAGGCTACTAATCTTGCTTTAAAGTTTCCAAACCTATCGCTGGCTTTTCTTTTAAGAGTATATACCCACTTAGTACCTAAAATTTTACAGTTTTCTGGTTGTGGAACTAATGTCCAGACATTTCGGTCGATCATAGTTTTAATTTCTGCATCCATTGCCTTTTTCCAAAATTTAGCTTCAGGGAGCGTTTTTGCTTGATTCGGAGATCTTGGTATTATGATTTCTGCACAGCAGGTTTCCTCACTATCTGATTCATTAGTGTTACTTTCCATTTTTAAGATAATAGGACCCTCATATTCATCTTTATATGAAAAGCTTATTAGATCTTTGTCATAAATTATTTTATTTTTCTGACAATACTCTTGCATTTCTCTTTGGCTTCTTAAAGTCTTCCCATCAGGTGTAAAAATATAAATGTCAACTTTTCCCTTTGAGGCCCCTTTACTTCTTATTGTTTTTATCCTATGAAATTTAACTGTATTCGATTCTGGTTCAGGACTTGGGGTGAGTGATCGAGGTTCTTCTTTTAATTCAATCGCTTTTTCTAACTCATCTTCGGTTGGTTGGGGTAAAGACACTGATTTTGGATCAACTTGTAATTCGGGACTTGAAACACTGTTTCTTATGTTGCCCCCCAAATCATCATCATCAAACTCCGAGGAAATATTATGACCTTCTTTTGCCTTTCCTAGCATTGCTTCGTCAAAAGTCACATGTTTACTTTCTACAATGGTATTTTCATCAGGGATCCATATTCTATAACCACTCGTCCCATACCCATATCCTACAAAAATGCCTTTCTTGGCACGAGGCTGAAATTTATTTCTTTTCTGTGGGGGTTGATGAACATAGGCTGTACAGCCATATCTCTTAAGATGATTTATTGATGACTTTTTATCATACCATCGCCTGAAGGGGATGTCATTTATGGTAGTGTGAAATGTTCTATTTCTTATGTAATTAACTGTCATCATGGCTTCTAGCCAAAAATCATCTGTTAAATTAGCTGAATGTATTAATGTTCTCATTCCATCAAACAGCACACGATTGTATCGCTCTGCACAGCCGTTCATTTGCGGCGAGTAAATCGTGGTGTGTTCGTGTTTGATTCCAAGATTTTCTAAAAATTTTTCTAATGGTCGGTTGCAGTATTCTAACCCATTATCTGTTCTGACAGTTTTAACTTTCTTTCCAGTTTGCCTTTCTACCATAGCTATAAAATCTTTAAATTTACTATAAACTTCATCCTTATTTCGTAGTGGGTAACAGAAAGCCCTGTGGCTATAATCATCAATAAATGTTAAAATATATCTATAGCCTTGTTTTGTTGTAACTGGAGCCGGACCCCACACATCGCTGTGTATAAGTTCTAATAGCTCTCTAGATCTAATTTGTGGTAAATTTAGGTGGACAGCTCGTGTACTTTTCCCTATTACACATGATTCACATTGTGTTTCATCACCTTTAAGTTTTCCAGGATTTTGTACCAGATTTTTATTAAACATATCTTTCAAAGTACTTAAGTTTACATGCGCCAGTCGCTCATGCCAGAGCATGATGTTATTCCTGTCTAAAGCATATGAACTATTATAATTGTTCTCTTTACTTAAGTTTACTTTATGTTGTGTCTTAAGTGTTTCATTTTTCCCTTTAAATTGAAAGTTTTCTTTAGTAGGCCAGCCTTTTATAGTGTAAAAATTACCCTTTAATTTAGCACTCCATAAGTATTTCCATCTAGGTGAAAAAATTTGAAACCCTTTATTTAGTCGTGCATGCATTTTTGCCTTATCCATTTTAGACATACTAATTAAATTTCTATGAATAGAAGGAACGTATAAAACATCATGTAAATTTACAGTCATTATTTTATTTCGGTCTTTAATGTTAAATTCAACTTCACCAATACCCTGTACTGTGTGGGGAGTGGTTCCCATACGTACTACTGCACCTGCTGGAGGCTTTCTCAATTTTGTAAAAAATTCTTTATTTTGGCATACATGTGCCGATGATGCACTATCTAAAGTGCATTCTCTATTTGCAGGAAAAAGTTCATTTGCATAACACTTATCTGCCATAAATTCAGAGACGAAAGAACCGACTCCAGGTTTAGTTCTAGAAACTAAAGTTTTGTTTTTACAAAATTTAGCAAAATGATCACTTTTACCACATAAAAAACAAGTTAACTTTTTCCTTATGCCTGGCTTAATTGTAATTGGTTTACTAGGATTTAATTTATCTTTACTTTCAACAGTTAATAAACATTCTTGTTTTTGAAGATCACGGAAATTTCGTCGATTATATTCCTTTAAAATTTCTGCCTTTAAATTGTCAAACTTAAATTTAGACTCGACACAATTTTCAAATTCCCTTGCAAGATAATCATATTCCTTTGGCAGGCACTGTAACAACTGATAACACCTATGATCTTCAGTAATTGACTCCCCAGAATCACTTAACTTTCTATAACAATCCTCAAACCTAGCTATAAATGTAGGTAACTCTTCATCAGGAAGAATTCTTAAATTTCTAAACTCTGCTAGCCTATATGCTTTTAAGGACCTACACTCAGTTTCTAAATTTGTTTTAAGTGTATCCCATATAACTGAAGGATCACTTAAATGATTTATTTGAAGCTCAACTTCTCTGCTACAATATGTTTTCAATAGACCAGCAGCCTTGCTTTTACTTTGATTCAATTTAAATTTATCAATTTCACCTAAGTCATCTACCGGGTGTCCCAAAAAGGACTGACTGATTTTAAAATTCAATAACTTGCAAACGGTGACAGATATTAAAAAAATTCTTGCAGGAGGGTTATGCATAAGGTCAAAAGTTTTATTACAGTGATTTTCAATTTTAGTTCGATTTACAAACAATAGATGGCGCTGTAAGCAACAGTCGCTAAATACAGGCTCGATTTTTGGTACTTCGTGGCCCGGATAATACATTTCCATCTCCTTTTTCTGCATGGAACAAGATAAAGGACCAAAAATCGAGCCTGTATTTAGCGACTATTGCTTACAGTGCCATCTATTGTTTGTAAATCGAACTAAAATTGAAAATCACTGTAATAAAACTTTTGACCTTATGCATAACCCTCCTGCAAGAATTTTTTTAATATCTGCCACCGTTTGCAAGTTATTGAATTTTAAAATCAGTCAGTCCTTTTTGGGACACCCGGTACTTTTGGCCATTTACTCTTATCTATCCAAATTATTAAACCCTCTGACTCTAGTATCCTCTTTATATTTGTTACCCAAGAATGGTAATTATGTCTTGTCAATAGTAATTGAGGGTTAGGGCTAGCAGCCATGTTTGTTTACAAACACTGAAATATTTCTAAGTTAAAACTCATCAAATTCTGCCTTTAAAATGATGCAATACTGGGTTCCATAACCCTTTGTTCTGGTTAAGTACTATATAGCAGAGTGCAATTACTTTAAAAATTAATGAATTCTAACGGTCTTTAATTTCTCAACACAATACCTATTAACTCCCATCTTCTCAGTAAAAAATAAAATGTCTACTTACAAATTTGAAGAGACATAGAAGAAATGAGAAATGACTCACAATGACACATACTAGAAATGAAGACTTCATTAAATAAAAACTAAGAGCTTTTTATTATTATGTTCAATTTTACAACATCAACACTAAAGCAAGAACTAGATGACATGAATGAGAAACTCTCTCACTTTATAATAGTTTGCAACCAATCACAACTAGCCAGCACATGCTGGAACTCTTTTGCATAAACAACAGAAAGTTGAGTAACACTGTGCAACCTGAAAACATGTCAACAAAGTTTAACTGATACCTTGTTGGTAACCAACCAACCATTCAATCAATTAACTATGAATTTAACTGAAAACCATAAAAACAAAATGTAAACAATATGGATGCCAGCATGCTGTTGAAGTTAAGTGTTAGGGTTAGTTTTGTTAGTAAGTTAGTAGTTTTATCATTGAAATAAAGTAAAAGGTACCTTTTTAAATAAAACACTTAATACAATAAATGAAGTTGAAAAATGATGGAAAAAAAAACTTAATAAAAAGTGTGGTTCTTCCACAATTTCTAGCCTCGATCTCAGTGCAAGTTTTTATGCGATTCATCATTCGATTATCAATTATAAGTCTAAATGCACTGCTAACATTACCAAGCATAATGTTCCACTTCGCAAAACCAACTGGGCCTGAACTATCCTTGAATATAGTATGTGGTGGGAGTCTACCAACAAAACCATTCCCTAATATTTCCCATTCAGTACCGTTGAGAGCAATGTTTTTCTTCTGTCTTTTTTCGGTTTCTGTTTGGCTATCTGACTGCGTATCTGAACATATTCGCAATCGCATTCTGTGTCTGTGGCTCTTTTGGGGAATTTCATCTTCACTCCCTGAATCTTCACTTTCATATTCATCTTCTTCACTTTCTTCAATATCTCGTACTTCAATTTCATCTTCAGCTTCTTCAGAGTCTGAAAATTCAGTTTTATTTTCCACGAAAGATATGTCCAAATTATTATTACTTGAATTAGTGTCCGAACAGGCTTCATTTATAGTAATGAGTTCTTTGAATTCTTCGAATAATTTTTTGCTTCCTGGAAATAGTTTCATTGTTCCTTACAATTTACAAGAAATAAATTTTAAAGCTCATATATTTTGCCATGTCCTAAGACGACATTCTTCGAACACACACAATCTATCACATCTCATACTCGCGGGCAGGGCAAACAACATGTACCTATTCGTTTCTCACTTCATTTCAGTTTTTACTTCCTTTCTCTCTCTTACTTTTAGGTCTCGCCTTCTGGTATTCCGACGATTTGTAGGGTGTCTCTATTAGTGAGTGACATCGGCTGTTGGAAATCAAGCTGTGCATGAAAGCAATTAGCTTTACTACATTACTATGTTCCGAGATTGGACTTTTTACAGATTACACTTTGCACAGATTGCACTTTTCACCAAGAACTTTATCATGTTAGAAGTACAACTATTAGTGATTGCGTCCTGATTACATTTACCAGTCAGACCGTTCAGTTCTAAACTGAATCGTAATCGGAGCAAATTGGATCCCGTTATAATGGCTGTCGAACACTTTGGATCATTCAACTTCGAAATTGCCAAAGCCGTCATTTCGACGGGTCTTGGTATAGATAGGTATAGGTCATACTGATTATGGAAATTAAAGTGGGTGAGTGGAAACTGAATAGGAATATTTAACTATTCTTATATTTCATTAAAAGTCGTATCATAAAATTCTAGAAGAATACATAAATTATATAAAATTTTTAAGCATGAAATGTGAAAACCGTCAAAATGACGGTCTTGGTAGTTCTAGTGTTAAAGAATCGTTTGATATTAAAGTTGTACGCTTTATTTACGCAACAAATACATCATTTTCATGTGTGGATTATTCAGAATTTAAAAAGATGGTGTTGAGTACAAAAACTGGCTACAAATCACCAAATCATCATGAAATAGGAGGCATATTACTTGACAAAGTGTATGAATCTGTGCTGGAAACTTATAAAAATGATTTAAGAGAAAAGATTGTTTGTGCTGCTCTTGACAGATGGAGTAACATTCTCAATGAGCCAGTTGTAGGAATTACAGTATCTTGTAAAGGCCAAATTTACTTAGTAGATTCAATTAATACATTTCGCCATCCTCATGAATTTAATTATCTTTGTGAGCTTGCAAGTATTGCTATAAATAAAGTTGAGGAACGCTATGGTTGTTTTATTGGCAGCTTTGTAACAGACAATGCTGCCTTGAAGATGAGAAATGAACTTAAAAAGATTGAGAGACATAATATGAATATTTTAACTTATGAATGTTCAGCTCATGTCTTAAATCTTCTAGCAAAAGACATTAAAATCTCTAATATAAAAGCTCAAGTTTTGATATTGTTAAATATTTTCGAAATGATCATTTTGCTTCAGCAAAGCTTCGGGAAATAGTTGCTAAAAAGCTTGAGTTACGATCAGGTGTCAGATGGAATTCCATGTTGGACACAATGGAGTCTTACATAAGCAATTGGTCACAAATTTTCAAAATTTGTGAAGATAATCGAGAGAAAATCAATTCTGATATTTCTAAGAAAGTCCATAGACTTGCAGTTAAAAAGAAATGTTGAAGATTATATCCAAAGGCTCAAACATATTGCAATTTCATGTGACAAAGCTCAGAGTAATAATTATATTATTAGTGATGTAGTTGAAGTTTGGAAAGATTTTAAAAAAGAAATATCAGAAATATGTGCTGCTAGTAATCTTACCATGATTACAAAAAACATTGAAAAAGCCATAGAAGACAGATATGAATTGGCCATGACATCTGTACATTTCTTGGCAGACATTACTGATCCATGCTTTAAAGGAGAATTACTTACAATTGATGAGACAGAAAAAGGCATGAACCTTGCAGCCGAATTATGTCCTGAATTGATTCCTATAATTATAAACTATAAAGCTAAGTCAGCTCCATTCTCCAGTTATATGTTTGATGCTATTAATAATAATGCAAAAAAATAAATAAAAATGATATGCTGTCAGTTACCAATCATAAATTTGCTGTTCAAGAATCAAATAAAGTGCACAATTTTGTAGAAATAACACCTTTGTGGATAAGCTTTGAAAAACACGTCGATAAAAATATCATGCTGATCACAAAACAATTACATACAGCTGTGTGGATGGTTTAGAAAGAGTTTTCGACTTTTGGCTTTGTTCTGAGCAAAACTAGAAACCAGTTAGGTGTTGATAAGGTTGCCAAGCTTGTTACAATTTTTAAGAACTTAATAATTAGATGTTTTAGTTGTTAATTAATGTTTGGTATTTATTAAATAATTTTTTTCTTATTTACTGTTTTTTGAAAATATTTTCATTCTTTATATTTAATTTAATAATTTTTGCTCGCTTTAATCAAAATTGTGCTGTTGAATGAGAAAAAAGCGTTTTAAACGTTTAAAACATGTTTTAAACAAAAAAAAAAAAAAACACGTTTTTTGTTTTTTCTAAAAAAAACATGTTTTTTTCCAACCCTGATTTTGTCAAAGGGCCACAAAAAAAGTGTTTTTCTTTTAGTAACTTTTTCTTTACACCTGTTATCTTTTTTTAAAATCTGCTATCGTTTTTTATGAAGATACAAAGTCAGTATAAAAATCATTATAGGATTATAGAATCATTTCATTCTAAAAAATGGAATATCCCAATGTTCGCCATTCCTATTCTTCTGCCATATGCTCATATAATTCATTGTTAGAGAAACCAGGTTCGAAATTATACTTGTTATGTTTACTAGTAAAAAATGGGGAAGACTGTTGTTCACCTGTTTTGTTTATAAAAAGTCGGCTTACCCCCGTGCAGGGGGCAAGTGCAAGAAGACAATATTACTGTTGAATGCATTATGTAACATAAAGCTATTATTAAAATACAGGGATCATACTTGTCCTGACATTCTGAAAATTCCTGAAAAATGAAAAAACGTCCTGAAATGTCCTAAGATATGGTAACCTGTCCGTAAATTTCACAAGTTTTATGCTATAGCACTAATAGTCATGATTTTTCTGTGAATATATATTTTCTTTTTCGTAGAATTCCACGAATTATTTAGTTTTTCAGAATTCCATAAAATCAGTATTTTTTAATTAATAGGTACATAGGACTGAGAAAAAATGAACCAGAAAATAGCTATAAACAATTTTGTCAGTGGGTGATGAAAAACTCGTAAATTTTGTCAAGTTGTCGTAGAAAAAGAATCGGACATTTTTGCCTAACTTACGCCAATGTTGTTTTAAAAAGCATTAAGACCCTTAAAAAAGAAGTACCAAAAAAAATTAGTGTATACATATATCTATATGTGAGGTAGATTATGGGCAACTGATTGCATGGAGTACTGCTAAATTTGGTGTGAAGGTAGTCCTAGAACTAAAGTTTCACACTTTAAAACTTTTTTCTAAATTATTTTTTGTGATTTTCTGTAATTTGACATGCATTCTAAATTTTCAGAAGAACAAAAAAAAATTCTCTGCTGGAAAATCAATAGCCATTCTAACACAGTTTGTTATTTAAATCACCAAAACAATTTTCTTCTTTTGGGGGGATTTTTAAAGATATTTCCATTCTATAAATTCTCTGTTTGTATTTTTGAATTTCAGATTTTAAACATTTTTGGTGTGATTATTGACTCAATCCTAAGTTGTGATAGACAGGCTGGCTGACAAAGGCAGATAGTAACTTTATAAAGTTTCTGAGATATGTTTAATTTTTTTTGTTCAAAATTCTGTTTTTTTTTTGCACTTTTGTTTACAAAGAACAAATACGCAGCGATTTGTTTTGTGTGATAATTTTTACTTATGCAAGTTGTTTTGTTTTTTTGAAATTGTTAATATTTTTAGAGTATTTGTACTCTTATAGATAGGACTATCTATAATCTTATCACTTTTTTTTGTTGTTGGTGGTGGCGGGGGGGAGTAGAAATAGGAGGGTGGTATAAGATAATTTTTTTTAAATGATGGCATAATTTATCAAAATGTTCACTTTATAAAATATGTTGTTCTTGTTGATAAGATATTTTAATTGATTTAGATAGAATTGTTCTTTAATTATGAATATTGGAATATGAAATGTATAGAATAATTTGTTAAGTATATTTTGGGTATCAATCTCTTCAAAGTACTCTTGTACTTGACTAAAATTATTTCTAATGTGTTAAAATGGGTGTGAAATTAAAATAGTTAGTGTCTTTTTTATTATTGTTTACTAGTTTATTTTTATATCCTGTGTTTTTCAGGGAAATAAGAGATTTAGCTTATGGTTTGCAACAACATGGTTTTGCTGATGCAAAGAAATTAGCTACTGAAGTGAAGACGAAGACTGAAAATGATATTAAGTTAGTTTAAAAGATTTTGATTTTCTGTGTTTTCGCTTTTCAGCAAGGTTTAAAAAAAAAGTATTTATTTTTTTAAATATTTTCTACTACATGCATATATGTTGATAAAAATAAACTTCGAGTATTAAGTAATATTTCATTTGAAAATAAATTAAATAATTTTGGTCAATTGTAATGAAAATTAAAATAACATACAATTTAAACATCATTAGTAACAGCTTACAGCTATCTTGTGTTCAAAGAATCAACGGCTGTACACAGTTAAACCTTCATATCATGAGTCACTTTTTAAAGAATCCTATGTAGATAGCAACTTCATACAGTAGTGTATAAGGTTTATTAGAGAACTAATGGTAAATTCTACTAAAGAAAAAGTTCTACAAGTAAATGTAAGTTGCCAGTATGAAATGCAGGATATTTCTTTAGGAGTTTCGTAGACACTGATTTATTAATAAGAATCACAAGTATAATATAATATGTAAACATAACTTTGTTACAAACAAAAATAATTCTTGACAAAACATGCTTATGAAGCTAGAAGACAGCCACCAATGAAAAATTGATAAACTGATTTTTAGGGTTTTGTTCATCTGACGAATCAACCCTATTCGTCTCACTCCTCAGTCTGTCACAAAGTCGATATGCGAAAACTGTATTAAGTTTGAGACTTGGAACCGAAAAAAAATAATAATAAGAAAAAAATTCGATAGACAAAAGTTGAAATTTTAGAATTTTATAAGGGTTTTTTAATTTCCTTTTGCAATGGATTTTAACCTCTTAATCATTGCGATTATTATTTTATGTGCAATTTGCCCATGAATGTACCGGGTGCCACGATTCAGGCATTAAAAGATATTTTGTATTTTTTTGTTATATTAAAAGAAATATTGTAAACGGTGCTATTTATTTAACTGAACTTAAAAGAAATACCATATTCAAAATAGTCTACATTTAAAAAAGATTTTTATTTAAATAATTTGACTTGAATATTTTTATTTTGGTGCTGTGCTCCAATCATATATATATATTTTTTTGTTTAAAGTAATTATAAATATTGATTGCTAATGAAAATACACCTAGAAAAACATATATGTCTGTTTAATTGTTTTTTTTCCTCGCAGCACTAATTTTTATTTATTTTTATTTATTTATTTATTTTCTAGAGAGAAGGATGAACACCAATATATCTCTATATTATGCAATTTTGAATTTAAAAAATCCTGACAAGTACTGTGCATTTATTTCTTATATATTTCAAAAAGTGCACATTTATTAACCATTAATGTTTAACATTTAAGATGATATAATCAAATCTAGATTTAATGTAACAATTTCTAGAAATTATCACTGGTAAAAATCTTTTAGTTTCGTTTTTGTCATCTACAATCAATATGCAAAATAATTCATATACAGTTAAATTTGGATAATTCAAAGTTGAAGGGGCCAGAAAAAAGTTCGAAATATCCAAAAATTTTAATTACATATATTCTCTCAAAAAGAAGAGATAAATAGAAAAGATTAACTGCACAATGAAAGATTTAACACACAAACTTTATCTAAGAATACTGCTACATTTTTTCCCCATTAAATCAAATATTTTGTACTAGCTTAATTATTCATTACTTTAAAAAAAAAGTCAGATATTTTTTATTGCTTCTTTGAATGCAATCTTTGAGTTGTAGCATATGATTCCAACCTATATAGACTGACCTTAAAAAAAGCATTGAAGTTCAAGTATATACACCATAGCGTCTGACAAGCTAGATAGGAGCTTCTCTTGTATTTTCTTGTTCTCTTCATCCTGAGATAGTCCGTTCTCAGCTTGATTCTTCTCTGACAGTTGAACTATAATGTTCGCATTAGTTGTCTCGCCACACACAGCCACATTTTTGTCCACGTTAACATAATCCTCATACAAGATTGACAGATCAGATCTTCCCAATACCTGACAGCCAGCTCAGAATAAAGTTTTCTACTACATTTACTCCTTCCATTTCTTTCTTTACATCCCAAACCATCGCCTTTCTTTTCATAAGAAAGACCGTTAAAATATTTTTCACCTTAGCTGAAAAAAGTCCCAGAACAATTTTTACCATAAAATTTTAAGGACAATCGTACGAAAAATTCCATTTATTCAAAATAAAATTCGAAATATCCATGATTTTTTTTTTACATTATTTTAATACAAAATTCTGGGGACCAAGCAAAAAATTCGAATTAAACAAGTTCGAATTATCAAAGTTTCACTGTATTAAGAGTTCAAATATGTTTAACAAGCAATAATTTAACTTTTTCTTAAACTTTTGCTAATTTTTTTTCATTTATTATTATTTTTTCGTTGTTGTTGTTATTCACAAATAACTTCTTTTACATACATTTTGTTCAAAAGATAAATCGAAGATTTTATGGCCCTGTGTACAAATAAAAATGATTTTTATTGATTAAAATTATAGTTTTTCTTTTCTCATTTTTAATACATTAGTTGTATTTTTCATTTCATTCAATATTTATTTTGTGAAAGGTCTTGGATACTTATTTTTTATTATAGACATATGACAGATATTATTATGATAGAGAATAGCGTACTGTATTTGTTATATATTTGCAGAGATGTGGATGGGAACTACTTTTGATTAAATATCGCAGTTAGTCCACATGACAGACATTATGATAAAGACTGATTCCAAACATTATAATTAACTTAATAGTGATACTCTATAACATTAAAGTAGAATTATGAGTAACACATACCACTATTTTCGAATAATAATTTCAGATTTTTTTTTATTAGTTTTATTAGGTTTTTTTTTATTAGGTTAGGTTGGCACGACAATGACCAGGTTTGGTTCATTCAACTTGATATCGATAACCTAACATTTTAGTTCCACTTTTAACCGCCAGGGGCACTTTGATAAGGTTTTCTTTCTGTGTCCCGTTTCCATAACTCAGCAACCGTCTGTCTGATTTCAACGCAACTAATTCCAAACATTATAATTAACTTAATAATGAAACTCTATAACAGTAAAGTAAAATTATGAGTAGCACATACGAGTATCTCGGGATCAATGGGCACAATGACGATGGGATTTGGCTCGTTCAACTTGATATTGATAGCTTTACATATTTTAGTTCCACTTTTTACCACCATTGGGTGCTTTCCTATCTCGAAGTTCTGTGGGCCCGATCACAAATGTGGTTTGGCTCATTCAACTTGGTTTTCGATTCATTTGAAAGTTAGTTTGTTTAGAACAGAGTGCACCCCTGATGGTGAAAATTGGAACTGATATATTTTGCAGAGCATGTGCAGCATGCCTGATATACAATGCTGCACACATCAGAGTTTCGTTCGGATAGAAATTTGTTTAGAATAATGCGAACCTCCCCCTAGCAGTAGTAAATGGAACTAACTGATTTTGCAGAGTGTGCGCAGGATCCCTGCTATATATGGTGTGATAAGTTACAAAAATTTAAATTTTGTTTAAACTTCTGCTAAATTTTTGAAAATTTAAAATTTTCTTTGAATAATTGCTTTTGCTACTAAATTTTGGGGAAATTTCAGCATTTTAAATTTCATCTTAGAAATTTAAAATTTTATTTAAATCTCTGCTAAATTTTTAAAGTTTCAGAATTTAAAAAAATTTGGATTTTTGAATTTCATTTAAATAATTTGACATGGATATTTTTATTCTGATAAAAAAAATAACAATTTGGATTTACAGTATGGAACCATTTATCCGGAAACCAGTTAACCGGGGAAACCAGTTATCCGGAATTCTATTTCTGATCTTTGATTTCAGGATCTTTGCAGAAAAAGGTGTCATACACTGCCAGTTTGACATAGGCTTTGCTTGAAACAATTGTATAATTTGATGACAACATCTAGTATTTGAAATGAAAACATATTTAGTTGTATTTTAGATGTTTTAATTTTTATGCAGAGGAAACACGAGAATTTTTGTTTCTAAGATTACCCTTATAGGGTATTCCCATAAATTACCTTCTTTTAAAATCTGCTTAACTTTTGATCTTTCTTGCATTGATTTTTAATCCAAGTAATCTAATAATTTAAAATCAGAAATATTTAAATTTTTAGCAATATATATATATGGTATATTAGTGTCACAACCACACATATTCCACAAAACATATCAAATGGATGCTGCTTTAATGCACAACCAGTTAACTGGAGAAACCAGTTATCCGGAATACATCTGACCCCAAGCATTCCGGATAAATGGTTCTGTACTGTATTTAATTAAAGGATAAAGTGTTTTGAAACGAATATTAAATAAAACCCTCTGTGCGATTTGTGATCACACTTACCCACTTGTTATAATAGTAACATGTGTATTTTAGTAAGTAGTTTTTAAGTATTGATTGATAATGTTTAATGTAGCACAAAGAATATTAGTGTGCTGTGCAGTTATTATAATCGTTCAAAAAGCAGCAATGTCCTCCTCTTATAAACAAGCGTATAAATTTAATAACTTTATATTTTTAAAATTTTGATTCCCAAACAAAAATTTATTGTTCAATAGTAATATTGGAAAGAAAGTGGAAAAATCAATATATTGCCCAATAACATTTTAAAATTCTTTATATCATCCTGGGCTTATACCATACAAATTGATGTTGATAGTAGATCTTCACATCATATTGTTACATAAACTAAATCTATAAAAAATTTCTAATGAAACAAGATTGCAAATCAAAAGATTAAAAAAAAAAATTCATTTAACTATTATAACTGATTATGGAATAGGAGAAGCTGTTTTTATATCATGAACAGCGATGAAAATTAACGAGCTTTCCATTTCTATTTTTAAAAAAACTTTAATTCCCAGGAAATTACTATCAACAAAATTCAGAGCCAGACACTCGATGTTGGAGGAATATATTTAACCCTCCATCACTCGCTCACTGTTTTGGTCACACTATCACTTGCGGGTGTGTTGTAAACATCCCCAAAACTTTTATCACAATTTTTAAGTTATAATGAAGGTTATAATTTTTAAGTTATAATTAAGTTAATTTAAGTTATAATTTTTATAATTTACTCATAATTAAAGTAGCTACTTTAACTTATTTTTTAATAAATACAATTCAGAAATACAAAAAACATAATTTTATAAAAATTATATAAAAAAGGTTTACATATACATTAGTCAAAATTGTATGAAAAATATTTACATTTATTACTTAGATTACTTGTGCTATAAGAATATTCTTATGACTTTTTTTTTTCTGTACACATTGTTTTGTTTGTGTATAATGATTTGATGTTATTCATTAAAACAATTTGGATAAATGGATGACATGTGTTTTAAATACATATTTTTTTTTTTTTTTTTTTGCAAGAAACACAGTAGCTATTAGTTTTTATGTCCTTTACTCGAGGACACATCACACATTGACCTTTCTTTGGTATCTCTACCTGCTGTCTCATCGTCTTTAGAATCTGATGAAACAGAAGCCAAAAGATTCCGCAAATGCTCTATTTTCCATGGAAATTTTGACATTTTCTATATAACAAAAAGACAAAAAATTGATGTAAAAGACTCAAAATAAATTTCAAAAAACAAAATTTATTCATAATTTAATTATTCCTATGTTAAAAATAAAATCAATTTGTAATATAGCTTACCTTATTATTATTGTTTTAATCAAAAATATTCCATGATTACTTGCAGGGTTCTCAGCACCCCCAGCTGAAATTTTTCACATCCTCACTTTTCCAGAAAAAATTGTAAAATGAATGTCTGTTGTCAGTAAGCGAGGAATCTAAAAGTGTGCAGCTACTAAAATTACTTGAGCTTGAATAGCTCCGTACTTGTGAGCATGTTTTTACTCGTGGGATGATCAGAAACACCCTGTGCGAGTAATAGAGGGTTAAGTGTTTTTCATAAAGATAGTTGTATGTTTCCCTATCATGCTTAATCTTCAAGCAAAATCGATTTTATGTTGATAACTGACAGAAAAAAAAGAATTTAGTGTGTAAAAAAATACTTCATTTTAAAAAAAACACTTTGTCAGTTATAGTCTCGCATATTTTCACTTGATTAAAAACATAGCTGTTATTTTAAAAACATAATGACACCCATGCAAAGATGGAGCAGGTCACTAGTAATATTATAAATGTGTACTTTTGTTTGAACATTGCACTGAAATTACTGAACCTACCAATCCCATTGAAACTTAGTCCATATGTAGATAAGACCCGAAATATCATATAGGCTGCCTTTTTTTTTTTTTTTTTTTTTTTTTTTTTTTTTTTTGCCCTTAAACACATTTTTTTTTCCTTTTAATGATTATTTTTATTTTATTTATTTTTGCTGTTGCTTTAATTTTTAATAGTTCATTAGTTAAATCTGAATTTTTATTGTGTGAATTTTAAGATCGTTTAAAATTTGTAATAAGCTCATTAGTTATTAAAATATTAATTAAAGTTATAAAAAAAAATCCACCAAATTTAATTAGCATTAGCTTTTTGAGTCTGAAATCATTATATCCCATTTATATTTAGAATTTTTTTGTAACTGACAGTGAATCTGCAAAATGAAATATTTTAAACAGTAAAAGCTAGAAAATAAAATGTAAATGAAAAACATTCTCTTATTATTTTTTTTTTTTAAATATGATTATATGTTGAGAAAATAATTTAAATATCCTGAATAGCTAGTTTGAGTAATGCTTTTTTCTTTCTTTCTTTTTGGCATATCTTAAAAAAGAAACAGCAAAAATTTTAACTTTTATAATAAATTCATTAATTTGTACTTTCTACCAAGTATAAATCGAAATACGGAATTTTCCGTAATCTCAGCTCATGCTAAATTAACATTATAACAGAAATTTTTTGTAACAGCTTGAATTACTGTCATGAAATTAGGCATGATTTTTAAGATAAACGTTGGGTGCTTATAAAAAGAGTGTTTAAAAAACACTTTTACTTTAATGCTTATTTAAGATTATGTCGCAAGTGCATAAATTAAGTGTGCATTTTCTATAATTTATAATGTGTAAATTGTTACTGCTGTACTTGTTCATATGCATTTAAAAAAATAATTTATTCTGATCTTTCTAATTATATATACATTTAAACATTTTGTAGGGCTTTTTTGAGATCTCGTACTTTAGAGAGACGTAGAGTAAAAACTCCACTTTTTGACGTTGATAAACATCGTGGTAGGCCAAAATGCACATGGAATTCTGTATCTCAGGAAATTTTGGGAAGCTGGCCTGTAGTTCGAAAGTGGAGACGACTAGCTTATGAACAGATGTTATCTTACACAAGAACTAAGGATTATAGTAAACCTGTTATTTCAGCGGTAAGTTACGTCTTAGAAAATGGACTTAAATTATTTCATCTTATAATCAGGGACTACACTAAGAAATTCAGAATATTAGCCAATTTCCAAAAGTGTTAGCCAACAACTTCTTGTTATTCTACATTGAAGATTCATGTTACAGATGGGTCACAAATGTGCATTTGAGCTGTTTCAGCTTTATGAGACTACGGTACAGCGCCGATTATCTGAACTCCAATTAACCGAACTTCTAATTATCCAAACAGACTATTTCTCTCAAAAAAATTTTTTAACCGAACTTCCAATTATCCTAACACCACCCTATTTTTCTCATTTTTCGACTAAAGTTCTTGCCACCCAATGTTACATCTGTAATCCAACCCATGGATCAAAGTGTGATAGAGACTTTCAAACGACTTTAAAGAAAGCAAATGTTAAGAATGCTCTTTTTATCAGAAGAGCCTGATTCAGTTCAGAAAATGATAAAAAGAGAAAAAGAAACTTTTAAATGATAAAAAAGTAAACAAAAAAAAAAAATTAAAAAGACAAATATATAAAACAATTTTTAAACATGACAGCCCTAACTGGTGCTGGCAGTCCTAAGCAGTCTGAAGGTTTTAGTATAGTCAGGAACATCCCTTAAATTGTCTGGCCATTTATTTGAACTTTTGTTTATCCGAACTAGGGTCAGTCCCGACTTGTTTGGATAATCGGCGCTCTACTGTATTTAATGCCTTAGGTTTGATTGATTCTAAATTTGTTCCCATTCTCTTTTGGTGTATTTAAAACAATTTTTAAGAAATTTTAGGCATATTTATATTTATTTGTTCCTACTTCTTAAACATTTGTCCCCAAAATAATCTTAATTATTTATGAAATTTGGGAAAATTAATAAATATTTTAAGGGAGATGTTTTAATTTTAAAATGTAAAAAATGTTAATTGACTTAATTATTTTAAATTTATTTAAAAATATTTTAATCTGAAAAAGTGTTACAATGTAACAAACAATATCTGTGAACTATAGTGGGCTAAACTAATATCATTTCCCGTTTGAGGGGTTGATTGTAGGTTGTTATTATGGATGTAGTAGATCCAAAACTTGTGTTATAAATTATTAAAATATCTGTAACAGAATTTCTAAAAAATATTTTTAATGGTGAATTTCTTTAAAAAGTAAAAAGTTACAACATATCTTTGCAAATAGTAAAGCCAGCGTTTGTACAGCCCTTGAAAGTCCTTAAAAGTGTTTAAATATTTCAAATAGAATTTTTGGTGCTTAAATACTTATTTTCATGCAAAATCTGCAAAAAGTCTTTAAAAGTGCTTAATTTTATCCTTGTATTATTTCTTAATCAAGGGGTGAAACTCTTCTTTATTTCTTTGAATTTCTGATTTGGAAATAAATCTCCCCCCCCCCCCCCCCCTTTGCCCCTCTTTCTTCCCCAATACCAAAGATTAAAATCTTTAAAACTTAATTTTTGTAAACTTTTTCTACTCTGTTTGTTACTTTATAGTGAATAAATAGTAATCCCTCAGTTTTATTCACAGTTCATTTCATCTAAATTTCACGCCCACAAAATTTTGCTTCCCCGTTTTTGTCTCTAACCCTCCCCCACACTACTCAAAGTTTAAAAACTCTTTAATTAAAAAAAAATGAAAAAAAAAATCTGTTCTATTTGTCATTTTATTGTCACAATAAATAATTGACCATGAAGATTTCTCTTCCAACTCCAAATTGGCATTTTCCCTTTGCTCTCCCCCCCCCCCCACACACACACTTGCAGAGTACTTGCATTTTTTTTACGATTTCCGCAGTTGCTCTATCTCAAGAACTAATGCATGAATTTTCATCAAACTTCAGATTCATATATACCTTGATAAATATTCGTACTGATAACTTTTTGGCATAAATTGCCCAATAGGTGGTGCTGCTATGCTGGATTTTTCAAGATCTTCTCAATAGTTCTATCTGAAAAAGTATTGCACAGATTTTCATCAAACTTCAGATTCAGTTAGACATTGACAAAAATTTTTGCTGATTAGGTTTTGGTGTAAATCACCCAACAGGTGACGCTGCCATCCTGCATTTTGCAAGATTTATACGATTTTAGCAATAGTCATATCTCAAGAACTAATGCATGGAATTTCATATCTTTAGAATCCTCATGATGGGCATAGATTGTCATTTAATTTTGACATTCTGATAACAAATTTTGAAGTATTAAAATGTATGAAATAGAAGAAAGTTTTGAGATTGGCATATCCAACTAGTTTTTTCTTCTGCTGTATTTCTTATTTTAAAAATTTCTAAGTTTCTACTGCCACATGCTGAAATTTCCCCCTTCCTGGCCATTTGAATGTTTAAAACTTGTATTTACAAACATGGCTCTTTATTAAAAAATACATATTATAATTTATTAGTTTATTTAATTTGTAGGTCCGTACATTTTTTTAAAATTTTAGTAATTGAAAGTCCTTGATTTTTATTTAAGGAAATGTTTAGGAACCCCGAAAATGTGATGTGATATTTCAGATATTTTTTTCAATGCATATTTAATTTCTCCTTATAAGATCAGTGATGTCGCTAGACTTTTAAAATCCTGGGACCCAGACACTTCTAAAAAAACTTTCCTTTTTTACAAAATTGGGTCCTCATTTTAGAAATAAGATATATTCAGTATATGTAACAGAAAATATGCCTCTTTTGCATTCTTTAAAGGTAAAAATTATGCATCTTGAACAGGGTTGTAATTTTAACCGGTCAAAATTAATTTTTTTACGGTGGGACACTGAATCAGGACACTGAATAAAAGTGGTTTTAACCGTCGAAAATTGGTCAAAAGTGGTCAGAAATGGTCAAAACTGTTAAAAATGGTTTTAATTTTAATAATTACTTTTTCTTTGCAATTAAAAGTAACTTAATAAGTAATAAAAGTAACAGGCAGTTAAAAAAAAATACAGTGATAAGGAGGCTCATTAGTAAAATATGCTTATGCAATACAATAAGAAAGCTAGGTCCATAATTGCCCTATCATTGTTAATAGTGTATCAACAGGGAAAAAAATCATTCTTCCTTTCAGCTGTTGGTACAGGGGCATCTAAGAAATCTGCCCAGTATTGTTTAAAACTAGCAGCTGATGCTAAAGAAGAGGTAGAAAACAAGTTTGCTTGTAAAGTACGAAGTTTTGTAAGTGACAATGAAAACAAGATGAAACGCATGAGAGAAGATTTTCAAAATGCATATAGAGACGAACTGTTTATTTCTTATGGATGTGCTGCACATTTCTTGAATCTTGTAGGACATGATATTACAAACACAAAGTTAATTCAATAATGAAGCATGTTATTGCAATGAAAAATTGCAGATGAGCATGAAGATAATATTGATAACATTGTTAAAATCATTAACAATGTATACAAAGAAGTAAAATATTTATAAAATCAACTTAAGCCTATTTCCCTTGCTTTAGATAAACTTAAAAAAGAAGATGCTACTATATCTGATGCATGCGACGAATGGTTAAGATTGCTAAAAGAAAAAGATCTTGAAACTTATTCTAAAATGATACACTCTCGATTTAATGAAAATGTTACCCCAGTTCATTTTCTGGCTCATATGCTGAATCCTGTGTACATGAGTAAAAGTATTGATGAAGAGAAGCAAAATATACCAAGGCAGTGGTTACACAATAATATTGGTCCTAACTTTTTGCCTCTTGTGATTGTATTTCAAGCAGAATCCTCACCATATCCAAAATCCTATTTTTTCTGAAAGTGTAAAAGATACAATTGGGCCTGATGCCTGGTGGGCAGCAATGAAGAAGGTTAAAGGCATTGATATAAAATTTGTTGAATTCACATTACATCTAATGAACTGTTGTGCCAGCTCATCATCAATTGAAAGATTGTTTTCTAAATTTGGAATAATCCAAAATAAATTACGAAACCATCTAAGTTTAGAGACAACTGCAAAACTTGTTACTTGTAATCATTTTTAGGTGCGTTCGTAATTATATAAATACGTAGCACCTATAGTCGTCGTTCAGTCTGTCTGTCCGTCCGTCCGTCCGCATATAATAGAGCAAAAACTACCCAACCGAATGGTCTGAAATTTTAAATATATGATTGTTGTAAAATTTTGTCGAGCCATTTCAAATTTTATGAAAATCGGATGTATAGTTAAATTACAGGGACAGTCAAAAGTTTTTCTTTACATTACGGCCAATGGGAAAAATTATTGCACGTGCAATTTAATGATGTTAAAGCTTTCCGAATGGTCTCAAATTTTAAACATATAATTATTGCGACATTTTGTCGAGCCATTTCAAATTTTATGAAAATCGGATGTATAGTTTAATTACAGGGACAGTCAAAAGTTTTTCTTTACATTAAAGCCAATGGGAAAAATTATTGCAAGTGCATTTTAATGATGTTACAGCTTTCCGAATGGGCTGAAATTTTAAATATATAATTGCTGCAAAATTTTGTCGAGCCATTTCAAATTTCATGAAAATCGGATGTATAGCTTAATTACAGGGACAGTCAAAAGTTTTCCGTTACATTAAGGGGAATGGGAAAAAATTATTGCAAGTGCATTTTAATGATGTTACAGACTATGCACTTATGAATTGCAAATAAATACACATTCAGTACAATATGGGGTGCAAAAAATAATTATAAAACTAGTTATAGTACGAACGCACCTCATTTGCCACGTTTGACGAGCAATTTCCAACTTGTTTAAATTCAACACAACTTGCATAAAAAAAGAAAAGAGCTTGTGTATAAAAAATAATTAAAACATTTGTGTTGTATCGTGGTGTTATGTTATTTATGTTATGGCTTTTTTAATTTGGTATTTGCTGGTGTTATGTTACTTAACAAATGTTAACTTAGTTTTTAACATATGCTAGTAAAATATATTTGATTAGTAGTAAATAAATTGAATAGTCAATTTCAGTGGTCAAAATGGTCAAAATTGATTTTGACCAGGATGGTTAAAACCGGTTTAAACCACTGGTTAAAACCACCATGGTTCAAACTGAGACAACCCTGATCCTGAAGGACCCATTGTAATTTTTTTTATGCATCCCTTCTCCAATTTTTTGCTTAAATGATGTGCTATAGCACATCCTTGGCATCACTGACACTTGTTCCATTACTTTTGTGATTTTTAATTATATTGTGCATTTTTGAGTCGTTGTGTTCTTTTAATGATTATTTTTGTATGTTAAAATTGTAAAAACTTCTAAATTTTTTATATTTAAAATGGTAAGTATAGTAGCCTAAAATATAAATTAGCAGCTACAGTATGGTAATGTTTTTTTAATGTGTTATTAATATGTGCATGCTTCAAATTATTAAAAAATTTAGGGTATGCTTATAAGTACAGTTAGACTTTTGACTATCCGGCTTATATTATTTCTTTGGTCTTTTATATTATTTGTCTGCTATGATATAGGATCTTTCTACATACTGTGTACTGTTGCAGAAGGCTAAAGGGGAGAATCAGCTCTCCATAAAACGTTTTAAAAAGCTAAAAACTGTTTTATCTCATGTCTAACTGTTCAGGTTTGTTTAATCTCTTATCAATGAATAGTTTAAATCTTTTTTTTTTTTTTTTCCCTTGCATTTTAAATAAATGTTTTGTTTATTTTAAAACTGTATGTTATGTACTGTATTCATGTTCTACAGAGTACATAATTTTATGTTTTGTGTAATTAAATTATGCATTATAAAATTTATCTTAACTTGCATACAATTCTCGGTTTTCCTTTTTCTGTAACAATAAAAAACATTTGTAAAGTATCTACCTGTACTAAGAGGTCAGAAAATATGACTAAGAATTTTGTTATAAAAAGTATATTTTTAATTCTATTGGAATGGCAGAATGTTAATATTTATTGAATTCTGGTCCACCCACGTGCCACGTTAAGCTGGATAGTCGAGTCTGTTGTACTTTAAATTATTTTTAAATTTAGCTCATTTGCACTTATCATATAAAGTTTCTCTATGTTATAAAATTGCATTTTAAAAATTTTCAGCTTTGTAACAAATTTTATGAAGAGGAGCCAGAGCCTGCTGATCCACAAGTTATCAATGTAAAATTGATTTATAAATATATATCAGACTGTATGGCTGGAGTAGTTCCTCCTCAGTTACCACCTAAAGAAAGTGCATTAGTTTTGGATTTGCTTAGAGAAGTGCGTTTAATGCCTCTTGCATACGATTTTGAAGAAGAAAGACAGTTTCTTAAAGGTATTTATATATTTCTTTAAATAGTTACCAAATCTGAGTATTTTTTCTGCACTGGGGCAGGAATCTTCAATGTTTTAGCAAGTTCTTTCTTGCATAAAATTTCATTAAATACTGTCACCTTTTTTTTTTTCTTCTTTTTGTCCTATTCCTATTGTAAAACTATAAATAAATAATCAATGACCTGAATCACTTCCTCCCCTAAAAAATCAAATGGACCCTACCCTGGCTGAAAGAGTTAATATTTTATTCTTAGCGTATATACTCTGACAAGGAAGGTCTCCATACAGGCATTAGGGTGTCCCAGGATACAAGGTAATTTTTTTTTTTTTTTTTTTTTTTTTTTTTTTCCAAAATCAAATACGCATACCCTCTATTTTTTTTTTTTCACCTCAGAAACATAAATAAAAAATATTAATGCAATCAGATAACGGTAAGCCGTGCCGACTTTAGGTCAAACTTGAACATGAAATATTGTATTGGGAATACTATGGAAAGATTGAAAAATGTATGTTTCTTTGGTACATAACACTATTTTATTTAAAGAAGATATTTATTAACATATTACACGGTAAAAGAAACATTACTGAACTTATTTTCATTTCAATGTTTTATTTTTTACAATCGGGATAGACCTTCGTGTGTCCTTGTACGCAACATAACAAAAATTGTTTTTGTTCCTCCGTCACTGTTATTAAATCATGAAAGTCCTGCACCAATTTTACCGCTGTTTCAGCTGTATTGTTCATAGCTCTGAACATTGAGATCTCAGAGTAAAGATAAGAGATATATGAGAAGTCTATGATTGAAATCATCTTTTTCGCGTCGGGAAACAAAGTATTATTCTCCCATGAAGAGGGACTCTTCAAAACTATCATAAATTTTGAGTCTAGAAAACAATGAATGGCTTTTAACAGATATGAGATCATCAATGCTTTTTTCTGTAAAAATAAAATAACAGGTAACAATCGTGTGATATAAATGTATAACTAAAATAAACAATTGCAAAATCAATATATGAAACTCGACATACATTCTTGATGAATCTTCGATGAAATGTATGCTTTTCATGGGTCGAGAAATTTTCTCTATGTAAATTTGTCGTCATTTTTAATTTTGTTTCTTTGTCAACAATCATCATCATCATCAAAAAGTGCTAATACTGCTATTTCATCAGTCAAATACCATAAATGCTGAAGAAATTTCTGTAAAGCAGCTTTTAAGATACTTTCATTCACATTTTCGCAGACTTTTAAAGATTTCAAGAAGAACAAATCTTTTTAGCGTTCTTTAACTGCCAAAATGTATTGAAGACATGTTTAACATGGATTGTCACGATAAACAAGCATACGTTTAGCAGTGATATCTTATCCTTGGCGTTTCATTTCAGATGAGAACTAAATAACGAGAGTTTTAGGGAGTAAACCGCTCGGGCCATCCATCTAGCTTGGGACATAGCACCCAGAGGTCTGATTTAATTTTTTTTCTGCACCTACACCTAAAAATATCTCCTATAAAACTCTCAATAGTCCTCTCTGATCATAACATTTTTAAGTTCAGATACGGGTTAGAACAATTCCACTGTTTCTCTATAGCACTGTGTTTCAATGGGATGGATGTCTTCCAATTCTCTTTGTGCTTTTTAACACGTTCGCTGCCACCGACGCACTGGCGCGTCAGAGCGGCACCTCCTGGTATGCCGATGACGCACTAACGCGGCGACGGACTTTGATAAGTTATATGCTCTGTGTTTAGTGTGGCTTTGGAAATTGAACGGCGAGGTTATTTCGGCACGTTAGTGAAGCATTATTTTTTAATTTTTTGTGGTTGTTTTTCAAAATTTTTGTTTGCATTTTTTTATGTGTGTGATTAAAAATGGCGGATGCTCCAAGTGTGGCAGGACCGTCACAACCCAAGAAAAGAAAAGTAAATAAAATATTGACTGATGCCGAAATGTTAGAATTGTTACAAAATAGTGACCTTTCGGATTATGATAGCACAGACGAAGACTACGGTTGGGAATCTTCGGACGCATCGGATGGAGAGAGTGATGTTGCAATGGACACCAGAGAAATGTCGGATTCTGATGTTGCAATGGACACAAGAGAAATGTCGGATTCTGAGACAGAAGACAACGATGCATCTCCTCAATTACCGACAGACGGAAAAATCAGTTTTGATTGGGAAACTGATTCAAATAGCATGGTAAGTCATCCATTTATGAAAACTGAGTCACTGCTAATACAGCCAAGTGAATGCACACCGTTTGGATATTTTCGACTTTTTCTTACGGACATTCTTCATTCTTACGGACTTCTTCATTTTGACATTCTTCAGAAAATAGTTGAAGAGACAAATCATTACGCACAAGAAATACTAAGTAGTGATAAAACTAAAGAAAAGTCACGAATAACTTTCTGGAAAATTTACAGATTGATGAATTTTTGGTTTTTCTAGGAGTATTCTTGCAAACGGGGAATATAAAAATGAATAGACTTCAGGATTACTGGAAAAAAGACCCGTTATTTCATAATGCACATTGCAAATAGCATTAGTCGAAATCGGTTTTTGTTAATTTTACGTGCATTGCATTTTGCAAAAAATAGTGCACCTGAAGAACCTCAACCTGCAGACAGGTTGATAAAAATACGCCCCATAATTGATTTTTTTAACGAAAGAATGCAGCAGTTATATTATCCTAATCGAGAACTTTCTTTAGATGAATCTATGGTACTATGGCGAGGGAGATTATTGTTTTGCCAATACATAAAAAATAAAAGACATAAATACGGTATAAAACTGTATATTCTGAGTACATCGAGTGGAATAGTGCAAAAAATGGCCGTGTATACGGGTTCATTAGGTGATTATGGAGGAGAAAACCATACACAAAAAATTGTTTTGCACTTATTGAATGAAAAATTAAATGTCGGTCACCATGTTTTTATGGATAATTATTATAATAGCTTTGAGCTAGCCAAGATTTTGGCTAGGAATTCTGGCTATTTTATAAAAAAAGACACATTGCACAGGTACATTGAGAACCACTCGCAAAAACACTCCAAAAGAAGTTCAAACTACTAAATTACGGAAAGGTGATACTGTAGAAAGATACTGTCAGGGAGTCATGATTGGAAAATGGAAAGATAAACGTGAGGTTTGCTACATTTCTACTGAGTACAAAAATGAGATGGTTGATATTTTAAATAAAAGAAATGAAATAAAGCAGAAGCCTTTGCCAATAATCAATTATAATGCGTTTATGTCTGGTGTAGATCGGCAAGATCAAATGCTGTCTTACTATCTATCGGAGAGAAAAACAATACGCTGGTATAAAAAATTGTTCTTTCATATTATTGAAGTAATTCTAATCAATTCACATGCCCTTTATAATAAATATTCTGGCAGTAAAATATCACTTTATGACTACCGATTGAATGTTATAAAGTCACTTTTGCCATCAATGGAGGAAAAAAAGCTGACTCCGAAGAATATCAATATCAAGCATATTGTTAAGAAAAGAGAACTTGCTGTGATGGAAATATTTTGTAATATATTATAATCCATAATATGGGCCGTTAATTAAAAGGTATAATTTTAAATTTGAAGTTCTTTTTAGTTACATGCGTTGTGTAGTATTGCAATAAGACCCTTCGTTCTTTGAGGTCAGCAATTGTAAAAAAATAGAAATAAATGAAACTTCTTACTTGGATCGTGTAGTCTGTAAAATAAATGAAGAGGAGACTTATAAGCATAAAGCAATCCTTTATTTAATCTTGAGAAGAGAAGATAAGGCTTCCCGTTGGTCACCGTTCATAAATTAATTCTTGCCAGTAAAAGCATCTACTCCATTTGAAGATATATATTTCTTTTAAAAAATTAAAGTGCAGCATAAATCAAAAAATTATCCAGAAATAATTTAACAGGAGTTGTTAAAATCGCAGACATCGTTTACGCAAAAGCTCTTTACCGGATTCCACATTCATCGGCGGACACAGATCGGAGCCGAAGCCCGCGATCTTTTTTAAAACCAAAACTAAGTCATGACAGCTCTCCAACAAAACAGATTCTGGTTTAAAATTAACGGAATTTTTAATTTATAGTAAGAATACGGGGACTTCAAAAGTTACTGAAAGAAAAGATTTAAATCTATTAGAGAATTTAAAATATTAGCTAATGTCTTAATAAACAAATCCAAAAGAAAACATTTAAAAAGCTTTGTTTTAATTTGCTCCCCGCACAGCGAATGGACACACCTCCGAAAGATCAAACACCCATTCAATGCATATGCCGTGAGAGACTTGCTCCGATGACGTCATCACAATCGTACAAAGTTCAAAGGAGAAGCATCCCATACCAGGGGCAGCCGAACGTCAGCGAACTTGCCGATGTGCGGTGAAGGCGAAATCGCCCGCGCAAAAATAAATATGAATTTAAGCTTAAAGAACATTGATGTATAAGGCTAAAAGAAATAAAACAGTAACATAATTTAAACACTGTGAGATTTCATCTCACACTTGCAACTGGCAAAACAAAAACACAGCGAAAAAGGTGTAAATCTTGTTCCTATCAAGGCAAACGTACGGACACTACGTACGAGTGTAGTGCCTGCCCCGATAAACCAGGATATTGCTTAAACTGCTGTGAAATATATCATAAATAATGATGTAGTACTGCAGTATTACTCCTACAAAATTAACATTTCGTTTGCAACAAATTAATAATTTCTGTACTTTCTTCATGCTTTTTATTTTTATTTTTTTTTTTACTATATCGTTTATGTGTTATATATACTTTGCTACATTAATTTAATATTTAGAGTTGATAGTAATTTTGCATTATTATGTTTAATTATTATTTTGCTTCAACATCTAGAAATAGAAGTAATAATTCAACAATGCCAATATCTGTATATTGTGCTTATTATTTGTAAATGTTTTCAGTATTGTTTCAAAAATGGAATAAATGAATATATATGAACGTATATGTGAACGGTATTCCGTTTTATTCCTTTTAAACTGCTATTTTATGCAATATACCAGTAATTTCTGAAAATATTCATCAGACGCGCTGGAGCGTCAGTGGCACTCACGAAGAGAGGTTGAGTCTGTGTGCTACTGACGCTCCAGAGCGTCGGAAAAAAAAAACTCTCTCCTAAACAGGAAATAATATGTTTCTCGTTTTTCTGATTTTCGTAGTAAAATATAACGAACATTAAACCATTAAAACCATGTTTTGTAATGTGGCTTCTGAGGATGGTAATATCATTTTTAGTGGCAGCGAATGTGTTAAAGAGTGTAATATCGGGACTTGTTGTCACTTGTTTAATGTTCACTTCGAATACAGCCTTTAATACTAGTTCGTATACATGATGGCAGCAAGCAAAGAAAAGCATTTCCCTGTCAATTTTTTTTTTCCGACGAGCGCACAGGCACCATTAAAACGACCTGTATTCCAAGCCATAATATCATAACAGAGAATTTGGACTTTCTTTTCTAGATTCCAATCTAAGATAGCCTTCCAAATAGCCTGCGCCTGTTCTTTGCCTGTATAATTATGAAGTCTTGACGCATCAATGAGGTGTTCTTTAAGTTCATATGAAATAACTATAAACAAGTGTTCTTCTTTCGATTTTCGAGAAGTCAAAGCAGAGCAGGCAACAGTTTGCCATCCCAATATAAGATCACTACATTTGGTACCTCATTTTGAAACTCAATTTTTATATTTTCCGCGCGTTCCTTCCGTGTTTTTGTTCAGATTCTTTGAATTTAAGACTTACTTAACGGAAATTTGTCAATGTTAAATCAAGTGCCCCCTCCCCCCCCAATAGTAGTTTCAAGAGTAAACACATAATCTCACATACTTAATTGACACCTGTCTAATGCAGCAACTAACTTTAATAATAAAATCTTTCCTCATTACTGATTTACTTGTCTCAGGTTCTGAGCTTCCGATCAATGTTGGGAAATCTTCTTTATCCATATTTTCATTAGGATTCGAAGAGGAATATTCTTGCAATGGTTCGTATGATGCTGAGGATTTTTGAAGTGGTTTTTAGAACTACGCAATAATACTGCCATCTTCTGCTCACTGATTAAAAACTATCTCGACATTTACTAATAGAAGACTAATTTGGAATTATAAGCACATTGACTCATAGACGTGCGCTGTCCTGAGTAAACTGGTACTGACATGTTTCACAGGATTCGCACTGTTTCTTCACGGATTGTGCATTGTCTCAAGCATTCCAAAACCTTTCTTTTTTATTTTATCTTTTTCATTTGCAGCTGCTGGGTACTCCGTTACAGACACGTGATAGGGTGACATGTGCCCGTGTTCACTCGCTAAGTACACAAGTACTGACTGACACATTTAGAGGCAAGTCGGGGGTTCCCGTGGTCCAAATTACATGAAACTTTATTTACAATTGTTTTGACATAAAAGGAAAAAGAATATTCTTCTCATGAGGATACATATATTTATAAAAAAAATTGGCGGGTACGTAAAAACATAATGAAAATTTTGTCATTTGGCGATTTATCACCAGTTGGCGATAGAATAAAATTTCAAAAAATACTTTTTTATGTCAAATCCTCTTTAAGGTAAAAATGTTTCATGTTGAACTTATTTAAATAACTTTAATTTTGTCAGTTTTAGTTTGTTTTAACTCTAATTTTGTCATATATATATAATGAAAGTTAACTATGAAATTTTATGAATTAGAACAAAATTTAAATTAATTAAAATTGTTTCAATCTTAAAACTAAATCCAATTAAGCACTGTCGATTCAATTTTGTTGCTATGGAAACAAAAACTTCTCCGATATTGAAATGGAAAACTGCAGCATTCTTCATCTGGCCTTTATTTTGGAATATGCCTAAATATATGAAAATATATTTTTCAATATGAAAATATTTTTTATATATGAAATTATTTTTACAGTGATAAACTTAAATAACTGCAGCAACATAAGAATATATGTATTAAACTCATTGTTTAAGTTTAAATTAATTAAATATTTACACGCATTCTCAAAATCAATTAACAAGCAATTTTCAGATGCATTAAAATCGTTTGCTTTTTGCGGGGAAAAGTGGGGCTTGCCAAATCTCGTGACGCTTTTGTCTTTTCGAGCCAAATACTCGAAAGTATTTTATTTTTTTACAGTCTTTCTACCGTAATTCCACTGCTAAATATGACTGATCCTTTATTGCATATATAAGTAGTTTAATTTTTTTTTTTTTTTTTTTTCAAAATATTCTGAGTATGCCCAGCAAGGAGACCTTCCTTGTGAGTTCTCTATTGAGTAATTCAACTTTATAATGATTGTCTGAAGATTTCATGCAAAATAATATTTACTTGCTCCTCTTTTATTTTCCATTATTTTTTAATGATAACAAGAATAGCTTGCTATTTTAACACAAACATACTGTTTGTAAAGATATCCTACAATTTGAAAATTTTCCAACTGAGTGAAAAATGTGTCCAGTTCGGAAAGCAAACACGCTGCCTTTGGCTTAAATTGCCAATGCTCTTCCATTGAGCTTACAACTGACTACACAATCTTTTGTCAATATCTTTTAGTCTGTCTATAGCATTTGATTCCCTGCCTGGACATTTTTCACTCAGTTGGAAAATTTTCAAATTGTATATCTTTACTATCAGTATGATTGTTTTAAAATAGTAAAATGTATTCTACATTTCCATCATTTAATGGAGTTTCTTTACCCATGGCTTGCTTATTCTGTTGAGTTGTCTTCATGGCAGAGAGAATTTTGTTTAGTGAATTGTGTCATTAGGTCGTCGTTCCAGGTTAGAAACACCAGTTGAAAGAACATTGGCAATTTAAGACAAAAATTCTGAGTTCATTTCTCAGCCAGGACACACTTTTTCACTCAGTTGGAAAATTTTCAAATTATGAATAGCTTGAGTTTAAGAAATTGAATCTTTGTGAGCATTAATGATAGCCATATTCAGCAGATCATGTGCATTTCCATTTATAAATCATGAACATTAATACGTTGACTGCAGTTATTGACAGGTAGTCAACAACTCCTCCATGTTTCCTGATGCGGCTGTCGACGCCTTCCATTTTCCCAAAAAGGGCACGAAAACTAGGAAAATACCTCGCAGTATAAACAAAACATTTTTTTTTAAAAATAAGATTTAGAACAGGGAATTCATACAGGTCTAAAAAAAACCACTGTCAACGTGTTAAAGCTTCTATATGTGTGAAAATGTCACATTTAAAATGAAATAGAGGAAATTTGAATATTTTCAGAAACTTAGATGTTTTACTTCTACAGAAGTGGGTTTTTTTGCGTTTTTACCTGATACAAAAGTGAATTTTAGGCATGACACACACTGGGGAGACATGCAACAAAAAGCGTGAGACAGGAGACAAATTCTGATATTCAAACCGGTTTCTTCTTTGTTAACTGGGTGAACTGGGTCTCATGACTCGCTTTTTTTGTCACATGTCTCCCTGGTGTGTGGCGCACATTATTGCTACAAAATCAATTTTTTCCTGGTGCAAAAACTGCTAAAAATCTGAGTGAGTGTGACCCCTGTTTATTATATTAAATGTACTTTTAATGCTTATTTCACTCACTGAGTCCATTTCTTAAAATAATATTTGTCTTCAAATGATTGAGTTTCTACATTTGCATCCTATTTTTTCATTTTAAAACAGAATAAATTAGTGTGTTTTTAGAGATTGTGAGTTGGCGAGTGTAGTTCGTTGGGCAGAGCTCCTTAGTTTTTATAAATACTTCATCAGAGATTCTTTTATAGGAATAATAGTTTACATACAAAAAATAATTAAAATGTGTGAATATTTATTTAGAAAAGAACATACGTTGTGCTTATACTAACATAGTAACTGATAATCATAAGTCGAAACATTAAAATGTCTGCTCAAATAGGGCTATTATCCATTTAAGGCTATTCTCAATACTTTCTGACAAATTTATAAAGTCATTTTCATTCTTAAAGGCATGAAATGTACAAGCATATGAAGAAATTGAGCAGCATTTTTTGTTTTCCTATAAAAAATAATGAATCTTTCCAAAAGTGAAGTCTGTGTTTTTAGAAGATTTTCAAAATATGACATTGGCAAAATGATGGTCATCGAAAAGCAATTTGTTACCATCACTCATTCAACATGTTTTGAATTTATAGGAAAATTAAAAATCCTGTTTGATTTTTAGTTACATGAATATTAGTACCTAATATTCTGAACCAAATAAAAATATGATAATATGAATTTGCCGGAAAGATTTTTATTGCTGGGTGAGAAAAAATAAAAATTTCAAAACACTTTTAAAGAAAGAAGAAAGCAGCTAAATTAATTTAACCTGTAAAATTGTTTTGTGGAGTACAGAATTTTTTTTTTTTTTTTATGTTTTGTTTTTTATTTATAATGGGGAGTGTAATGTTTTAAATTGTTCTATTCATTTATACATATTGATGTACCCTTATCTAACATCAATTAGTATAAAATATTTTCAGATAAGGTATTAAAACTCTGTATATATTTATAGATTTCAGGAATGCTACTACATTTAAACCCTTTGAAGTAAAAGATGAATTTAAGAAAAAATATAAAAAAGGTATTGTATGTTTATTTATGTTTCAGAATTATTTAATTGGTTGACACATTTACTGTATTACAATAAATTGACTATTGCTTTTATTGGGTAAAATAAATTATCAGTGACTCATGCCTTTACAAGTAAACAATATATATTTTAAACTATCTCCTGGTATGATACTTTAGTCATAAGTCACTTGTGTCTCGTAATGCAGTAAATGCTTTAATATTCTAGTTAATGTGCCTAGGATAACTTATTATTTTTTAGCTATCCTAGTCTTCTTGTTTATAAATTAACAATTAACAGATTTTTTATTTATTTTTTAATGCAGACTCACAGTCAAACATTTTCTAAAAACAGCCAAATCGTGTTAAGGACCTTCTAAAATGTATAAATCTGTCAAAAACCGGAAGCCGAATTTTTCCATGAATCCAATACTTTCTTCTAGAAGAAAGTAAAAATGTTTTAGCACTATTTACTAACAGTCTTTTGCACTTTTTTATTGTGATCATATGATCACAGCTGGTGCTAATGGGTTAAATGGAAGTTGATAGCTATATAACCATAATGGTAATGGTTTTTAAAATTTTGATTGCTTTATTTTTCTTCCAAATGTGCTATTTCTTTTTAACATATATGTCAGAAACGTATTACTCTTTCTTACATCTGTGTTCTGTCCATTTCTATTACGACATGCATTCATTTATAATGTAAACATCAATGCAGAAATTTGTTAATATGAAACTGAGAGTATGTTTGTTTTTATTAAATATCTGCATAAAATGTGTTAATTGTATCATAAGGATTTAAATATTGGTACTTTTCCAGTATAACGACCTTGGCGAGAGAAGGAAATTTGGAAATATATTTTCTAAACTAAGCTAATACATGCTAGAATTGATTAAAAATACATTTTAAAAGGCATTTAAGTACCTTTATTCTGATCTACATGTTTCATCGCTCTGACGACGACATTCTCAAGATCCATAATGCTGTCCTCTGAAAAAAAAAAAAAAAAAAAAAAAAAAACAGAGGAAAATGTATCCTAAAAAAAGAAACACCCTAAAACTTCATTAAAAAAAAAAAAAAAAAAAAAAAAAAAAATCACTGAAGTCAAATCTTTGTTTTGTCCTATTTCTATATGCCATTTACAATAATAAAATTATTTAAAATTCCTTAAGACGCGTTTATTTAGTTTTTAAAAAAATAAGCTAATAATACAAAATTCTAGCAAAAAAAAAAAAAAAAAGAGCTTCATTTTCACAGTTTTTCATGTTATAATATGACATGTTAGAATGATGTACATGAATTTTTAGATGTTTTTATGTTAAACCATTAATATGCATGGTTCGTACGCTTTAAAAAAAATAGAAAAAGTGCTGGAAAAAAAAGTATTCATTTTAGAGGAATGAAAAGTGCTGGAAAATATCGCGAACTTCGACAAATGGTTGCCGAAAAATATCAATTTCAACAATCGTTCGCATGAAAAAATCGGTAATTTTGCCAAAGGATTGCTTAAAAAATGCGAATTTCATCAAAAGGTCGCGGAAAAAACACGAATTTCGTTAAAAGGTCGCAGGAAAAGGGCATATTTTGTCAAAGAGCTGCAGAAAAAATGCATAGTTAGTGCTGGGAGTGGATTTCCCCCTCCCGCCTTCCCCCCTCTGCTGTAACTTTTCAGAACATTTGAGGTGAATTGCGGAAAAAACTAATTTCTTCAAAGGATCGCAGAAAAAATGTGAATTTCCTCAAAGGATCGCAGAAAAAAGGGGAAATTTCATCAAAAGAGTACGAAAAAAAAAACCAAATTTGTCAAAGGGCCTCGGAAAAAAAAAAAAAACAACAACAAAAAAAAACAAGTGGGTAAGTATGATCACAGATCGCACAGAGGGTTTCGTTTAATATTCCTTTCAACACACTTTATCCTTCTGAAAATTCTGTTAGTTCCACATTTCGCAACCAGGGGCGCACTCTCTTCTAAACAAATCTCTATCCGAACGAAACTCCGTTTTACATACTATCCGTATATATATTAGTCGAAGGGATTGGGCCCATATCACCCGAGATAAGTAGGTGCCCCTGGCGGTAAAAAATGGAACTAAAATATGTAAGGCTATTGTGCATAATATGAAAGAATGCTCAAAGGGGTGTCGGCAAAAGTTGGAAAAGTGCTCCCCGGGTGAAAAGGGCGGAGGTTAGAAAAATTGCTTAAAATATACAAGTTAGAGCCCAGAGGAGTAAATAATATAAGACTTTTTGAAAATTTTATGAGTTGTCGTGTGCTCTGAGGTATTCAGCTATACGTATGCAAAAATTCATGTTTCCAACTTAATTAGTGGCTCTCTTAGAAAGAATTGCTTAAAATACATATGTGGTAGATCAAAGGGTTAAACGTAAGACTTTTTCAAGATTTTATGATTTATCGCATGATAGCATACCTGCCAACTGCTACGAAAAAATCGTAGTTGCTACGATTTGGACCTATAAACTACGATGCTACGAAAATCGGTCTTAAACTACGATTTTTTGCAAAATATACACAAATGCATTTTTTGTTTCTTGTTGCAATTTTTATCCCATGCAGCATATTTTTCAGGAGTGATTCTGTTCTGAAATTTCCAAAATTTCAAAGTATTCATTTCCGAAAGTTTAAAAAAAATTGGTCATTAGTCCAAAAATCCGGACATTAAAAAATGCTCATGGGGGAAAAAAAAAAATCTGGGCTGCAAAACAAACTTCTTAACATAAAACCTTCTTTATGTATATTAACCACGAGTGAATCGTATTTCTGTAAATATTTATACAGGAATTCCCTTTCTTAGAAACAGGGGTGCCATTTTAAGAATTTCTAAGGGGGGGAGATGGTTCTTTGAGGGCCAAGGTTTGAAATAGTGTGCAAAATCGTACGATTTGCACACGGAAAAGGAGAGTCCTGCATAAAGAAAAATGCTGTGCAGTATTCCCCCCTGTAAATTCTTCCACAAACCTATGATCCTTTTGCGAGTATATTTTGAAATTTCTTGGAAGTCAGCGAATCTTTTTTTTTTCTTTTATGGAATTTCCCCGAATTAATTCATGAATCAATCGCGGAAAAAATTGAGAATTTCTTCAAATGATCGTGAAAAATTTTGGGTATTTCGTCAAATGTCTCAGAAACAAATAGTGATTATCTTCAATTGGTCGCTGAATAAAATCCCTAATTACGTAAAGAGTTCAAAAAGAAATTGCAAATTTCGTCAAAAAATTGCACAAAATATCACGAATTTCGGTAAACTATCGAGGGAAAAATATTGCAAATTTCGTCAAAAGGTAGCGGAAACGAGTAGTGAATTTTGTTAATTGGTCGCGAAAATATATTGAAAATTTTGCCGATCGGTTGCGATAAACTGTCACTAATTTCAACAAATGACCCTGTAAAAATGTTAATTTCGTCAATTGGTCGCAGAAGAAAATAAATGTCGTCAAAGGATCTTGGTAGTAATGTGAATTTTATCAAAATATCGCGGTAACAAAACATAAATTTCACCGAAAGACCGTGGAAAAAAAAAAAAGAAAACACTTATTTCGTCAAAGGATCGTAGTAAAAAACGCAAAATTCGTTAAAGGATCGCGGTAAAAATGCGAATTTCGTCAAAAGTTCGTGGTAAATAGTGCGGATTTCTACAAAGAATTGTGATAGAAAAATGTGAATTACATTTTTTAAATTGTGAATATCCTGAAATAATTGCGGGGGAAAAAAATCGCGCATTTCATCAAAATTTACTGCACTGGGCTAAAAAATTGGAACCAGGCTCCTTTTACAAATGTAAAAAAAAAGAAAAGAAAGCTTCGAAATGAGAAGAAACTGTAAAAATTTTTAGAGGAAAAAAATTACTATGTTGAGTTGTTGAAAGACTGAAACCTTATTCCTTTTACGAATGTCAAAAGATGGCTGCGAAACATGAAAAACCAACCAACCAACCTCCAGATTAATTTTAATTTTGTGTGCTACGATTTCTCATTTTCAAAGGTTGGCAGGTCTGTGGTAGTGTTCAGCTATAAGTATGCAAAATTTCACGCCTCCAACATACTTAGGGTTCACTTAGAAATAATTGATTAAAATACACATGTGGGAGCCCAAAGGATTAAATGTACGACTTTTTCAAAATTTTACTATTTGCCGTTTGATGTGAGGTGCTCAGCTATAAGTATGCAAAATTTCACGCCTCCAACCTAATTAGGGGCTCACTTAGAAAGAATTGTTTAAAATACACATGTGGGAACCCAAAGGGTTAAATGTACGACTTTTTCAAAATTTTATGATTTGTCGTTTGATGTGAGGTATTCAGCTATAAGTATGCAAAATTTCACTCCTCCAACCTAATTAGAGGCTCACATAGAAAGAACTGTTTAAAGTGTACATGTGGGAGCCCAAAGGGTTAAATGTACGACTTTTTCAAAATTTTATGATTTATCGTTTATCTGAGGTGTGTCCATCTATAAGTACGCAAAATTTCACGCTTGCAACCTAATTAGGGACTCACTTAGAAAGAATTGTTTAAAATACACATCTGGGGGCCCAAAGGGTTAAATGTACGACTTTTTCAAAATTTTATGATTTGTCGTATGATGTGTGGTGTTCATCTATAAGTATGCAAAATTTCAAGTCTCCAACATGTATAGTTTCTGAGAACGGGCTCTGTGACGGACGGACAGACAGACAGAGGAGCGAGACGAATAGGGTTTCGTCAGATGAGCGAAACCCTAAAAAAGCACATAGCCAGTGCTGGGAGGGGATTTACTCATTCCCCTATCTGCTGTAATCTTTCAGAAAATTTGCTGTGAATTTTAGAATTTTTAAACTCAGATTCACCTTCGAAAATTTCATCAACTATACACTGAAAAAAATCACTAATTTCTTCTGTCATTGAAAAAAAATTGCAAATTTTAAGAATCCGTTGGGGGGAAAATGAGACTGACGAACCACAAAATTCGTCCATTGGTGATCGTTAAAAAATGCAAATTTTGTCAATTTGTCGGAAAATCGTGAAATTCGTCAGTTTGATGCCGATTTCATATATTGCCCCCCTCCCCTTCCAAAAAAAAAAAAAAACCCTCCTAACATAATCAGTCATAAAAAAAAAAATCTGTCATTCATAAAAATTGCGAATTTTGTCAGTCAGTTATAACTTTACCGAATTATATTAATTCCAAATTTTTCGCTGTGTAACAGATAAAAAAATTTTTATTTCATTTTTATAAATCCATTTTTAAAAAAATCTTTTGCATTTAAAAAGTAAAAGTAAATTATCTAATTTTTATTTCAATTACACTGGACAACAGTGGTTTTGTCCTAGAACTAAAATTAGTTGATTCTAGATCAGTTTTTGGCGCTGATTCCGAATATGCTTTCCATTTATCTCTAGGTCCAGGTTTTGAAAAATTTGCATATTTAAATTTATGTAAATTTAAGGTTTTTTGTGTTATTTTATGCAAATTTTAGATACAATCTAATTACGTTTTCTAGATAATGACTACTTGACTATTTGCTTCAGATAAATGTCACGATTTGCATATTCTTAACATTTATTTATCGGTTATTAAGCCTAATTTGCATATTTTTCAATGGTGTAATGTTTACATCACTATCAATTTTAGAATAGTTGCCACATAATTGACATAATTTTTTTTACTAGACTAGATTTTTATACTGATTTCAAATCTGCAGTCCGTTTTCTTATGTCATGTCTAGTTTTTGAGTAAGATGAATTTTTACTTTTGCACGGCATTAACACAGGTTTGATATAAGATGCATTTTAGGGGTGTGTAATTCATTGACAAGAAGGTGAACAGGGTCAGATTCTTATCAGACATAAACAAAAATTTATATAATCAAAAAAAAAAAAAAAAATAAGTAGTAGAATCTATCCTAACTAGTTGAAGTTTATCATACAAAGTATCATAAAAAGCTATTTCTGGCTTTTTTGATCAAAAACTAAAATTTCATTTTTTTTTTCAAAAACTAGACGTGATAGAAGAAAACAGATACAAGATTTGAAATCAGCTCAAAAAACTGGTTTAGAAACATATTAGTGTACTCATGCGGCAAAAAATATTTGAACATCAAGAAACATTATTAGAAAAACATGAAAAATATCCAAATTAGGTACAATATTTCATAGTCACATGTGAGTATAATCTCAGAAACAACGTTTTTGTGAAGTAAATTAGGTAGTAATCATAACATAAAACAAAAAACCCTGTCTGATATTTCTTTATACCTTAAATTTGCAAATAATTGTATAAAATTTACTAAATTAGCATAAATTGAAATATGCAAATATCTCTCAAACTTCACGTGCTGGAGTAAATCTAAAACTAGATTCGGAATCAGCACAAAAAACCACATAAAAAACTACTAATTTCTGTTTTAGGACAGAGCAAAAGTTCAAATTTGTTGACCAGTGTTATTTTTGTATGGATAAGTGCAAATGCAGAATATGTATTAAAAAGTATAACTTGTAAAAAATTGTTCACAACTTCAGAAATGCTAATATTTGACTCCTGTTGAGTGTTCAGAATTCCTAAAATTTAACTGGTTTACTCCTGTCTTCTACTCTTGTAGTGATACCATACCTTTTATTTATTTATTTGCACTTAAAGAATAAAAATCAAACTCTGTTTTAATTGAAATATGATATTAATTTCATTATTTTATATTTGTATTAATATCATATATTTTTAAATTCATCGTCCCAGTCTAACCCACTCTGCCGTAATTCATCTAAAAAAATCTTAATTCTAATCAAAAATGGTGACATAAATCCAATAGGATCAAATATTTTGGCGGCAATTTGGAGAACATGCCTTTTGGTAAATTCCAAGCTATCACCAATTGACACTATAGATGCCAAATCTATGGCCAGAAAATCCCCTTCAATATTCCAGTTTAGCCCCAATATTTTAGACTCCGTACAATTTTCATTAATTTCTATAACCGGGTTACCATTCCACGATTCCTTTAATTCTGGTGAATTAGTAACGAACTTTCGCAATTGCATATTAGCATCTTTAAATATAGAAACTGCAGTAGTTGTTAGTTTCATGGCTTCTGCAACTGTGGATGCTCCATAAATTAAGTCATCCACATATAAATATTTATTAATCATTTCATAAGCGACGGGTTCTATTTCCTTATACTTACCAATATGTTTTTTAATTGTAGAGGCTAAAACATAAGGGGAGCTGGTCACACCGAAACAGTGACGGTTAAAATGGTATAAAACGCTGCGTTGATCTATGTCGCAGTCATCGAAATACGAAAAAACATAAATAATTTCTATCATTTTCTGATACCTCTATTTGTAGAAGAGCCCTAGCAATATCCCCCGTGAAAGCAATTTTAAACTGCCTAAAATTTAATAACACATCTATGAGATTAGGATTTAAATTTTCCCCCGCAAAAAGACATTGATTTAGACCTTTTTTCCCCATTTTTTCGGCTGCTTGCGTCAAAAACTATCCTGGTTTTTGTGGTAGATGAACTTGGCTTTGACACTGATTAATGGGGCATTACATAATCGATAGAGCAATTATCACTACATTTTTCAATAATTCCCTCACTTAATTGCTCTTTCATAATTTCGTTATATTTCAAAAACAAAGATTTATCACTCTTTAATCTTTTCTCCAAACCTGAAAAACGCTTTTTCGCAACCTCGTAATTATTAAACAAATTTTGTTTATCTAATTCATTACACCATAACAAGGGGTCATATATCTATCATTTTTTAAAATGATTTCTTTCTGGAATTGATTAATGACCTCATAAGTCTCTTCGTGCTTTTGATCATTAGAATCCATTAAAAGACTCGATGTGCCATAAATTTCTAAGATCGTTTTCTGGAGGTAAACAAATTACATTTAAACAGGGAGTTGTATGAGAATTATTACTGTCAACTCGACCGACCAAGGTTTTACCAAATATTGTTGGCTGCATAAATAATTGATGATTAATTTTTTCGACAGATCCTATTATAGTACAGAATAAATAATCTGCTCCTAGCAATATTTGAACAGGTTTCGAATGAATAAATGTGTCAGCCAATTCATGTTTATCCAATTGTAGTTTATCTATTAACTTATAATCAACAGAAGTCATTATCTTAGTACCGCTAATAATGTCAGAAACCAGCGCTCTTACAGTTATTTTTTCATAAGGATGATGACAACTAATAATAGTTAAAATTACCACATTAAATTCCTTTTCTAATTCGCGATTCGCAAAAGTATAAACCAAAAGTGTTTCCTTAGCAACAGGTTTTAATTTTAACGCTGAGGCTAAACTTTTTGTAATAAATGTTCTAGAGGATGCAGAATCGTATAAAATTCTCGTGTTTACTTTATTTCCTGTTCCCTCCACTTGTATACAGGCAGTTTGCAACAATGTTGCACACTTTTCGGGTGAATTATTTGTTTTTATTTCATATGAAAACACGGCTTGACTTTTGTCATTTTTAGACGTTTCGGCTTATCAGGACGCGTGTTTGGAGATTTTTTAGTGGGGCAAAATAAATAATTATGCTGATTACTTTTGCACAATTCACAAGGAGGTATTTTTACCTTATACAAAGATATTAAGTGCGATTTCAAGAATCATCGGTAACATCTCCCATCTTTTTTCAACTTATACCTTTTCTGTTCATCAGTAATCTCATTACACTTTAAGGTTGAATGGTTCAAGTTACAAAAAATACAAACATTTTTTACAATAGTGTTAAGCGCGACTGAAGTGGGAACATTAGGTTTTATCCTAGGAGCCCTTTTTTCCCCATCGTGTTACTTCCTGATTTTTTTAAGGAAATCCCTGACACTGCATTAGCTGCTTCGCGCGACTCTATTTCAAACTTTATAAAATTCATTAATTCATTCACGTCACCAGCTTTTTCAGCATTCTTTTTCCTCTGAATTTCTATAACTAAGTTATGAGGTAATTGTTTTAAGATTATTGGTATCAATAAATACCCAAAATTATCTGACGCCACCCCGATAGCTTTTAAATTACGAATGCTGATCTCGCATTCGTCATATAAATCCCGTAACAATTTTATGTTCGTGGTTGATTTTACTGGTTCTAGCTCTAACAACTTGTTTATAAACCCGCTTATCGAAATTTCTGGTTTTCCATATCGATTCTGCAGTAAGTCTAAAGAGGGCTGATAATTAGTTTCGTTTAGGGCCAAACCGGAAATTGATTTAAGCGCTTCACCTGACAAAAATGATTATAAGTAATTGAATTTGTCAATTTTGGTTAAATTCTCGTTCGAATCGATTGTACTCTTAAAACTATTCATAAATTCTAAAAAGGTATTTGGTTCCCCCTTAAAGACTGGTATATTTATTTTTGGCAAATTTATTGTTGCCGGCCTAGCACTAACATAAGGAATTGTACTCGCATTAAATACAGAACTAGTATCAGGCTGATCAGAATCTGTTTTAAATTTCTCAAATTTCAATTTAATTTTAAATTTCATTTCATTTATGACATCGTAATCGATGCTCGTTTGAACATTTTCGAAAACTGTTCCATCATCTATTAACTCCTGAATCTGATTGTTTATTAATTTTAATTCAGATTGCTTTTCTATTATATTATTTAAATATTCTGAAAATTGATCGAAGTTACTTTTATTTTCAAAATCAATACTTCCTAAAAAAGTTTCAATTTTTGTTAAAAATTTAGTTATGGAAGTCTTCATGACCTTCCGTTTACCTTTTAATTTATCTACATCCATTATTTACAATTTTACAATTATTTTCATGCATAGAACAAAAATTGCAACAGTACCTTTTTTTATCTGCGACGAGAAGACAAATAAGCTGAGGACGGGTAATCCAATATTTGGAAGATGATGATAATCTGTGCACTAGTACTCCATGATAATCAAAACACTATCATTAATAAATGCGAAGACGTGAGTTACACTCTTGATAAACAATAATAAATTCGATCTGAAGGTTTTTCCTGGGTTTCGGCACCATAAAACTTCTTCATATTCATAAAACTGTCGAGCAATATCATTCGAAGTAATAAAATGATTTCGAGGAAAAACTTATTTCGTTGTAATCATAGGTGATTCCTTTAAAATAATTAAACTTGATGGTCTTTTCATTTTTTATTGACAGCACAGCACGATGACACAATTAGAACAATTAACATTCAACATTTAAATAGCATTAAAAATTCCGAGATTATGATAAATACATATCCCAGCCAAGAACATATATATTCTGATCATTTCGAAGAAATATATTCAAGCATTACTTCTGTACATTAAATCACACTTGTTCATAGAAATATTTATAATTCCGAGAATACATTTTTTTCCGACCAAACATTTCAAGTTTTCTTTACTTACTAAAAGAATTCTAGCATCTGGCTGCGCGCGCTCTTTCGCAACATGTACTGAGCCATGTGACCTCGGTTCCCCAGCGCAAGGCAGAAGCCATTTCGCAACACTGTTTTCTTAACTTTTTATTATATATGAAATTTCTTCCCATGGTACCTTACTAAGTTAAAACACATTATTTTTTAAAAATTCTCTAATAATGGCTTGAAAATCCCTGTTATAAAAATTCAAAGATTTGATAAGATTTCTTTGAAACAGATAATCAATGGGGTGGCTATTTTCCTTATGTGTTATTCTACCGCATTTTTATGCATGTATTTAAACAGTGCTTGAATTTTATTTGTTCTCGAGTGTATGAACCATGATATATAAAATCCATCATTTTCAGTTGATTATATTATGTTTAACTCAGTTTGTGACCTTTTGAAAACAGAGGTAAAAAACCCACTTTTTTTATATATAAATAAATGAGGGAACATACATTTTTTTTTCTTTAAAATATTCATTTTAAACTGAAAAAATAATAAATTATGCAATTTTAATATTTAAGGCATATTTTAGTATTTCTTAGAATTTGTACAAATGTGTCATAACTGCCCCCCCCCCCCCCCCCCCCGCCCATTTTTTGCTAAGACCCATCCACTTTTTTTTAATATTCAAAGATATCCTTTACTCGTATTTTATACATTGTTTTAATGTTTACAAGCTTATTTTATTTTAATCATTATTTTCGTTTTTTATGCAAATTTTATTACTTAAGGTGATTTTCAAGTTCACTGCTCAACAATTACAAAACTTTGACACATTTACTAACTCATTTTTAAACCAGAAGACATGAAATTGATGGGTTATGATCACTAAGTGATTTGGAATCAAAATGAGTTTATTGAGTATGATGATTATGATGATGATATATGAGGTTTTTTTTTTCTTTTTTGATAAGTAAATTACTTATTCAAATTATTTGCTGAAAAAACAAAGAAAATTAGACCTATTCTGTTATTGTTAAATGGCCACATTTCCCACCTAAGCGTTAAATACTTGACAAAAAGCTTGTGCTGAAAATACATGAATCCTAAAGGCGACTTACTCGTGGGGAAGAAGCATTGTCGATTCCCATGTTATCCTATGGCAAAAATACTTACCCTGATTGTTCATTCAAATTTCAAAATTTCCAAAAACATTTTTTTTTCAGCATATAAGTATGGATGCTCTTCCCTACATTATAAGCTTAAAATATTTTTAAAACAGTTTTGAGTATTTTAAAATTCGTGTTAAAGTTTCGAAAAGTTCCAAAAAGTATAATGTGTAGTCTTTATTCGTTTATAACTATAGATTGGAGAAAGATATAAAAATTTGGAGCTTATGCAAGCAAAATTTGATTTGTTTTCTTTTACGTAATTAGGCAAGTTTTAAAATTTATTCTAATCAAAGCACTGTAATTTTGAATTAAAAATTAGCTATACTTAAAATCCTCTACAAACCTGTCAAATTGTCAACGTCACCTAATTGATTACTTGAGCTCTACGGATATAAGAGGGTCACTATAGGGGTTCAAGGGTTACCATAGAATGCAAAGACGCAAAATTCTCGTAAAAGAATAATATTGGGTTTCAGTCTTGGAACAGTATTTTCAATAGACATAGTAAAGGAATATACTCGTAGAAAGAAGTCGAAAAAAGCAGCGAAAATTTTTCTCTTTTGCTAAACAGTTCTCCTTCCTCCGAATCTTAGTATAGCTCAGATGGCCCCACACATTAAAATGGCTATAACCAGCTGCATTGTAATTGCTTTAGCCTCGTCAAATTTTCTGCTGGTAAATATAATTATTTTGAGGGCGTGCACAGCAGACCTGCTGACTGTTAAGAAAAAATCGTAGTTGCTACGATTTGGACCTATAAACTACGATGCTACGAAAATCGGTCTTAAACTACGATTTTTTGCAAAAAAAAAAAAAATACACACACACTTTTTTTGCTTCTAATTGCGACTTTTAGCCCACGCAGCATATTTTTCAGGAGCGATTTTGTTCTGAAGTTAAAGTATTCGTTTCCGAAAGTTTTAAAAGATTGGTCATTAGTCCGAAAATTCGGACACTAAAAATGCTCATGGGGAAAAAAATCTCGACAGCAAAACAAACTTCTTAACATAACACCCTCTTTATATATATTAACCATGAGTGAACCGACTTCTGTGAATATTTATGCAGGAATTCCCTTCCTTAAAAACAGGTGTGCCATTTTAAGAGTTTCTGGAGGGGGGGGGGGGTCTTTCAGGCCATGGTTTCAAATAGTATGCGAAATCGCGCGATTAGCACACAGAAAAGGAAAGTCCTGCATAATGAAAAATGCTGTGCAGTATTTCCCCCTGCAAATTCTTCCACAGACCTATGATTCTTCTGCGAGTATATTTTGAAATTTCTTGGAAGTCCGCAATTTTTTTTTTTCTTTTATGGAATTTTCCCAAATTAATTCGTGAATCGGTCGTGGAAAAAATTGAGAATTTCTTCAAACTACTTCGTATAAAAATATCGGGTATTTCAGAGATCTCAGAAACAAATAGTGATTATCTTCAATTGGTCGCTGAATAAAATCATTAATTTTATTAAGAGTTCAGAAAGAAATTACGAATTTCGTCGAAAGATTGCACAAAAAATCATGAATTTCGATAAACTATCGAGGGGAAAATATTGCAAATTTCGTCAAAAGGTGGCGGAAACGAGCAGTGAATTTTGTTAATTGGCCGCAAAAACATATCGAAATTTTCGCCGATCGGTTGCGATAAACTCGCGAATTTCGGCAAATGACCACGTAAAAAAAAAATCAATTTCATCAATTGGTCAGAGTAGAAAATAAATTTCGTCGAAGAATCGTGGTAAAAACGTGAATTTTGTCAAAATATCGCAGAAAGAGAACTCTAATTTCATCAAAAGATCAGTAAGAAAAGGCAAATTTCATTGAAAGATTAGTAAGAAAACGAAAAATTGGCTGCGAACCAACCAACCAACCTCCAGATTAATTTTAATTTTGTGTGCTACGATTTCTCATTTTCAAAGGTTGGCAGGTCTGGCACAGTCGGTTTTTCGTCGTCGCTCCCTCCAATTTTAGTATATACTAAATATAAGCCCCGATACATTAAAACGATTTTAATATTCTACTAATTTACAATTTTAAGAATTGAGATTTTAAAACTACATAAGTACAGTATACTGGGATTTTTACTTAAATTTTATTGATTGGCAACGCATTTCGAAACGTGAAAATAAAATTTAAAAAACAAACACAATACAGTACAGCCCTGATTATCCGTGGAATTGGGTGGCAAGGGCACAGCGGATAACCCGAAAAAGACTGAAAATGGGTTGCAAACACACACAAAAAAAAAAAAGAAGCTTCAACATAAAAACTATGTTTTGGTGTACAAAAAACATAATAAAATGTTTAATACTAATATTTAAATTTTATATGTATATTTAACCCTTTATCTACGGCATTATGATCTACTGCAATATTTTTCATGCAATATTTTTTTTCAGTTACTACAATGAAAATTAAAGGATAAACATTAAAAAAATACTCACCCGTGAGAAATTGAATTATTTAGAGGTAATTAATTAAAGTGGTACTTTAAAGTACCGTCAGTACTCTGACTAAAATATCGTAACAGGAAACCTACAAGGTATTTCAACTGGCACCAGAAAATATTTTAGATTTAATAAGTATGTTAAATATAGGCTTTTTCTTATTTACAAGTAAACCGTTTGGCAAATTCCGGTGCCAAACATTTATTTCAATACTTTAGAATTGAAAATGCTTTGCTCCTGAAAGGTAAAAAAAAAAAAAATATTTTTTTTGTAGGTTCTGATCTTGTTAGCAGTCCTTTAGTTATGTGACGTCAATATTCCAGGGACAACATGTTCTCTCGCATCTCCACACATGCAATATATGAATTTACATATGCCATTTCTATCATAGCAAAAACGAGCCGGTGCGACAACTTTTTCAATTTCCTATAAAAAATAACATTGAAACAGAAAAGAAATACCAGAGAAATCATTACTATACATTTTAGAAATTACATTTTAAAGCAGATGAAAATGATGGATAACTACACAGACGAAAAGTAAACAAGAAGCTTTTCTCCAACACCCAGTGTACCGACGGTACTTATAAGTACCACCGAGTAATTCCACTGTTAAATCAAATACATACACCGTTCACCTAAAATAGCTAGTTAAATTGTATTCTAAGATCCTAATGAACACATTAAAAAAATCCAACAGTTATCTTATATCATTTACTGTGTTTGCAGCAATGAAAAGACAAGCGTGGCAATCTGTAAAATATTGTCGGCACAAAACGCATCAACTGCTTCAAAGATAGCTTCATTCCTCTCTAAAATAACAAATCTAGAACTCCTGCTGCCATGTATTCGGATAAAGTGGAGTTAAAAGAACGATTTTTGCAAAGTACCATTAGAATATTAGTAATATTAACTATGGTATAAAAGTTTAAAGTGAGTGGTACTTATAAGTACCGTCAGTAGATAAAGGGTTAATGTGCATATTTAAATATGCACAATACAGCAGAAACCTTTGCTTTGCATCTAAATCACTAAAATAAAGAACAGTAAACAAGAAACAATGCCATACATACTGTACAAAAAGAATTAAGTTACACCTTTTTAAAAAAAATCAGTCCATTGTTTTTGCTTGTTGCTTTGGAAACACATTTTTTCTTTATTCTAAATTGTAAATTATTGTTTTTCTTTTAGTATGGAATAATTTTTATCTTGAAAATGAAGCTATTCTTGATATGCTCTCCTGTAATTTATCATAATAGTCTTATTTAATTGTTAAATATTTTAATTACTGGTGTTTACCTTTTGTTAATAAAATCAAGAAAAGACATCAAGACTTTATATCTGATGTTTCAAACATCGCAACCGAATCTAGAAATATTCTTCTATTACTTTCGAATACATGAATTTTTCTGTTTATTAGAAGGGCTTGTATTTTCCTTGCAGTTGGCTTGAATTTAAAAAAATTCGCTTCGCAGATAATCGGGGCTGTACCGTACACTGTTTATAATTGGTTAGATGATCCGTCTATTTACAACTCTTCAGAAACTTCATTTTTGTTATCTCTGTTTTTTTTTGTTTGTTTGTTTGTTTGTTTTTTTTAACCATTTGGAAAAATGGTTATTGTTCTCGTCAGGATGGAAAATCAAAAGCATATCTGAAGGTTTTTATTGGTTTAATCCGCAATTTATTCGTTTTCTGATTGGTCTATACAGTAATCTGTATTTCTCTTTAATTTCAACAACGATGGATACTTTCTGTTGCCACTATGACAAAAAAGTAATAAAAACTACAAAAAAAAAAATTAATAACTCAGAAACAAATTGAGATACAGCTTTCAAACAAATTGCATTTAAAAGTACATTTTTTTCTCTATCCGACGGTGTAAAAAGTAATATTGTCGGATGTTTAGAAGTTTAAGAATGAAATTTCATTTAAAATTGAACGTCAGATTTCTTGGAAATCTGACGATGGAAAAGCCTTTTCCCGTACAGCCAATGAAATGCTTGGATATTTACGTAAGTTTCATGAAATCTGACGGGTCACAGGCGATATTTTTGGCTTGCAATTTTTACGTGTAATAACACTATTAATGTTTAATTCATGGCGTACGTAATGTATGATCCACTCCGTGTGATTTTTTGTCTTAAATTTTAGTATTCAAAAAAATTGTTTTCCAAATGGTCGTTGTAATTTGATAAATTGTTTTTTTTTTTTTTTTTAGCCTTTCTGTTTTTCTTTTTCCTGTGCATTTAAAATGCAGGGGTGCTATTTGAGGGGGCTGGGGGGGGGGGGGGGACAACCATCGAATGTAGGGATGCACCGAATAGTGATTGTGGCTGAATACTGAATGCCGAATATTTGACCTGCAGGTAAACCGAATATCGAATATTCGGCCAGCCGAATAATAACTGTTAAGCTGAATACCGAATATCGGGCCTGCCAAATAGTATCTATTTGGCCGAATACCGAATATTCGGCTGGCCAAATACTTTTATATCTCAGTGTTTAACGTTAAAAAGTTAAATTTTAAACAATTTTTTATAATATTTAGCACAGATACTTCCATTTTGACAAACAAGGCTATTTTTATAAGTAAATTTTGTACTAAAAAAAGTATGTTTTGAGTTATTATTTAAGAAGAGGATGGTTTAAATTTTTTTTAAATAACAAAATTTAAATTCCATGACTTCAGTTAATTCAAACAAATGAAAAGAATTCTCTCATATTGAACAAGAAAGAAGCAACATATCATTCCACTTCTTTCATCAAAAATGAAAAGTGTACAAGCCGTAGCAGAATTTTCGTTTATAACTGTATAAAATTGAAGATATTTTAGCAAAATTTGCATCACATTAATTTGCTTGTACAGAATGTGCTGATACCCTTGGAAAAGACTGGATTTTGGCCAGTGGTACTAGCTGCATTTTTAATAAAATAATGTCTAGCTCAGTGCTGTTTAGATGTGAATGGTTGCTATTTCCAGCACTTCTCGTCATGTTATCATATTTCACAGAAATTAAAGTAACTCTGTTGACAATATTGTTACAATACCTTCATTATTGTTAAAGTAACAAAAGAAAATTAAAGCTTGACTTGCGGATACGCTGTATTTCTGACTGAATAAGTGAATTGCGATCCTGATTTACTGGACAAAAAATTGCCTGTTTTGATGCTTATTATTACCCCTGAAATTTTCTTTCATTTTGTTTAGAAACACCCTGTTTGCGAAAAAGCATGAAACGGATGATTTACCAGACAATGCTCAGTAACTTGCATTTCCACATTTATTAATTACCATGAACAAATGACATGTCATTATTGGTTAATTTTTTTTTAATGATGTTTTTAAAACACAAATAAATAATATAAAATTATTCTCTTTTATTTAAATATTCTAATTATTCTGAATATCTTTATTAATTGACAGTTAAAAGAAGTTGTGTAACGTTTTAAAAAATATTTTTAAGAAGTTTTTTAAGTATTCGGCAAACCGAATAGTTTGATATTCGGCCTAACCAAATATTCGGTAGTATGGCCGAATATCGAATAGATACCGAATATTCGGTGCATCCCTAATCAAATGTCAGACTCAAACGAATATTAGAAAATTGCTCAAACTCTAAAATAACTTATCAGATTTTATTGAAATAAAAACATATGCATTAAATAAATGCTTATGCATAGACATTAATAATTATCAAAAAGCCTTACTATTCGAACTCCCTCAAGGTGAGACATATATCTTTAATGAGTACTAATTAATACTTTGGTTAATTTATAAAATACATGTGAGAATATTTATATCAGTTGCTTCTCGGCTGTGTGCAAATTGATCATGGGAAAACTCGTCAAAATCATTGACACAACAATCACAATGATTTTCTTTTAGCCAATTCTCGAATAAGCACAAAGAAAATAATAACATTTGATGACGGTCTTGTAATGACTGAAAACTTTCTGGGTTTTTCTAATGTATTTTAAATTATATGTATGCACGTGAAAGTAATTCTTGTGCATTTATTTGTGCTTTTTATATGAATATTAATTATAAATTTTACATTTTCTGTAGAAAAATGAAGATATATATATATACATAGTATTCAGTAATGTTCAAATATGTATTTTTTTTATCTGAAAAATATTCAGGATTTCTTTGAAAAATCGGATTAACATGAAACCATCTCATAATAGTGAAAACACAATCCGAAAAAATTAACGCTTTACCTCCACTTGCAGAAAATCACTAACGAAAAATTTCTTATACTTACAGATCACAAAATTTGCAAATTTTGTGACCTATTCATGACGTTCGTTGGTTGATTATCTCATAACTGATTGAATTTCATGATTTTTTTCTCGATCATCTGACGAAATTTGCGATTTTTTCTGCGATCGATTCACGGAATTCACGATTTTTTTCTGAAAGCATTATACGAAATAGATTTTTTTCGCGCGAGCACTAACCGAAATTCACAATATTTTTCAGCGACCGACTGACGAAATTCGATATTTGTTTTCGAGATTTTTTTGACAAAATTCACGATTCCTTATCACTATCATTTAGTGAAATTCGTGATTTTGTTTCTGCCACCGACTAATAATATTTATGATTTTTTTGCGCGAGAGTTAGACAAAATTTTGGACCTTATTACGCGATCGTTTGACGAATTTCTCCTCGATTTTATTGCGCGATTGTTCATCTAAATTTTCGGGATTTTTTGCGCAATCTTTTGACGAAATTCTCGTTTTTTTTTTTTTTTTTTTTTTTTTTTTTTTTTTTTTTTTTCGCAATCCTTTTACGAAATTTGCGATTTTTTTCACAACCCTTTTACGAAATTCAAGATTTCTGTTTGTGCGATCATTTGACGGAATTTGTATTTCTTTTTGCGATCTCTGATGAAATTAGCGATATTTTCCACGGTCGTTTGAAGAAATTAGCGATTTTTTAAGCGACCATTTTGAGACATTTTTTTTTTCAAAATTTTCAAGATTCGCGATTTTTTTCTGCGCTCCATTGACGAATTGATTTTGCGGATTTTGAAAGAAAGAAACATCGCGGACTTTCACGAAAATTAAAAAAAAAAATTGTGGAATAATCACATGCTTGTAAAAGAAGTTATGGAGGCAAAATCACGTAGAGCATGTTTTATTGTGCAGGATTTTTTTTTTTTTTTTTTTTGTGTGTGTGTGATTTGTGCAGTTCTGCATGTTGTGCAATTTTCCACGTTCCCTGTTCCTCAAAGAAAAATTTTCCTTGTCCTTCATCAGGAAACTCGTGAAATGGCGCCCCTTTCAGTAAAACTTCGAAAGGGGCTGGAAAAAAGCTCCATTTAAACAGCTTTCCGTCTTAGCAAGTATAATTGTATGATGTTTTTTCAATGAAATTTGACCTTTTCCCCTTCTAAAAAGAAATCTGTTATAGACAGGTTTCGTATTCACAAGTTTTACCTTAATACATCTCTTTTCAGAGCTATACTATAGAGCAGATGGTTTAACAATCAGTGAGGATACCTGTAAAAATGAAACCTGTCTATAATAGAATCCTGTCTAAAAAGAAAAAAAAAATCATGTCTAGTATATTAAAATTTTAGCTTCTAAGACGGAAACCTGTCTAAAGCGAAATATTTCATCGATTCTGAGTTTCCGTATTCGAAGTTTTTGCTGTTATTGTAAGCATAAGTCAGTAAACGTTACCCCCCCCCCCCCCCCTGGATCCTACCCTTAGCCATATAGCATCACTTAAAAAATTTTTGCCCCCCTCCAAGAAAGTTCTGAAATGGCACCCCTGTTAAAATGCCTACAGGTTTCAGTATTTAGTGAGAAGTGATGAAATGGGGGATAATCTAAGCGATAAAGCGCCAAAAATGGCATATGTGTTGCGGTCAGTTAAATGTTTGATCATTCCGCTTGGTGTGGGGGATATTCTCCAGAGTCCTAAATTATCTCCGCCCACAAAGTGTTTCCCTTGTTGAGAGGCAGGTGGCATTCGCTTCAGATTTGACTTCCAAGGTCTTGAATAAGGCCCCTTAAGCTCCGATAGAATGCCAAAGTTGCAACCATTGGACTCGTTGGTTACACCATTTGTGGTTTTGGTCCTCTGAAGATATATTAGGATGAACAATTGGATTATGTGTTTTGGTATCCCAATAAGGGTATTGTCTAAAAAGCAGTTTGTAAGTAACCTGTCATTGATGTGGAACAAAGGGTTGTCACTATGAAATATAAAAAGTCGATTCAAACCTGTCGGAATTTTCTTTAATCCTCAGCCTACCAAAAACAGGTGGGTAAGTGTGATCTAAGATCGCACAGTGTCTTTCGTCTAATATTCCTTTCAAAACAGTTTATCCTTTAATTAATAAATCCAAATCATTAATTTATAATTATTAAATTCTTAATCTTTTTCAATAAGGACATAGATGGCAACACCATTAAATTTAATTTTAAAATTATGGCAATTGGAAGATATATACGAGAACTGCCAGGTGTTGATCCAAGCAAAATTTGAGGCCTATTTTTTGATCCCCATCACAAAAATCAATGTAATAAAACAGGGCCCTTCACAAAATTATTTTTAATAAAATAGGCTTCTTCATAAAATTCCATTTCATAAAAACATACTCTTTATTAATTATTTTGATTTTGTTCTAGATTTTAAAATGTGTATTTTGTAAACAAGTTCCCCCAGAAAGCAAAACTTTAGCAGGACTTAAAGAAGTTATTAATATTTGGTTCAAATTTGAGTAACTGGATTTCATCTTTCGTTATAAAATGTGTATTTCACAAAAATATTAAAAAAAAATTCATAAAAATAACTTTTACTTTTTACGAAATGAGCTTCAAGAAAAAAATCCTGCTTCAACCCCTGGCTGCTTTTCAGACGATTGTAACAACATATGTTTGTATATGAAAAGCATATTCTGATTTAATTTTAGCTTTTTAAATAAATCTATCGGACAATGAAATGTAGTCAATTTAAAATTTGCAGTTTCTCCATAAATAATAATAATAATAATAATAATAATAATAATAGATAAAATATTTTACAACTTTTGGCCTTAAAATGACAAATAAAAAAAGTTGCAAAAATTCTGTAAAATTGAATATATTAGATACTGAAATGTACTCCACGGAAAAAAATTTCAAACTCTGAAGCCGTGTATCAAACCAAGAGCCTTTTGATTAGCAGTTAGACCATTACCACAGAGCTATCTAGTCAGCGCGAAAAAGACTGAAATTAAGATTTTGTTTTTAAAATCTAAATCATTGTCAAATGTCATTAAATTAAAAATATTAATTAAAATGATATAAGACTTTTTCAAAATTTTGTGATTGGGGATATTCAGGGGGTATGCAAAATTCCAAGTCTCTAACTTATACAGTTTCTGAGAACGAACTCTGTGACGGACAGACAAAAGAATGAGATGAATAGGATTTCATCAAGATGAACGAAGCCTGAAAAAACAGCGTACAAAAAATTACAATAGTGAATTCAACCTCTGTTAAAATTCATTAGTTTTTATTCAATATTCTTTTAAAATAGTTCTAGATTTTTACAAATTTAGAGCTAAGAATATCAATTTAAATTTATTTTTCTATGGGCCAATAGTAGGAAATGCTACAGAATTTATTTAAGATATATGCCAAAAATTAGAAAAGTTTGGGGAGAATTTGGCAAAAAATTACATTTATAATTTATTTGTAAATCCTTCAATTTACAATTATTTTTATTTTATTTTATTTTATTTTTTACAGAATTGTGTTTTAAAAATAATTAATAATGAAAGAAATACTTCACTGTCTAATATTTTGATTTCTAGAAATGTCTCTACATGTGGGTTTTTTTTTTTTTTTTTTTTTTCAAATTTTTGTTTAATTGGCTGCCATTTCGTAGTATATTGATGGAATCAAAAATATTATACATTAAAATCTTATCCAGAACAAGCTGTAAAAATGAAGCTACTTCAAATTGTTTTTATTTTTTATTAAATTTCATATAAAAAAAAATTCAAAAAGTGGTTTTTTTATAGGACAGCACATTATAATGATAAAAATATTTCCACAATATTTTTATCACTTTTAGTATAAATTAGCTTAATTTTTAATGATTTTAAGTGATTTTCACACTTTTCATTTCGTACATAATTTTATAATATGTTTTATGTCAACCTATTGACTGTTTCATATACAAAAGCACTTTTATCATTATTTATACAATTTATTTAATATAAAGAAACTATTTTTGTATACAAAAAGAAGTAAATTGTGTATTTAAAAAAAAAAAAAAAAAACCTGCCGGCTTGTTTTTCAGGCACAAGTGGATTTCAAAGTTAAGTACTAATTTCACCAACAAAAACTGAATCTAGATTAGAGATAAACCCAGTTTAACAATTTTATCTGTCTGCTTTTGACAAGTTTTGAATTTCATTTTTCTGTAAGTGCTGGTTTTATCAGAATCATGTTAATATAATTTTTTCTTCAACCCCTATTTAATTTTTTGCTGTAACAGTTGGTCTTATCAAAAACTTGTCAAATAAAAGTTGTAGATAATATTAAAAAGATGTATAATAAATTTAAGCGGATTTGATATCTTGTGAATTGATGAAGTTATGAATTTTTTTTTTCTTGTTCATCCCCCCCCCCCCCCCCCTCCTCTTTTCTTTTTTTTATGCCGTGAAACCCCGATTTAACATAACCCATATTTAATGATTTCCCACATATAATTTAGTTTTCAATTGGTCCCAATTAATTTCGTATTTTTGTAATGTTAAAAATCCCTGATTTAACGTTATCATTTTGAACTAATTCCCGTATTTAACATTTTTTCAGCAGCAAAAACTCAAATGAAAATTTCCAAAAATAGTCAGAAATTGTGATGAAAATGAAAAAACGCTATCTTATAAATGCATGCAAAACTTGGAAGCTCACATTTCTTTTTTCTGTCTTACCAACTGCAGGTGTAATATTCGAAAACCCTCCTCTTTTCCATCCCCACCAATACCCTTTTATCTTATTCGATTATTCTTTTTGTACTTGAATGGAGCTGATAACATTTGTTAGAGATTTTTCAATAACTTTAGATTGTATAATATGGCGTCAAAAAGAAAGCAATTTCCCTTGCTTGAAAAAGTCGAAGTCATCAGGAAAGCCGAAAATTAAAATGGCAGTAAGTCTGGCTGATTTTGCTAGATTAATTAGAATTCTATACTTAACTTTGCAGACAATTTCAAAGTAAAAATATTTAATGAAGCAAAATTAAAATGAAAATTGTGGGGAAAAATTTTAAAATAATGTGAAATCGTTATCGTTTGTGAAATTGGAAAATTTCTTTTTCGAATGGTTTAATGAAGTTTGTGCAACAAGCATTCCTATAAATGGCCGCACTTTGAAAGAGAAAGCAATGGAAATTGCTTCTGAAGTGGGACTTCAAGGATTCACATATTCAAATGATTGGATAGGCGGCTTTAAAAAGGGACACAATTTGTCCTATAAATCTTTTTGTGGTAAATCTACAGGAGTCAATACTGAGACTGTCCATTGTCCAACAGCGATAGTTTTTGATACAAGTCCAAGAGCTGTTAAACATTTTAGGGAAGGTATTTGAGGCACCCTGAAAATTTGTGCAACACTTCTTTTATAATGACTGAATACAAAATCGAATGTCTGGCTGAAGGATCGTGGCCCAAAAACTGTGCCAGACACGTGTCAAGTGCCATTTTTTGACTACCCAAAAAAGGTATTTGAGGCACTGTGGAAAAGTATTCCCAAGCATTTTTCATTTCTATTTTTCATTAAACAATTTGTAAAGTCTACCTGAACTCGACAACACGTTATTTTCCTTTCTTTTGCTGCCTTTCGGCGTTTGTTTACGTTTTTACCGCCACAGTTGGATGGTTGCATATCGCGTTTCGGTCGTGGACCGTATACGGCAATTTTACTTGCGATTGCATTCGCTCGTATTCATTTTTTTAAGATAAGTATTTAAATTTAATTATCATATAAAATCATCTTTTTAAGTCATTTTTATATTAAAGTAATTTTTCTAAAGTCATCGTAATATTTATTAAATGTTATTCAAATTATAAGTAAATGTTAAGTATCTTCCGACTTATGCAAATTGCGTAGTCGATTCTGATTGGCCGATAGGTTTTCGTCCTGATTTAAAGGGACAGCGATTTCATGTTTTCGGTGTGAGGTGTGCGATGTCTGATGGCTGACTTATGGTACTATCTGGTATGTTTTTATGAAGTGTCAGCGAATATGTATGGTATATGGCTGAATACCGATATAATTGTGAGAACTTAAAATTTATTAAGCATAATGGTTTAGTTTGAAGACGTTTCATCGGAAAATTGTTAATTAAATCGGCGATAGAGTTGAGGATAATATATTTCAAGTTGCTTAAATATTACTTATGTCGTCGAATAATGCAGTGCTCTTGAGTTCGGGTAGACTATCATCGCAAGTGTCCATTAATTTAATCCAAGAACGAAGTCACGTTCATGTATTGCAAGCTCCAATAAATGAAACCTTCTTCTGTTCATCATTTTGGCTCATTACTGTAAGTACATTTTACACTTACCTTATCCCTGAAACATCATATAATATATATAGGATTCATGAAGTTGCATATATTTCAACATATTCTTATTCAAAGTTATTATTTTAACAATATTTCAAAGTTTCATATATAACTTAAACTAATTTGTCAAGTCACTCTGCTAAATGTTTTACGTGGGAGGGGCAAGCAACCGACACCCCCCCCCCCACAGGCACGCTGAGATTGAGGCAGAATAATATTTATGCTTAGAAAAAAATATTTTGAAAATGACAGACACTTTAGTCGGCACAAAAACTGTGCCAGACATTCGATTTTGTATTCAGGCATTACAAAAGAAGTGTTGCACAAATTTTCAGGGTGCCTCAAATACCTACTCAAAAATGTTCAACAGCTCTCCTACTATACAAGACTGTTCTAGTAATGACTTTTTCAATGCTGACGAGACAGGTTTATTTTACAATTTTCTTTCTGGTAAGAACTTTTGCAGTAAAGGCGTGAAAATTGTCAGGATGGGAAACTATCCAAACTGCGGTTGGCTCTTTTGCTTTGCGCAAATTCAGACAGAGTAAAAGATAACTAGTTGTTGGAAAATCGAAAAAACGTGGTGTTTCAAGTATGTAAAGAACTTTCTTATTAAATGTGACTCAAGCAAAAAAATATTGCATGACAAGAACAATTTTTTAATTTTTTTGCACATTGGACAGACAAATGTGTTTACAGAAATGTAAGTTTTTTTTGTTTGTTAATCAGTGTACAGCCCACATCGTACACTTAAAGATCCAAAATGTGCGAAAGGAATTTTTTTCTGCCAATTGAACAAAGTTTAACATTGTGATTTTGGGATCATATTATCATTATAAGTAAACTATAGAAACTAACTTTTGAAAAAAAAAAATCTCGTCATAATAAAGTATCTGGAGGTGGGAAAAATCTATAAACGTTCTAGAAGTTCTTTGTATGATTTCTTCAGCATGAGAGAACAGTGAGAAGATCTATCTCAAGTTTTTTTTTTCCAAAAGGTTGTTTTCTAGAGAACAGAGATGATGAATTTGAGTATCAGGAGAGGGAAAATGAAGATTACAGTAAATGGGTATGTTCTTTTCTTGCTAAGATTATCTAGCTTGCTATTCTAATATCGGGATAGAATTTCCCGACTCTAAGTGATTTGATAGACTCAGATTCGAGTAGTTGTGATAATGATGAAGAGCAGAAATCTTTTTAGTGACAGAAGTCATGCAATCTTTCAAAACAGCATAAGCATTCCTTTGAAATAGTGAAGACCAAGAGAAATGGCTTACAAAAGTCTCATATACGTTCAGAATGCAATTTGTGATGCAATGACTAACAAAAAGAAAACAAAGTTAACGATTTCTTTAAAGAGTAATTTAGAACACTCAGCATTCGAAATTCTTGGTGGTCAGAGACCACCAAAAATTCAATCAGACCAACTAATTTGAAAAATTTAGTGGTCTGCAGGACCAGTAACCCCAGTGTTTTCCCTTTCTCACGGGGTCACAGGTAAACTTAAATTTTCCCGTCCCTGAGAAAACTGCAGCCAAATACAAATCACACAATTTTATTTTATTTAAAAAAATAAACAAATAAAATTGCATTAAACCTTAGTCAGTTGAAATAAATAATCAAAATTAAAATATCTAATTAATAATTTTACATTTTATTATGCTGAAAATTATGGATAACTACAAAAGAAGTTTGGTTTATATTCCAGGAGGAGTGGGGGGGGGGGGGGGGTTGAAGGCTGTCGCTCAAAGTATTAAAGGGACTTAGATTTTATGTAGCAGGCCAGTGATGATGACTGCAGACTAGTAAATTCTCATGCTTGCTGGTCTTTGGGACCAGTGACTTTTTTTTATCAGTCCGACCACTTATGTCAGAAACATTCCAAATGAAGAAATAAAAGGCATCTTATTTAAATTGGTCTTTATTAAATACTTGATGTTTTGTTTTCGTCTTGTCTCGATTTAACATTTTCCTACATTTAGCGTATCATTTCTTTATGATCCCTTGAATAACGTTAAATCGGAGTTTCACTGTATATATATCTTTTTTTTGGGGGGGGGGGGGCTGTAAGAGTTGGTCTTATCAAAAACTTATCAATATAAAAGTTGTAGATAATATTAAGGAGATTTATAATAAATTTGAGTGAATTTGATATCTTGTGATTTGACGAAGTTTTGAATTTTTTTCGCCCCTTGAGCCCATTTTAAATGACATCAAATGTCTGTTATGCATAAATTTTTGGTCCTTTTCCTAAAAGTAATAACTTTAAACTGCTTTCATATGTATTATAATAAAGAAGTTATGGGTTTTTTTCTGTTTTCGCTAAAACCCTCCCCATTTCCACGACCTTTGTCCGATTTTGCATATTAACGAACTTGACTGATATTTTCTGCTGCTTGATTTTATGTATCAGTTTGGAAGAGATTTGTGCAGAATTATGGAAGTTATCGTGTCCATAAAAAAGTGATATATATGAGGACGTGAGTTTCAAAACTCGCCTTATCCAAAAAATCAAATTTTGGGAAATTGCGAAAAAACTGTAACTGCGACCCTGTGCATCGAATACCTCCAATTTTTTGTGTACTTATAGCTAGTTGCTCTGTGATATCATTGTGTTAAGTTGGAAAATCTACTTTAATTCATTTAATTAATTGGAAAATGTTTCGGATAAGAAGAGTTTTGTTGCCAACCTATGGATAAGAAGAGTTTTGTTGCCAATCGTCTGTCATACTTGCTGAAAGAAATTAATAGTTTCTATTTTTGGTCATTGGATGATAATATTTTGGATTAAAAAATAAACCTTACGAGAGCAATCAGTATGATCAAAATTTAGAATTACGTTTTATTATAAAAAAGCAAACTTATCAATAACCAAATAAAACTTATCATAAATAGCTTGTGATTAAAATAACTTTTTTTTTTAAAGAATGTAATATAATATAATCTATATAACATATAATATTATATATATATATATACACCATCTCCTTCTGTTCTGGTTCCTTAGAAACAATATTTTTATAGAAAGTAAGCACCTTCATTTCTGACCAGTTTTCATCAAAATATTTTAACAATCCGTGGACATCCTTAAGTTTCTCTTGATTCACGGGGACTACCTACCTCTTCTTTTTAAAAAGAAAGCCCAGTTTTTAGATGGCTCTAGCATAACTTTTATACTCTGAATTTTGATATTCCAAGAATCTTCTGAAATACACTTCCACAAGTTTGAAGATGGCCATGGTTCTTAGTCTTTATGTAGTACCTTATTTAGCCTTGGGCCTTAAATCGATTTAACTCTTAAATCGGAAATCCGATTTAACCATTGGGCTTAAATCGATTTAAGCTAAAATCGGAAATCGTGATTTAGCCAATGTCTTAAATCGCAATTTAGCCATTATCTTAAATCGCGATTCAGCCATTATCTTAAATCGCGATTTAGCCATTGGCTTTAAATCGATTTAAAACAAAATACTGATTCAGAGCTAACATCGGAAAACGATTTATCTACTTTGATGTATCTGTTACCGTTAAAGTGTAAAATTCAGTTATTTCATAAAATATTTAGTTATTTCATGAAATAACTAGCCAAGTCCGTTAAAGTGTATAAAATTATTGGATTCTATGGTTTAACTAGTTATTTTATAGAATAACGATTGCCTAACCGTTAAAGTTTAAAATAATCCTTTTGACATTAAAACAAATCCATTGTTTTGTAAATTAACTGATGATAAATAGTTAAAGTCACTCGAAAACTACATTTCAAATTATTAATAGATGAATTGATAATTAATATATAAAACAAGATATATAATATAATATTATTTTAATATTAGAAAACAGTAATACAACATAACAGAATGCAGTGTGGCAATAGTTATATTTAAATTTTTATAAATTTTAATTACTTAATTATTAGGTATTTTGCCCTATTGGCAAAAACATTTACACTTTTTAAAAAATATTACAAAGATTTTATCCAAAACGCAAAATATAAATGCTTACAAAAGAAACAACAATAATAATAATAATAATAATAATTTTAAATATTATAAAATGACATGCTCACAGAAATAATTGTTATTTAATAGCAACACTTCATAAACTTTTTTTAAATTAATAATGCAAGAGCAATTTAATTAAAAATTTATGAAATACCTTCAGTTTATTTTCCATTATTAATAAGGACAAGGATCGCTGTGATGACGCTCAGAATTGCATTGCATATTATTTTTGATACACACTTTTTATTATCACACAGTGCTTACTTCAGCAATCGAATTTAATACTTTTTTCACGAGTAAGTATAGCACTGTTTTTCTTTGTTTCACGCTTTCTTAACAAGGATTCCAACCGCTCTTGCATTAAGTTTTTCTTATTTGCAGATTGATCTTTCCTACCTTTAGAACTCATTGTTTTAAAAAAAGATTGCAAAAATCTTTGAGAATAATCCCAAATGATAAACGCTAATATAAATACATTGCTTAAAAATTTATGCAAGTTCAATACACATATCGACAAAACATGCACACCGAAAGACATTTAGCAACGAAGAAGAGGTCTAAGAAATTCAGCATAAACTCTGACTGCGAAACAGCCATAACCGATTCAAAACTGACTAAAACCAGCTATAATCGGTTCAAACGGCTTTCGTGTGCTGTCTTTAGTACTTTAACGGTTAGATAATCGTTATTCTATAAAATAACTAGTTAAATCGTAAAATTCAGCAATTTTATACACTTTAACGGACCTGGTTAGTTATTTCATAAAATAACTAGGGATTTTATGAAATAACGGATTATACACTTTAACGGTAACATATCTACCACTTACATGGCAAGCTGGTGTTAAATCGATTTAAGAGGATCCGATTTAAGCAAACATCGCAAGTCTCCATGCTTTCCCATTTAAGAAAAACAAGGCAAGCTGGTGTTAAATCGATTTAGCAGGATCCGATTAAGAAAAACATCGAGTCTCAATCCTATCTGATTTAATAAAAAGGTGATTTAAGAAAACGATGATTTAAGTAAAAATTGATATTTATTTATTTTGTAAACAAGATTCAGAGTTTACGAGATTGGAATGTGTATTTTTCAGAAATTAAGAATTTATATAGTGGAAAGTTGAAAGGAAAAAGTAATGTTTAAATCTTAAAATCCAAATTTATCGAATTTCAATTTATATGCTAATGCAATCTTTTGATGAAAAATTAAGTTTTCACATATTTGAGTAATATTGCAATATGTATTTTTTATTTTCCAATATTCTGTAATTAATTAAAATGTTTTAAAGTAGAATCCTGCATTGTTTCAAAAGATTGTTTTCCTGAAATTCATTCAGCATTTATATGATTAAAAATAATAATAAAGTTTTATATTTAAAATCCAAACTCATCGACTTGCAGTTTATACTTTTATGCATTCTTATGATGAAAAATTCATTTTTTACATGTTTTAGTAATATTTTAACATTTATTTTTTATTTTCTATTATTTTGTAATTTATGAAATTATTTTAAAGTATAGTCATGCATTGTTTTGTGTATCACTATTTGGCCGTGATACACATGAAATATTTTTCTTTTACTACTAATATTTTTTTCCTGAAATTTATTGAGTATTTATGGTTGGAAAAAAAAAAGAATAAATTTTCATATTTAAAATCCAAATTCATCGAATTTCAGTTTTTATTTTTCTGCATTCTTTTAATGAAACATTCATTTTTCACATGTTTGGGTAATATTTTAATACATATTCTTTATTTTCTATTATTCTGTAATTAATTAAAATATTTTAAAATAGTCATGCTTCAATCCAATTTCAACGGATTGAATATCTTGCTGAAATTGATTCACTATTTATATCCAAATTCATCCATTTTTAGTTTATATTTTTATGCATTATTTTATGAAAAATTAATTTTCATATGTTTGGGTATTATGGGAATATTTTAGTTTTAATTTATTATTATTTTGTAATTAATTAAAAATACTTTAATAAAGTTCTGTAATGAATCAAGTAACTTTATTTTTACAGCAGAATGAGGGAGGGGTGGAGGAGGCATTCATTAGATTTTTCTGCAGATCTGCGATTTTCTGCTTTCTTGACACTTTGTTATCATTAAAAAGAGATATATTTTAAGATTATAGTTTATTACTAATCTTAAAGGATGGCAACGGCCACGAAAAAAATCAGCAATTTGAGTAATGTGCTCCAAGGCTCACACTTTCAATCCTTCTCCATCTGCTACATAAATGTCAGCATTTATGTTAAACAAATCTTATTATAATCTAAAAGTTAAAAAGATATAAAATTGCATCTTATTTCTCATATCTTGCCCCCCCCCCCCCTTTTTTTTACTACTTTTCTCATCATGGTAAATGAATAGTTAAATTCATCATTGAATTCTTTTAATATGCTTCTGTTTTACCTCAGTAACTTTTTAAATCTGTGACTGTAAAAAAAAAAAAAGTGTGTGTAGGTTGTTAGCAATGAAGTGCTATTTGGGTGGGCTAGGGGAAGTCCCCCCCCCCTTAAGGAATTTAGATTGTAGCAGGCATAACAAGTCAGACAAATCATTTTCTTTTATATGTATTACTTCTTAAAGAATGAGTTTATAAAATGTATCAAAATAGGTCACTAATTTTTAAAATGGAAAACAAAAAAACTAGTGTTATGGGACATTCAAAGTTTTTTTTATGTGTAAAATATACCTCTTTTTAAAATTATTTGAAAAATTAAAAGCTAAGTATACTAAATAATACAGGGGGGGGGGGGGGGGGGACATAAAGACCGTATTTTGTTACTAAAAATTTAAAAATAGGCTTCCAGATTCTAAAATGTAAAATCGGTGTTAAATTGCAATTTAGCACTAAATTGCGATGTTAGATGGATGATAAATCGATTAAAGAAATTTCTACGTCGCCCAGCCCTACTTATAGTAATGCATTTGAAAGCGCACTGAGATGCACATAAAAAAAAACATTTCAAGCTGAAAATTTTACTTTTCTGGATGTTTCATGAAAGGAGCAAGGTACTGATGTACTAGGTACAATGTACTGAGCAAGGCATAACATTAATCAAAAGTTTTAGTGATGCAACAAAAGATGAACAAAGATAGCATTTATTGCAGATAGTTGAAATGCATAGAAAGAACTTCGATAAGTGCAACCGTAAAGATCTTCTGAGATATGTAAAAATGATTATTTATGTTAATTATATAATGTTATGCAATATTTTCCTCTTGATTATCTTGTTAAACTTGACAGGTGAATTTTGCTGTAAAACGCTCTTTTTACATTGCATTTTGCAAGTTTGAATAAAGTTCGTTTTTAGTCATTTTCTTATATTTTCTGCACTAAATATTACCGATAAGGTACATTTTTTTAGAAACAACATATTAAATGTGTGTAACCTTAAAAAATATATATTTAAAAAGTAATAGTTTTGTAAGTAACTGTAAAATATTATGGAATTAAAATTATTTTTTGAACTTTTTGGCGACTTCTAAATATTTTTTTAGCTGAAATTTTACAGGAACTTAAATAATCCGAAAGAAACTTTTTAGGGGTTAAGAATCCAAATATTTAAAAATATATATATATTTTTTTTTTTTTTTTTGGGGGGGGGGGGCACTCTAATATATATACACACAAAAATAAAAGCCTGTAATAAGGGTAGATGTAGTCATGGCATAAAGAGAAGAGACAGTTTGTACTGGATCTGACTTTATATCTTTTCTATTACATTAGTCTTTTTTTTTAATCAGGTCCAGCTGGAGCTTGCCCCTGTAAGCCAGGAATGCTTTTCTGAGTAACAGACATTTAAGTTAGCACCTCATATTCTGTATAAAAAATCCATGAGATTTCAGCTTGTCCCAGAATATAAGAGGGTAATTTGGATTATTCCCAGTAGGGGCCTAGGTTTCAAAGTGGGGAGTTTCTTCAACCCTGATTGGTTAAAGCGATTTTTAATGGTGATTTTCCAGAGGGGACACAAATCTTGCCTCAGCCTGATTGCAACACTTATTGTAATTTCCACCTTTGACATTAATTGTTATTTATGAATTAATAAATGCCAGCCAGAGAAAAGTTAAGTTTTATGGCCTGTCAAAAGTGAACTTGAGTTTATCAACTGAATCTAACAACTGTCATACTTAGAGAAGTTAATTGCTATTTATGACTTTGAAGTGTCATACTTAGAAAAATTAATTGCTATTTTATAGCTTTGAAGAATCATTTAATATTTATTTTAACTGAAATTTGATTTTATGAACCCCCTAAATGTCATAATGATGAAATTTCTTATGGTTTATTATTTTAAGTACTCATTTACATTTTTTTAACACCAATCAATGTCAAAGATGTTTATGATGGTAAATTAGTTTTACACATTAGATTTAAAGTAAAAAATTTTGAATTTTTAAAAAAAGTTTATATTTTATCCTTTCATACATAAACAAGTGTAAAAGCTAATTAGGTTTATTTTAATAGCTGTTCATACCGTTAGACAACAAATCTGACTTTCTTTAGCCCGAATTGCACCAAGCTTTTAAAAAAAAGTTGCCAAGGGCCCTGGCCCTATATTGGAAAAGTACCTAAATCTACCGTATATACATAAAATCCTAATGAAAGGAATTTATGAAACAGATATATGAAACGACTAATTAAACAACTGATTACGTTTTAGGGCGATTTCTCCTAAAATATGGAATACTTTGCAATGAAATTAACACCAAAAATCCGTATTGATCCGCAGATCTCAAAACTGGTATTAGAATTTTTAAATTCAAATTAGTTTTCGAAATATTAATTTTTTTCTAATTTTAAATACTTTTTTCTAATGATGCAACTCAAATTTTAATCGTAACAGATATTTTTTTTCCATATTGTAGAAAAGGTTATTAATTTAAACTAGTTTGGCGACCAGTTTGGCCTCCCTTAAATGTATGCTAAGAACAATGCTTTTTTTGTATTTCATTATCATTTTATTTAATACAAAACTTTCATTTAAAAACTGAAAAATTTAAAATCAATGGCTTTCACTTCTTTCTTTTTTTAAAACGAAATGAAAAGAAAAATATGGTACTTTTCGGTTAGCCGGGCGCCAGTGTTATATATACATACATACATATATATGTATATATACATATATGTATACATATATTGTTTATATACACACATATACATATATACCCACATATATGTATACATGCGTATATATACATGTATATAGACATATACATGTATACATAACACTGCCGCCCGGCTAACCGAAAAGTACCAAAAATATTAATTGCAGATGTCATATATGCACCGGGGTACCTAAATAGTGCCAAAAGGGCGTTATTTTGCCTGACATGGTAACCCGGCTATTGTTGCTTATTTATTAATAAATGTTTATTTACCTTTATTTTCTTTTTATTTAAAAAAAAAAAAAGTTATAAATTGTTTTGTCCTATAGTTATTATTTTTTTTATGTATTGTTATTTCATTTTAAAAATACATATGTAACTGGTATTCGAAAATGAGGTTTTCGCCAAATTGTCGTAAAAAAAAAAAAAAGAATCATGCCAAACCCGATTAAATATTGCAACAAATCCTGACATTTAATTTCAAATTCAAAGAAATGTTTTAATGGTACTACTTAGTTATCTTGTCGACCAATTTCGCCAAATTATATAAATCGCCAAAGCACTCACCAAATTATACAAATTGACGTAATTTTTATTTTAAATAACGAAAGAACAAATAAAGGCACAGATGTCATATACATATTGCCGCGATTTTTGTCTAACGCCAATGTCGTATATGCAACGGGTATTTAACTGCCTCCAAAGTATTGTTATTTTGCTTGATATGGTAATCCAGATGTTGTTGTTTATGCTGTTGATGTTTTCGCCACAATGGCGTCGGAAAAAAAATCGTGCCAATATGCGGTATATGACATCTGCGCTCAAATAAATTAGTATAGCATTGATAAAAATAAAAGGTCGAAATGAAAATCACTTGGTGGCTTAAACACGTGTAACTTCCTTACAGTCAAGTGAATGTGACATTTACGATCAACCATTATCGGCATTTAATCTTATAGTCTGGCAACAGATTTTTGGTCGATGGGATAACCAAGTAGTACCGTTTTAATTTACCACTCGTAAAATAAAAAAATGCTAGCTGGCGAGTTTAAAAAAAGCTATTGCCGAGATTTGCACCCGGCTAACATAAAAGTACCAAGAAATCTTTGCGATCATGGCATCTTTTATGTAGTTTTATTCGAAAAAATAACTTTGATTCTTTAATCAAAATGGAAACCTTTCTTATGAAAAGCGAAGGGTTGTAATTGTTTACGGCAGTTGCGTGACTTGGACTATTATAATATAAGTAAAATGATGACGGTAGAATAATATTTGGTGACTTATCGCCTGCGGCTGGCTAACATTAAAGTACCAAAATGGCTGCCTGGAATATAAAAAGCGAAGGGATCTGCCCGGAACTGTTGATAAGTCACATGACTTAGGCTATAGAGATTGTTTTCAATTCTAAAAACAGCACAAATAATATTTCCTAATGATTAAAAATTTATTTACATGTGACTATTAAAAACAGAAAAAAAAACTTTAAAATTACTATTAAATCGGTAAGTGTTAAAAACAGGAAAATATTGAAAATTATGTCTTGAAAACGTATTTACACGTGAATGTTAAAAGAGAAAGAAAACTTAAAAATAATAAATACATTGATATGCGTTTAACCCTTTCAGGGGCAAGGTACTTCTGTTCGTAAAATGTTGAAATCAGTGAATGGCACCAGAATTTACAAACAAATTTCGAAAATATGAAAATGCTTTTGTTCACTTACTTAATAAAAGGAAAATTTTCATTCCAATATTCTGGTGGCATTTAAGAATTAAAATTAAGTGGTCCAAAAATGAGCCAACGCCCTTGAAAGGGTTAAAGCGGTAAATTGTATTATGTCAATCATTTTATAACGCTGTTAAAAAATACCGGGAGGCAAAGACTCTGTTTACTTAATTCATTTTATTTTAGCTTCCTTTAAAATGTTTAACGGGTCTTCTTTAATCAAACACGAAAACAATAATTGGATGTCTTAACAGCAACTGATTCAGCCTTAAATTTTCGCAATCAAAGGGAATTGAATAGAAACCCGTTTACAGGGAGATTGCTATAGGTTTTTTCATTATAATTCAGTCCTCTCTAATCTTTTTAAAACCGATCAAATTAGCGTGCTTTTAGATTCTGCAGTCTGAACGGGGGGTTGGCGAGCATAGCTTGCAGGGGGCTGAGCCCCCCTAGTATCATATATTTTTATAGCTTTCTCCACTACCCCTACTTTTCTCTCTCTCTCTTCCCTTCTGGTATCTTTTTTAAATATGCTGGAAAATTATTTTGAAAAATTAATTCAAAATAAACTTTTTGAAAAATTATTCATTGATAAATTGTTTCAGTTCATAACATTTCTCTCTTCTAATTATTTATTCTTTTAACTAAGGTCCTGAAGGGATGGATGATCCTAATACAGTTTCTGTGCCAGAGGAGGTATTTTTAGAATTAAGCAGACATAAAAGGTTGCTGCAAAGTTTCAATCCATTAATAACCCCGGTGTGGATGGTTCAGAAAGAACAGGAGCATTTAGAAAAATATTTTGAAGAGTCAAGTGTGTATGTTGATTAAAGTTGGAATTTTTGTTTTCATACATTTTCATCGTACACATATCGTTTAATTCTATCTGTAAGTTTTTGTGAGCATTTTCATCTGTAAGCTGAAAATATCAATAAAACTTTTTCACTGAGAGAGAACTTGAGTTGAATTATTTTTTCCTTCATGATTCAAATAAAATCAGTATGTATGAGTGAGAGAGAAAATCAGTTGATCAGTGTCAGTTTTCATTTAAATAATAATTTTCAATAATACTTTTCTAACAAGGGAACCACTTTTTGGGAAGCTCACAGCATTGAGACCTGGTGTATTTTATTGCCCTATAGGCCAAAGAGCCAATAAAATTTGTCTGCAAAAATTGTATTATTAAGTTGAGCAAAATGTTCTGGGAAATTTTTAATCTAACAGTTACCAGAATTTGTATCGTATATAGGAGTATTAGTGGTATATTTATAGGAGTTCAGGAACTTTGGCTCCAAAACGCCTATTGAACAGTATGATTTACATGTGTTGACCCAGCATTATTGGAGAAAAGGCTTAATGATTCTGAAAGCTGTCGATGAGATTAATGAGGATGAAGGTGCTGGTAACGGCGACAAACTTAGCCAGCAAATCTGGAATCTGGCAGAACGGTGACAGAAAGTCGTAGACTATGATGGTCTCTACTTTAAAGAATAGTCCTTGTTGCTTTTGTTAATATGCACATAACAACACAACTTTCACAAATTTCCCATAACTTTTTGCTCAACCTAGTAAATACTAACAGGCTTCGCTCGTTACACTCAGGGGTGTAGTGGAGGGTATAGGTCGTATACCCTCTGGATTTTTTGAAGGAACATCATATATTTCTGTGTCTAAAAAAAGCTATAGTATATATACACTAGGGTTATACCCTCTGCCTTGAGCGTATACCTCTGCTTAGAACGGATACCCTCTTTTTTTTTTTACGACTACACCACTGGTTACACTGGTCGTTTTCTCCAAATGAATCTTGAATCGAACAAAATATATCTAGTGGATCATTTACCGTAGGATTTGGTAAAGAACGATAGAAGAATATGTAGTATTCTAAAATCATCCCTGAAAAATTAACTAAGCAAGTCTGCCCGGTAGAACCTTTTAAAAAGGCTAATCTATATTAATAAAAGAACAAATCGCTGTGTCTGTCTGTCTGTTGGCGATGGCTAGCAAAATCTACCGCACGTAAAAAGTGAAAATTCAGGTGAGGTTAGTCCAAGACAGGTCCTGGTGCACCTGAGGCTCAGATTTTTAATTTTTTAAGGGCCAGGGCCCCTTGAAGTTTTTATACACTAAATTGTTAACTTGTTTGGGAGAGCTTTGTCCATTTAGTTATTTTCGTCTGTCTACTTTCTTTTTATGACCCTTGGGGCCCTTTGCAGGACCCCTTGAAGTTTTTGTGCAAATGAATTGTTGATAAATTGCTTTCTTTTAATCCGATCTTTATTTTTGAGATCCTTTTTCCAATTAGTCATTTCCACGTTTCTACATTCCATATAAGACTCCCTAGACAACTGTAGGGCCCCTTGAACACTTTTTGTGCATCAAGCATTTTTCACCCCCTAATTTTCGTACCTTCTCGGAGCATAATTTTAAAGTTGAATCTTGGACTCTTCTTCTTGGACCAAAACCCTCATATTTTTACTGGGGCACTAGGGCCCTTTTTTAAACGTTTACCCATTGTTGGATTGTGTCTGATCCTTCAAATTTTTTTTTCTTTTTAGTTTTTCCAGCAGCGGTATTTTGTTGAAATATCGATCGAAATGCATAAAACTAGGTCTGAACCAGAGTAAGGACTACAGCAGGTCCTAAGCCTAGATCCTTGTGGACCAGGTCTGTACTTTCCCACTGGTATACTACAAAATTTAAAACTATCCCAGATGATGCTGTTACCACAGAGTGTGGTTTGTTTTTTACATATTGCTTTACTGAGGCACATCTTAAAAAAAGGAATTGTCTGCTCATCTATGGAAAATTTTCCCTGATCTCCTGGTAAATTCAAGCAGACACTACGGAATCTGTCGAGGATTTGCTGAACTTTCCATAACTTATTATTCATTCCTGGTGGTTTACTTGCTGTGTCGACAAAATGGAATGAATTTGTCAAATTTAAAAATCTATCTCGTGGTATGTATATAACTCATATAAAACTTATAAATCATATGGCATCTATAACTCAGAGCAGAAACATACAGTTCGTTACATGTACATATTATATATCTAATACTATCCATTGTAAATAGAAATCATGAGTAGTACAAACCTATTAATTTAAAATTAATCCACTTTAAAAATGTAATTAATAAAAAATAAATTGCTAAAAACATAAATTAAAAAGCTTGAAAATTTTATATATTAGGAATTGAAACTATTTTGGAAATGGTAAATGACGGACCCATACAATTGTGTGGTCATTTTTTTTTTTAACTTTTGTAAAGCCTAATTAAATTTATCAAGGACAAAATCAATTAAAATCATGAATAAAGTATATGAAAAGAAAAATTAAATCTAAGCAAATACTAACAATCATATTTAAAACAAATTACTACATTACATACTTTTTACCAGACTGACAAGGAGGGTTATGTGTTTCACGCGTATCTGGGTATGTGGATTTCTTTATACCATCGAAACATCCCAACAGCTGGATGGATTTTAATGAATGAGGTCTCTATCAATTCGTCTTAACCGTCCGATGGTTATAGGCTATGTTTTGTTTTTGTAAATTCAGAATGGCGGCCGTAAAATACAAAATGGCAGTAGAGACAAAAAAAAAAACATTTTACGCACCCTATTGAGTGGCATATCATTGGATAGGTCTTTCAAAATGAACACGATGTTTCATTGACTATTTTACAGTCAGAAGCTCCATTTAAATATTACACAACCTGGAAGTTGTGTAGGTAGGATCTCTAGCTTTACTGCAACTCTAACCATCATAGACATCTATAGACCTCATAAAAACGGTGTTTATAGATAAGAACTAACATTTAAGCATAACTTAAAAGTCATCAATACAAGTAAATAAAAAAAAAATAGGTAAGTAATATAAAAAATCGTTTCACATTGATGAGAGAGAGATAATTAATTAGTTCGCTTTTTATGCAGTCGGGTTTTTTTATTTTTTAAATTTAATTTCTTGTTGTCCATTGCTGTCAGATGATAGCCTTTTTAAAAGCAGAAAATCTAACCCTGTATTGTAGTTGGTGCCCCCTAGTTGTGTCTTATCAAAACATCTGAAGCCAGTTAACTCATAAATGTGCAGATTTGGTTTTAAATCTTACAAAAACAGGAAATAGACTTTTACTTTAGTATCACCCACACAGTTGTGTGGGCCAGGGCTTAAAGGGTTATCCAAAAGAATTGATTAGCAAAAAGATTTTAATTTGGATTTCTTTGGTTGCTACAGTAACAAATGTAGTATATGAATGAATATGTATGAATTATCATTTGTAATGTTAAGTTTTTGTGCCAAAGACATTGCTAAATTATAAAAATTCAAAATATTTCAGGAACTGAAAAAAATTTTTACTTGGTACCATTCAATTCAGCATGCAAAGATACATTAAAATATGTTATTTGTCACATAACTATAATATTCGATTTTTAAGAAATTTTAAAGTTTGTTTCCTCTTTTATCCCCCTTAGGGATAGAATTTTAGAAAATCCTTTCTTAGTGCAATGAGAAGTATTTTTCCACCAATTTTCATGTTTCTAGGTTCAGTAGTTTGGGCTGTGCATTGATTTATGAGTCAGTCAGATATTCTCTTTTACAGACTTGTATAAAAACAAAACTTTCCGCGCACATAAATATTAGATCAAAATTTTCCGCAAATTAATGTTTAATAAAATTACGTGTTATATTATTTTGATGATATGAACTAAAAATCATAGTTTAAAATAATTGCTATTTAAGTTAAAAAATAATTAATATTATTTAAAGAATAATTATTTTAATTTAAAAATAACAAAGCAAAAATCAATGATAGGAAGGTGAATTCTTTTCAATTATTTTGTCAAAGCATTTAGAAACAACCCAATCCTTAAGATTGTGATCTCTTCACACAAAATGCCAGTCACTCTTATAACACTACGAAATTATTCGATTTAACAGCCGTTGGCAGGCTAAATTGTCACTGCAGCCGCCGACGGAAAACCGATCAGCAACAAGTTTTAGTCTGCGGAAAATAGAAATAAGAAAAGGGTCTGTGATGTCACAACAATGTTTTGAGTCTTTAAACTTTGAATTGTGGACAAACATATACACACTCTATAAATCATATATAAAATTGGGGAATATTTTTAATTTTTGGTATTAAAAAAGTTACAAAAACAAAACATATGTTTTTCTTTTCATGACTTTTTTCCGCAAAGTCCCAAAATTTTTCGCGCATGCGTCTATATACTACAACTCTGCTCTTTTATATATGTATAGATAGACATTTGTATGCATTTAATTTTAAAGTACTGAATTTTTAATTGTTAATTTCATTCCAGAAACGAGTTAAGTTGCCAAATATGGTGCTTCAAATACAAACCATTGCTCCCACACAACATATGACCATGACATTCGGCCGCATTGCCATGAAAAATTCTCTGGTAATGAATAAACCCAATTTTACACCGCCAAAAATACAATTATAATAATGTCTTTTTAAAAATTAAATTTGCTTGTTCTTGAAGGAATTTTTTAACTTTTTTCAATGTTTTATTCTTAACTAATTTGTATTTTTAAAGTACTTGGGAAAAAAAAAAAAAAAAAAAAAAAAAACTTATATATTAATAGCCTGATAAGTGGTTTCAAAAATTGCATTTTCAGAAAGCTATGCTGCTGTAAAGTCAATAAATATTATTTTTGCAGATAAATTTTATCAGTTCTCTGACTTTGGCCTATAGGGCTATAAAATGCACCATGTCTCAATGCTAAGTGCGAGCTTCTCCAAAAGTGGTTCCCTTGTAAGTGCAAATACCTTCCAGGTTTTAGCTTATATATATCTGAAAATAATTGTTTAAATGATCGAAATTTTTATTTGAACAATGGTCAACACAAGGAATACCCTATCTTTACGCCTCATGAGTGACCAATAAGAATTTTAGCCCAAGCCATACATTTATAATTTGATACTAGCTGATCCACCCTGTGTTACCCAGGTCCACGATAATAATCTTAATGAACCTTAAATTTCTATGTAATTACATCGGGTCCTCGAATTCATATGAAATTTTTCCAAAAATGAACTTCCAGCTCGATTTCCCGTTCACTATGGTACTGTATACAGGGCTACATATGTGCTGGAAAAATCTTGTATTTCCACCACCAGTGGGTGCATTCTGTTCTAAATTAACCTCCAACACATGTGCCTGTGTCACTGTATAGCAAGCATGCTATGCACATGCTGCAAAATCTTTTAGTTCCACGTTCCAATGCCAGGGGACACAGTACGTTTTGAACAAATCGCCTTCGAAACGAAACACTTGTTACGTGTCCCCGCTGCCACCATATAATAGATGTGTTATGTATGCCCTGCAAACTGTTAGCAATAACCAAAGGGTTAATTACTCTGACAATACTTAAACAGATGAGTTAACACACAGATGGAAACATCTGCTGACTTTGTTTACCCAAAAACCTGTTTAACTAAAGCTGGTGAAATAAAGCAATATAAGAATATCTGCAAAAGAATATTTAAAGAGAAACAAAGCCAAGTTCAAACAAATAACAATTTTATTAAACATTTAAATAAAACAAAGGTAGAAATAAAATCATTAAAAAAAATAGGATAAGTCTTCCAAACACATGACATGAGTTCTCTAGTTCACTACTAGTTAAAAAGCAGTCTAACATGACTCTATATCAACATCATTGAAACATGAACCAGAGCACCAAAAAGTAAACATATTATTTCAAAGAAATCATATTTTACTATAATTGTAAAAGCTGCAATTAAACTTATAATCAATTTAAACTTTTAATCAAAAACTATTAACTTTATTTATAAACCGATTAAAAGAAAAAATAAAGCTTAATTTCAAAAGGGTATTTATCTTAAAAGTAAAACGTAAATTTATTTCAATTAACTATTAAAAAAAAAAAAACTTAATCCAGTCCAATTGAGATAACATTGATTAATGACGTTCAAGAAAAACACAATAATTAAGGAAAAAGATTACATTACTTAATTAAATTCAAACTCTCCTCTCCCATAAAAGATTTCATATAAAAAGGCAAGCACAACTTATTTATCATTCGCTTAACTGAAATCTCCAGATACTCTCAACTGCCAATCAAAAGTAAACTAAAGACCAGAAGCAGAACATTAACTGAAAGTTAATGATAAGTGGATTTCCAAATTGCAGCATGCCTAAATGGAAACACCCTAGCGAGTACCGGCTGATAGCATTTCCTAGGAATCACAAATATCCCGATGTTGCAAGTCGTAACAGTTCTGACTACACTGCGCGGTAATCCGCTGTTGCGTGTGTATCGGACTAACTTCCTATCACAACCTATCTGCAACACAGAGATCTGGAAAAACCCTGGTCTCTTAGAAACCATATTATAATCCTACAACTAGTTCCTCCACTATAAAAGTAAAGTTGGCAAGATTCCAAAAAGTGAAACCAGAATAATATCTGGAACTTAAAACGTACTTTAAAAAAAAAAAGGAGAGAGAATATTAACTGTAAATAAAAAGTCAAACTATTTCAATAAATAGAAATAATTAAAAGAAACATTATCTGAAAATGTGCGGCAGGCAGCAGACACTTCCCAATTCCAAAAGATTGAACTTCACACATGTACATCTCCAGGTAATTCCTTACGGAATCTTAAAATGGCAAATGCACGGTGACAGTTCATATCCATCCTCTGTTTACACTTCTAAAAGAAACTGCATTTCTGTCACACTCCACAATCACTTGAAATACGATTAAAAATTACACGAGTGGATATAAGGCGTTTCATCCGAAAAAGCATAAATGACCAGAAAAACAGCACCGGGAAATACAATAGTTAAAATGCCATCCACTTAATCTTTAAAAACAAACGCAGCGATAAAAACATTTTAAAAGCGTGAAAGCACCTTTCGAAAGCACCTTCTTCCCAAAGCACCAACACGTACAGACACAAGACATCGACGAAGCTAAGTCAAGCTATAAATAGCACTGCCCATCCGCTGAGAACGTCCCCACGTGACTTCCGATCACCTGGTCTACGTTACTTCCGACATATGACGATTCGGGGAAAACTGACCAGTGAACGGACACGAGATAGAGTACGTCACGACAGACAGGCCACGCCATCTACCGATAGCCGTCATAACTCTTCAGTCTGTGAGCTAACTTTTCAGCACAGTGTTGACACCGGCGAAAAAATGAAAGAACCTGAATGCCGTAGAGCATGCGGTAATGGAAGAAACGTGATGAACAAACGAAAGTGAACTTATGTAAAAGTAAAAATAAGGTAAGGTAAGAATATTATATTTATTGTAAAACTATATTTAAACACTAAAAATAAAGATAATAAAGTGTTTAAATATGAGACTCGAAAGTATTGTAACTTAAAGTATATAACCAGAGTTTATTTAGAAATAAATACCAACTTAAATAAGAAATATTAAATGGAGCTTAATGTAGTTAAAAATTGAATGGAAAAGGTAATTGGAATAACAAGAATAGAAGGGAAAAATGTATATTTTTCCTGTCACAAACTCCTTTAGTTCCACCGCCAGGGAACTCTACATGTTCTATAGGAATATCTGACACAGGTCCCCACTGCCAGCGGCAAAGTATAGTAGGCATGCTGCACACTCTCTGCAAAATATTAGTTCCACTTTCCACCACCAGGGAGCACACTATTTTAAACAAACCTCTATCTGAACAAAACTCCATTATAAAACCTGTCCATGAATATATTACTCGAGGGGGTGGAATACTCGAATAAGAATTTAAAAAATTTGCTGAATTTGGAAATAATGGTATCCACTACTCGTAAATTAAGGCCACAATATGTTCTACACGAACATCCGACATGCTACGCATTAGGGTGGAGCGAAAAAAAATAATTTTTTTAAATCAAAAACGGGTAGGTGCCAAAAGTTGCCTTTATACTAGTACATCATCTGCGTGCAATATTACCGCTGAAACAAAATGGCTTGAGTCTGTGCTTTTGGCCCAAAAGTCGAAATTTTGGGTCAAATTTGACATTTTTTCAAAAAATTAAAAAAAATTCTATAGAGATGGTTATTATTTAAAAGTGTTATTTAAACCTTTATTATTAATGACTTAACATATTTAAACGATAAAAAAATATCTTCGTTCTGTATAAGTGGAACAAAACTGACAACTTTTGGGGGAAAAAAAGCGTTGCCACTCTGTTGTGTCATACAACTAATTGTTATTTAAAATACAGCTCTTACGTAGTTGTTTTCAAATCTACCCAGGAGGTACCACGTGGAATTGGCTGCATTTCATGACACAACAGTGCATAGCCCGACCACCCTTCCATCTCAGCGCAATGTTTTATTTATGTATTGAATTGTGATTTTTTATCAAAAACTGGCATAAGTTTTCTATGTATCAACCTAGTCCATCTCTTTTTTATATCCACAGACGTTGGGTGATGCTGCTGTGACACTCCTTCACATATATCCTCACGTATTCTACTGCTTGTCTATGATAAGGTAAGCAGAGTAATGCAGTGAAATTAATGGAATCTATTCAGCCCTCTAGTATCTTCAACAAAACTGCATCCAGTTACTGCATAGTAATTGGGAGGTCTGTTCCTACAACATTTTACAACAATTAGGTATTTCATCTTTGAGTATGCCATCCTTTACTCTAACTCTTGCATTTTTATTTGTTGATAAGCTTGTTCTTTAATGTGATGGCGATCGTCATCAAAATTGCAATAAGAATTTGCTCTCGGTGTGAAAAATTTACTCTCGGTGTCCTAAATAATTTTTTTAGTATTTGTTTTTTGCCATTTTCTGTGATGTTTAGTAGCCAAGTAATTTCCCATAAGTTTTTAGATCAATTTTTTGGATGTGGATTATATTTGATGTAAACCATCCTGCGGCATAAACTTGGATTACATACATTATGAGTGAACCAGACTCTGATGGTCAACCAGTGCTTATATAAAAGTGAATAATTTTATGCGCCTTTGTGAGCCGTCTGGCATAGGAGAAGTTTTTTGGGTTCCTATTCGCTAGTTCTTCTGAGCCATATATTGATGAAATAACTTTGCAAATCTCTAGCAGGTATTTCTGGTATGTGCTGAGTATCCTTTTCTTGATTTTAGGAAATAATGTTTGAAAATTACTCTCTATGGCATCAAAAATGGAAATAAAAAGGGAATGGCACGTGGACAAAGATTTTGCTATTGGTCCAGTGAATCCCTGTGGGTTAGAATCTAATTTTTGCCAACAATCATGTCTGATAAATGATGCAGAGAAATTTCACTGGACTTGAAGGTGGCATATGATCAATTGTAATGATTCATTGTAAACATGTCCCTCGCAGAATGGATGACAACGACTAACAGAATTATCCGCCTTCAAATGAACACTCACTGCCCATCAGAGTCTCTACGTTCACTCAAAATGTTCTATGATAAGTTTGGCCCCAGGATAGTTTACAGTCAAATATAATCCACAGCTAAAGAAGGGATCTAAAAACTCATGGGAAATTACTCTGCTACTAAACAACTCACAAAACGGAATAAAACGACTACTAAAAAAAGTTTATTTAGGGCAATGGCTCCTTTGCATACGCAGAGGAAATTCTTAATTCAATGCTCTCTGACGATTTCCATCACATTAAACAGCTAGCTGCTCAGCACATAATAGTTGAAAGATGAGAGTAAATGATGGCATACGCAAATCTGAAATATCGACAATCAACTTTGAAGCGGATAATTATATAAATCTAATTCGTTGGAAAAGTGTTGTGGTAACAGAACCTCTAATCAATATGCATTTATCGGGTGCAATCTTGGTGAAGATAATAGACGGCAGAATAGATTACATTAATATCATCCGCACTGCATTACACTGTTTGTCTTCTCTTACACAAACGGTAGAAAAATACGTAAAGGAGATCACAGCAGCAGCATCCAAAGTCTATGGATCCAAAGAACAGATGTACTACGTTGATATACAGAAAATCGGTCTTTGATAAAAAATCACAATTCAATGTATAAATAAAAAAATTGAGTTCAGATGGTAGGGTGGTCGAGCTATGCACTGTTGTGACATGAAATGCAGTCACCTCCACGTGGTACCTCCTGTGTAGTTTTGAAAGCAAGTAGGTAAGAGTTGTACTCTAAACAACAATTATTTGTATGACACAACAGAGTGACGCCGCCTTTTTTTTTCACCAAAAGTTGTCAGATTTGTTCCAGTTATACAGAATGGAGATATCCTTTTATCGTTTAAATATGTTAAGTCATTAATATTAAAGGTTTAAATAACACTTTTAAATAATAACCATCTCTGTAGAATTTTTTTTAATTTTTTGAAAAAATGTCAAATTTTACCCAAAATTTCGACTTTTGGACCAAAAGCGCAGACTCAAGTCATTTTTTTTCAGCGGTAATATTGCACGCAGATAATGTACTAGTATAAAGGCAACTTTTGGCACCTACCCGTTTTTGATTGTAAAAAATTAATTTTTTTCGCAAAATCTGTTGGTCATCTCTACGTGTCAAACAAACCTCTATGTCTATTCGAACGAAACTCCGTTATTCAACCTATCCATAGATATATTAGTCGAGGGGGTAGGGTACTGAAATAAGAAATCTGTTGAAATTACTATTCGGAAATAATCGGGAACTACCACTCATAAACTAACTATAAAAGTGTGAGAGGTAATAATTAAGATATTAATGGAATTAGGAATTAGTTTTGAAGAGATATGTGTAATAGAAGTTAAGTTACTAAAATAGGACTATGTTATGTAAAAATCGACGAAGAGGGAGGTAAGATGCATGTCTTCTTGGACAAATGACTAATGCTCGTATTCACCATCTACCTCAACCTATGAAACTTGGGTCGAACGCTCGAATAAAATTTCCGATTAACCTGATTGCGGCCAAAGTTCAATCAGATTAATGATGAATACTTCTTGAGCGTTCGACCCTGATTTTCTAGATTGAGGTAGATGGTGAATAGGAGCAATAAGATTACTGCAGTACTTTGTCAAAAATTGGGACTGGCAGATGAGCCAGGAACATAATTTAAATATTTTGCTGCAATTACTGCTTGAAAATAGTGGTAACTACTGCTCATAAATTAATGAGAGATGATTATTAAGATAATAATGCAATTTGGAATTAGTTCTGAAGAGATACGAGTAATAGAAGTTGAGTTATTAAAAATAGGGTTAGGTTAGTGATGGGCGATTTCGATTTTTTTAATCGATTTAATCGATACTATGGTCAACTCAATTTAATCGATACTATAAATTTTTTAATCGATGTCTCTAAAGGTCATATCATTTTCATTTTCCTTCAAAAATTTAAGATCAAGTACAGTATAGGATCTATTATCCGGCGTCCCGATATCCGGAACGCTCTAAAAACCGGAACGGTAAAAGATCCGAAACTGAAACTTAGTGAAAACTTTCATTTCATAACAATTTGCAGTTTTTTTTTTTTTTTTTCATATTTAATTGAAGAGTTAACATGCTTTATAAATCGATATTTTAAATATTTTAAACTATTTCTCATACACCTCAAGATACCGTAATATCCCCCTTAATTTCCTCCCCCCCCCACCTCCAAATGCGGCAAAAAATCGTAAAGTAATCGGAGAGGCCGCTTACACGGATTAAAAGTGGCTATCGAAATCTACCGCCTGCTGAAATCTGAAAATGTTTATAAGAATAGTCCAAAGCCTGCCCTGATATTCAGATTTTTCTTTTTTTGTTAACCGAGATAATTAAAAAACAGAACGTAAAAAGCGTGCTCTCCCTACGATCCCACTTATGACGCTCCCGTGAAAGATAAGAATTGAATGTACGCAATCATCGGACATAAGTTCTCTTTTTGATCATTTTTATGACTTCGCATCGGCGTAACCTTTAGAAATATGGGAAAACTAACTACATATTTTTAAATTTCGTATTTTTCTGCTTCAAACACTAAAATCCATTATAAAAAATTTTAATTTTAACCTTTTGAAAAAAATATTTTCGAAACATCACTTAGAATTGAATGCGTTTTCCGCGATCGAAAACTGTTGGCAAGCTCCGACCTTTGACGTCATCTAAAGGCGCACCTACAATTCGGCCAATTAGGAGAATGAGAGAAACGTTTGTTTTACCGTTTTCAGCTGCGTCCATCGAACAGTAGAAAAGCAGAGATTCGGAATCGGATAAGACAGAAAGGTGGTACGGCGCTTCGCGCGATATTTTTTTTTTTTTTTTTTTTTTTTGGGGGGGGGGGGGGGGGGGGGGGCTTTCGTGGGATTTTTTTTTAATATCAAATTTGTTTACAAAATAGGGGAGGGTGGATTAATGGAATATTACAGTAATTATGCATTTCTTTATCTCCGCGAATTTGCGGAAATCTGCATTTTAAGGGTTGATAATTTTGCCTCTTATATTTTTCTGTCCGCTTTCCATCCGATAAATTCGTAAACAAAACAAAAATAAATAAAAAGTCAACTTTCAATATATTCCCCCCCCCCCCCCCAATTATTGGATGAAGATGCAGTTCAAGTTTGTTTCAATATAGATAATAATGCTCCACTTAGTCATCAGATGACATACAGTGAAATTTGTGAAATGATGACTAAAGATGCATCTGATGATCGTAGTGATGATGATGACAAGAATGGGGAGGTAGAAAAAATATCTAATGAACAAATGATATTTTACACTCAACAGTTAATTTCAAGGCATGGAACAAAATAAGTTATTTCCATGAACAACAAATAATGTCCTTATGTAAAATTCAAGACCAGATTGTAAAAGAGAAACATTACAAGCAGCCAACTTTAAAAGGATTTTTCCAAAACACTAATTCCCAAGCATCTGCATCTGAACCCCAAAACTAAATTTTATTTTTGATCTTGTTCATTTGTAAGTTTTATTATAATTTAAAATTATTACTTAACATATTTTTTTTTTGTAAATAAAAATTAATTAAACTTTTCCTTAATTGTGTTTTGTTGAATTAATTCGACAAATGTGTAATACAGTATTTTTAATATTATTTATGCTAACCAGTACTTCATATTTATGTACATTAGAAAATATTTGGGTTAGTGTTCCGAATTACGGAAAAACCCCTTATCCGGAATGCCTCAGGTCCCAAGGATTCCGGATAACGGATCCTATACTGTAGTTGGATGTCCAATCCCAAAACTTTCTTCTGTCTCATAAATGTTAAAACTTCAAAATTCGCTATCACAGTGTCAAATTTAAATAACCTATACCCATCATGAGGATCCAAAAGTATAGGTTCTTTGAAATATGTGTATTTAAAAAATATATACAATAATCCCATAAATATCCCATAATAAATATCCCATTTTCCTAACAAATCATTGAATTTCGGCCCACACCCTCTTAGATGTCCGCAACCGGAAAAACCCAGTTCAAAGGGCATAAAAGCGACACCTGTTGGGTAGTATACACCCAAGCCTAATAAGGCTCTATTTATACGACAGTGTAACAGAATATGAAGTTTAATTAAATTCCGTGCATAGTTTTGAGATATGGCTATCATGAAAAAAGCAGTATAGCAACGCAGCCTATTACATGATTAACACGAAAGACTCAGAAACAACTTATGTCAAAGACTAACAGAATATTAAGTTTGATGAAATTCCGTTCATTACTTCTTGAGATGTTATCGCAAGCATTGTGTAAACTCTGAAAAACAGTGTTGAATTCAGAGGCTGGTACGGGTGGACCCCCCCCCCCCCCCTCCCGGAACATTGAAATATCCCCTAGGGAGATTTGAGATTTTATGCTTAATGGACGAAAGTCCAATCCCCCCCCCCCCCTCGTAACTCTAGAATGTTCCTCGCCAGAACCATAGAATAGAAATCCCCCCCCCCCCGGAGAAAAATGTCTGAATTCAACACTGTTGATAAAAGCAGCATGGCAGCACAATTTGTTATATGATTTACACAAAAACATAATCATGGATAACTTATGGCATTGTCTAACAGAATATTAAGTTTGATGAAATTTCGTTCATTAGTTCTTGAGATATTATCCCTAAAATTGTTTAAATCCTGAAAAACGTGTTGAATTCAGGGGGGGGGGGTGACGACATTCCTCCCCCCGCAACAAAGCATAAAATCTCAAACTTTCTGGGGGGCATTTGAGTGTTTCGGGGGGAGGAGAATGTCACCCCCCCCCCGGGCCACCCCCTGAATTCAATATGTTTTTGTACATTAAAAATTGATGAAATTTCGTTCATTAGTTCTTGAGATATTATCCCTAAAATTATTTAAATCCTGAAAAACGTGTTGAATTCAGGGGATGGCCCGGGAGGGTAACATTCCTCCCCCCCTCCCCCCCCGGCAACATTCAAATGCCCCCCAGAAAGTTTGAGATTTTATGCTTTTTGTACATTAAAATGTACAAAGGTCCAATCCCCTCCCCCTCTGAACTGTCCCTCCCAGATAAAAATGTCTGAATTCAACTCTGCTGATAAAATCAGCATAGCAACGCCCCCTGTTGGACGATTTACACCGAAATCTAATAAGCAGCAATTTATGCCAACGTCTAACTGAATGTGGGTTTATGAAAATCCGCGTATTTGTTCTTGAGATAGAGCTATTGCGAAAATCGGGAAAAATGCAGCATAGCAGCGCCACCTGCCAGTAGATTTACATCAAAACCTAATCCTCAACAACTTATGTCAACGTCAAACTGATCTGAAGTTTGGTGAATATTCGTGCATTAGTTCTTGAGATAGCAATCTTGCGGAAATCATGAAAAATGCAGCATAGCAGCGCCACCTGTTGAGCGATTTTCACCAAAAAGTAATCAGCACCAATTTATATGAAGGTCTAACTGAATCTAAAGTTTCAACAGATTCCATGCATTAGTTCTTGAAATAGACCGCTCACAATTTTTTTGTCAGAGACAAATAAATAGACAGATTGACAGACAAAAAATTTATAAAAATAGTCAAATCGTATTCCAGACAAGAAGTTCTAAAACTATAAATCCTTAGAAACCGGAAGTCAAAAATTTTCACGAAAACAACACTTTATTTTTCTAAAGACAAAAGAAAGCAAGAAAAGATGAACGCATCGATTCTGCCCTTGGATCAGAAACGGTGAATCGATTCAGTTCAGATTCGATGTCGATCTTCAGATGCGATCTTCAGAATCGTTATTTTTTTTATTTACTTCAATTCTTTAGATGCAATGTCGAATCGTTATGTTTTGATTTACTTCAATTCAAATCGCATCGCGGTCGATCCACGATTCGGGTTGAATCAATTCTTCCAATTTTGCTGTTTTAGTGCCAGAATTGCTGTAAAATTTTTTATAAGAGCCTTTTTTTACTTTCCAGGTTAAATCAGTGTTGAATGCAGGTATTTTTCTCAGGGAGGGATTTATGCGACTCCGGTCGGGATTGGGGGGGAGGCGGGGGGGGGGGTATTTCAGAGTTCCGTAATTGGGGGGGAAGTGCACATTTGTCCATTAAAAAGCATAAAAATCTCAAAACTACGGGAGGAACATTTCAATGTCCCGGGAGGGATGTCCTCTCGGGCTACCCCCTGAATTCAACACTAGGTTAAATCGTTATACTTTTGTTTAGAAGCCTAGTTATTCAGGTTACTAGTTTATTATATTGTATTTTTCAAGTTCGTCCCTTCTAATCTCTCCACCCCCCTCTCCCCTTTTCCTCGCTAATCTTAATTTACAGGGCCGTTCAAAATTTGCATGCAATTTTTAAAATGTCCAATTCTTGTTCTATTTTATTATAAAGCCACATTTTGAAACCTTGACCAAAGATACTTTTGAGGTCGCCCCTCCAACCGTTTGGGGCTTACCTGCTCCCTCGGGGGGGGGGGGGGGGAGATATTTTTTTGTTTCTTCCAAGCCATATCGTATAACATATCGTTGGAAAGCTTTTAATGTGATCTTTTTTTTCTGTCTCTTGCCTTCCTTCTTTTTGGTAAGGGTCAATCGTGCTCCAACTTTTGTATTGATATTTTTGACAGTAATTTCAAAGGAATATATATTTATTCTTTCGGATTTACTGTTTTAAAGGCAGAACTGCTGTCAAATTTCGCATAAGAGCCTTTTTCTTTCTACGTTAAATTGTTATATTTTTAGTTTAGGAGCCAAGTTATTTGGGTTACTAGTTTATTAAGCTGTACTTTTTCAGTTCGTCACCATATCATTCCCCTCCCCCCCCCCAATCCCAATTTTCTTAATTATGGTCCAATTTCAATGGGACCTTTTTTGACATTCTTCCCGAGTCATTTGTTTACCAACTAAACACTGATATTATATCTGCAGCTCTTGTTGAGCACTATTTATGAATGGTAATAACAAATTTCGTCTCTTTTCCATTTTAAACTTATCATTCTTGGTTTAAAGTCATGTGACTCATGGTTCTCGTTAGTTAAGCGGTATTTCACAAGTTTGTCAAAGTGTTTGTGTAAGTTGTATTATAAAAATTACAGTCGTTTGCAACCAAACTTACTGATTTATGATACTTTGAATTTTATGAAATTTCGGAGCTTTCCGAAACTAAAGGATCCCCTGTATGTTATTAATTTTTTTCAAGGGTGTAGGTATGAAAATAATGCTTTAATGCTAAAATGCTTTAAAACCTTTTTTCTTTTCAAATAATATATTTAACAATTTAAACAAAGTGATTCCCGAGAATTTTGTACTGTTTTAAAAGGGGACCACATCTTAGAATGTAAGGGGCGTAAAAATTCGAAACTCGGACAGGGCGATGCAAAAAAAAAAAAAAATTCTCCTTTCAGAAATTCGAAAAAATATTATCTTAATTACAAGCTGAGATATTAATTATTATTTCACTAATTGGTTTATTTCTATTAAATGCTTTTTTTTTAAAGGCAGTCACGTGATTTTTTTATAGCAGCATTAACGTTTTCTACCGTTTAGTTTCTACCGGTTCTTTGACGGCGGGCTGAGATAATTACTACCTTTTCAATATCAAAAATTTTATAAGTGTTCATACCACTATTTTCGAATAATAATTTCACAAATATCTTGAATTCTTGCTTAAGACTACCACCCCCTAGACTAATGTATCTTCGGATAGGTTGTATAAAGGAGTTTCATTTAGATACACTTTTGTTTTGAATAGACTGCGCTCCCTGGTGGTGGAATATAGAACTAACAGACCGCGATTTCATTTAAAGTAGAAAACCTAACAAGGCGATCTGTTCGAAACTTTAAGATAGTTTATAACACATAAGAAAAAGTTTGAAAAAGAATGGTGCGAAAATTTCGGGAGGAGGGGGGGGGGGGGGGGGGGAGGCCGCTAGAATTTTTTTTAAACCTTAGCGTTCCTTACCGTTTTAGGTGGGGTTTTTTGACGGAGTCCTGAGATAAATGCTACTTATTAAATATAAAAAAGTTAAAAGTTTAGTTACCACTATTTCCGAATAGTAATTTCGGCAAATAGCTTAAATTTTTAATCAAGATTGCCACACTCTTGAGTAATATATCTACTGATAGGTTGTTTAACGGAGTTTCGTTCACAGTTTTGTTAGGAATAGAGTGTGCACCCTGGTGGTGGAATCTGGAACTAACATAACGCGATTTTGTTAAAATTAGGAAATCTAACAATGCGATCTGTTTTAAACTTTAAGATTGTTTATAACACATGATAAAAAATTATAAAAAAGAATGGCGCGTCACATTTCGGGAGAGGGGGATAGAGGGGAGGCGCAGAACAAAATTAGAAAATATAATAGGGCGATTTGTTTGAAATTTTAAGATAGTTTATAACACATAATAAAAAATTTTTAAATGATGAATGTCAAAAATTGGTGGTGGTGGGGGGGAGGTGAGCGCGTTTTTCCGATCCGGTGGGCAAAGTGGGGGGGGCCGTACACCTATATGGTGCTGTAGGCAGCGGGAACCCGGTTCGCGGTTCGTTCACTTCGAGATTTCATATTAGGGGGAACCCGCTAGCTACTAGCTATAATGTTAAAGATTTACAAGCAATATACCGGGTGTCCCAAAAAGGACTGACTGATTTTAAAATTCAATAACTTCCAAACGGTGACAGATATTAAAAAAATTCTTGCAGGAGGGTTATGCATAAAATCAAAAGTTTTTTTACAGTGATTTTCGATTTTAGTTCGAATTACAAACAATAGATGGCACTGCGATCAATAGAGGCTCAATTCAGGCTCGATTTTTGGTACTTTGTGGCCCGGATAATACATTTCCATCTCCTTTTTCTGCATGGAACAACAGAAAGGACCAAAAATCGAGCCTGTGTTTAGCGACTATTGCTTACAGCGCCATCTATTGTTTGTAATTCGAACTAAAATCAAAAATCACCATAATAAAACTTTTGACTTTATGCATAACCCTCCTGCAAGAATTATTTTAATATCTGTCACCATTTGGAAGTTATTGAATTTTAAAATCAGTCAGTCCTTTTTGGGACACCCGGTACATGTGCGTCCACTATCCTTCTAAGAAGTAAAATTAATTGATTTTTATTTCTTCTGAGAAAACTAAATTTTCACGTCTTGCAACGACGATTTTTTTTTTTTTTTAAATAAAAGAACTTTAATAAACTTTACTAGTTACATTATTAAACTCAAATTGTAAGAATACTAAATTGGTTCTTTTGGCAACGTGAATTATGTCCCTGAAAATTAAAATTTTAATTCAGGCTGGAAGAAAATCACAATGATTTAATTACAGGGACAGTCAAAAGTTTTCCGTAACATTACGGCCAATGGAAAAAATTATTTCAAGTGCATTTTAAGGATGTTACAGACTTTTGGACAGAATGAAATTGATATGCACTTATGAAGTGCACTGTTATAGTACGAGCGCACCACATTTGCCACGTTTGACGCGCAATTTCCAACTTGTATTTAACCGAGATCCTTCTTAAAAAATAAATTTAAATAAAATCTAAATTACAATATTAGTAAAATTACATCTTAAAACTAATAATTTAAAAGTTAAAAACTTTATTATTTGACTCAAAGGTCTGTAATAGCTTACGACTGGGCCCCTGACTCTGACTTTGTCTACCCTCTAAATATGAGGTATGGGAGGTGATCGCTACGGCTCTGCTGATTCGCTAAGTTTTGAAATTAATATTTTTGAGCTTATCTGTGCGAATCTGTGACTATCGAAATATCGATTCAAGTATCGATTCTAGAATTTGGGAATCGATTCTTATTGTGATCGATTCAGTTTTATACGATGTCGATTTTAATCGATTCCTGAATTTTCCAGAATCGCCCATCACTAGGTTAGGTTATGCAAATATCTTGGAAAAGGGGGGGGGGAGTGTAAGATGCATGTGCTCTCCCCCAAATGACTAATTAAGACTACTGCAATACTTTGTCAAAAATCAGGACTTGCAGATGAGCCAGAAACATAATTCAGAGATATTGCAGAAATTATTCAAAAATAGTGGTATCTACTACCGCTAAGGATCGGGGGATGGCAATGGATGATGTATGTGCTGTATACAAGCCTGTATCCAGGGTTTCCAATGTAATTTAAATAGAATAATTATAATGATATGCATTGCTGTCAACTTCATGAATGTTGCAAAAAATTTACCAAAAATAAACAAAACTTTCCTCATCAGTTGGTTCTCCTTCACTACTGGGAATATTTCTTAAAATTTGCTAATAAAGATAGTTAACTCAATCTATATAATTCTAGGAAATTTTTTTTGTGGAAAATTTCTCACGCTTTACATTTAATAATATTTAAAATTTTAATTGCTTAAAAGGAATACAGTCAACAGAGTGAAAAAGTGTCCAAGCCAGGATTCGAACCCGGGTCATCGGTATAGCGCACCGACGTTCTACATCAATGAAATTGAAGAATTTCTTCAATTTCATCGATGCTGGATTCTCTTTAATTTTGTGTTTGCCCCAGAGTTGGTGGCTCACTGAAAAATATTCCATCTTGTGCTGCGGTTGTAGCCTTGCAACATATGATAGTGAGAAGTGCCAGGCTGTGTATAGTTCCAAGTTATCCAGTTGGTAGAACGTCGGTGTGCTATATCGATGACCGGGTTCGAGTCCCGGCTTGGACACTTTTTCACTCTGTTGGCTGTACGCCTTATAAGCAATTAAAAATTTAAATATTAAGTTAGTTATCTACTGACCAAACATTTATACAATGCCATCTCTGCTGCTATAACCTTTTTTATTTGAAATTAATGTATTTTCTATAATAATAAGGAAAGAAGTGCGTGTTATGTACTGTGTTTTGAAGAGACCGCTGCTAGTAGAGCTACAAGATTTGGCAGGAAGGCACCTTTATATCTGAAGTAATGCATCTCGAAAATTTAATTTTTTGTGATTTTTTTTTTCATGTGGCGATTTTTCCACATTAGTAAAGGTTTCAATCTTTTACCCCAGTATAGTAAATTTTGTCTCTTTTCAATAAATTTAATTCTGAATTTATACAGCGATTCTTGAATTTCTCTTGGAAAAATTTTTATGAGATTTTTAAAGTTTTCAAATTTTGCAGCAATTTTTTGACGTAGGTAAAAGGAATTTGGGTTCAATTTTTTAGCCTAATATAGTAAACTGTCCTCTGCAAGTTTTGAATTTAGTGATTTTCAATGTCATTTTTCCCATTCAGCAGTGATTTTTTGACATTTATGCTATAATGATAATTAATGTTCTCGTCAGTCAATTTTTATAATTTTTGGATTTTCTGAAAGAATTTTATTTTGCATCTGTAACCAAATTTCAAACCCCTCCTTCCAGAACTTTTTAAAATTCCAATATATGCTTTAAAAAATCCCACCCTGGTTTTTAGTTATTTTGATCTGTGGTTTATTGTCCTTCAGCAAAACTAGCCAGGATGAGATTTCAAGGGGAGGAGTTTTGATTAGACAGATGTGATTTCAAGTTGAAATGTTTTGATTGGACAGACGTGCGCAAGCCTTGCATCAGGGTTCATATCTAGCCAGCTTGTGGTTTTGAGGAAAGTAATACTCTTTTTAATTGGGCCGTTTGATGTTTTAATTAATATCCCAGCTAATTATCAAAATTTTAAAATTCTGAACCTCAGGTGCACCAGAACAGGACTTGGGACTACTCTCTCACAAATTTTCAGCCTTGTACGTATGGTAGATTTCACTAGTCATCACACACATACAGACAGAGCAAAACTTTCTTTTATTAGTATAGATTTTATAGCCGTTATAAATATTTTGCCTACTTACTAGCCTTGTATTTTTATTTTCATTTCACAAAAAGGGATTTATTTATTTTAATAGAACACATACTTAGCTGAAAAAGTATGTATAGTAATGGATTATTTTTTAAAATTTTGATACCAAGATTCTAGATTATATTACTCTGATACTTTTTAAGCATATTTCAGATGTTAAATTCACACACCAAATTTTAATGATGCCGTGGTAAATGGCTGCAGCCATCAATTTTGAGAGTTTGCAATGTAATTTAAATAGAATAATTATAATGATATGCACTGCTGTCAACTTCATGAATGTTGCAAAAAATTTACCAAAAATAAACAAAACTTTCCTCATCAGTTGGTTCTCCTTCACTACTGGGAATATTCCTTAAAATTTGCTAATAAAGATAGTTAACTAAATCTATATAATTCTAGGAAATTTTTTTTGTGGGAAATTTTTCACGCCTTACATTTAATAATATTTAAAATTTTAATTGCTTAAAAGGCATACAGCCAAGAGAGTGAAAAAGTGTCCAAGCCAGGATTTGAACCCGGGTCATCGGTATAGCGCACCGACGTTCTACATCAATGAAATTGAAGAATTTCTTCAATTTCATCGATGCTGGATTCTCTTTAATTTCGTGTTTGCCCCAGAGTTGGTGGCTCACTGAAAAATATTCCATCTTGTGCTGCAGTTGTAGCCTTGCAACATATGATAGTGAGAAGTGCCAGGCTGTGTATAGTTCCAAGTTGTCCAGTTGGTAGGAACGTCAATGTGCTATATTGATGACCGGGTTCGAGTCCCGGCTTGGACACTTTTTCACTCTGTTGGCTGTACGCCTTATAAGTAATTAAAATTTTAAATATTAAGATAGTTAACTACTGACCAAACATTTATACAATGCCATCTCTGCTGCTATAACCTTTTTTATTTGAAATTAATGTGTTTTCTATAATAATAAGGAAAGAAGTGCGTGTTATGTACTGTGTTTTGAAGAGACCGCTGCTAGTAGAGCTACAAGATTTGGCAGGAAGGCACCTTTATATCTGAAGTAATGCATCTCGAAAATTTAATTTTTTGTGATTTTTTTTTTTTTTTTTTCATGTTTTAAGGCGATTTTTCCATATTAGTAAAGATTTCAATCTTTTAGCCCAATATAGTAAATTTTGTCTCTTTTCAATAAATTTAATTCTGAATTTGTACAGCGATTCTTGAATTTCTCTTGGAAAAAATTTTATGAGATTTTTAAAGCTTTCAAATTTTGCAGCAATTTTTTGACATAGGTAAAAGGAATTTGGGTTCAAATTTTTAGATTAATATAGTAAACTGTCCTCTGCAAGTTTTGAATTTAGTGATTTTCAATGTCATTTTTCACATTCAGCAGTGATTTTTTGACATTTATGAAATAACTCTGGTTTCATTGTTTTAGCCCACTATAGTAAATTTTGTGTTGTGATTTTTTTTTTAAATGTAGTGGTTTTTTGCGTTCCATAGCAGTTTTTTTACATTCTCAAAGTGTAGAAAAAACAGAAAAGCTGCAGAGTTTTATTGCCTTAGTGCCCTATCTACACTTTATAGCCATTAATCACTTGACACTTTCAATTTTAGACATTTTGTCGGATATTTAAAGATATACTTATTTCTCTGGAAGTGGTTTTTTGCGTTCCATAGCAGTTTTTTGACATTCTCAAAATGTAGAAAAAACAGAAAAGCTGCAGAGTTTTATTGCCTTAGTGCCCTATCTACACTTTATAGCCATTAATCACTCGACACTTTCAATTTTAGACATTTTGTCGGATATTTAAAGATATACTTATTTCTCTGGAACATCAGGATTATGAAGAATATGTTTGACTTTATATTTATGAACGACGATTTGATTAGAAAGACAATTAGGAGGCCAAGAAAAAATTGAAGAATAATAATAATATTTGGGATCACCCAATAAAATATAAGAAATTATCTGTCGCTATAGCTTACAAATACAGGGATATTGTACAATATGTGTATCCATTTGTATAAGAATAGCATGTATATTCACGGAGATATATCAACTTGTTTTAAGGTATCTCTATGGAGCAACTCATAAAGGGCCAATCAAATATTGTGAAAATTTAGAAAGATATCGGCAATAGAATGAGCTGATTTTTAGTTGCTCTCTAAAAGCTACTGAATAATAAGGGATTTTCCACAAATTGTCATTTTTTATTACTGTCTTTCAACAAAAGAGTTAGTATTTAATGAATGTCAACGGGTAGATTTAGAAGAAATGCTTAGATTTTTATACTTCTTCTTTTCTTGGAATAGGCTCATTCTCGTTGTTTTCCAAGAAGAACTAAAGCATTAATAAAAAAATGAAAAATTAAAAACGACAATTTATGGAAAACCCCTTATCATTTAGCTGTTTTTAGAGAACAACCAAAAATCAGCTCACTCTATCGTCGATATCTTTCTGAATTTTCACGATATTTGACTGACTTTTTTTTTATGAGTTGCTCTATAGAGTTGACTATCGAATCATGAAAAAAAAATATTTTTTATCACGTGCACATGCACAGATAAAAAAATATTTCATACAGCTGTTCATATTTCACCAAATGTTTAATATATTTCCACTCCAATTGCACTATATTATTTCTACTACGTTTTGTCAAATTTTCTGAAACTGGCATTGAATTTGGTAGAAAACCCTGCATGATACAGTCGAACCTCGTTATGCCGATAATCTAATGACCAGAAAAAAGTGTCGCCATAAGCGGGGTGTCGTAGTAAGCAGAGTTGGAGAAAAATATGTTTATAAAAAACTGTATTTTAAATTAACTTAAGACAATTTTAAATTCATAAATTTTCTTGCAGTTTTAAGTAATAAAATATTATTATTAAACAAAATAAACACAAAAACAAAATTGAAAATAACAAAAATCAGATTTAAGATGACTTGTTTTTTTATTGTTACATAAAATATTGATGAATTAAGGTTTGCTTACCCCTAGATGTGCTTCCTATAATTATTTTTATGATATTATACAGTGAATTGTAATCAATATTCGTTGTTTCAGAAATGGATGTTAGATAATTTCTGATTGTTTCAATGCAATGCAATGCTTCGGTTCTAGTCAGATTATAAAACGCTGTGTAACCACAAGAATGCGCCGCCTGATCAGAGCAAAAAGACCGCGAGTAGACTGATACGTCTATCTGGAGCTTAAGTGGGTCATTTATAGTGTGTGCGTTTATTTATTCAGATAAAGGATTGAAGTAAAATTTCGCATTTATCTCAATGGGTATTTTAGACACTTTTGTCAAAAGTTTGGCTAAGACATTTCTTACCGCTTAATTTCCATGCTTATAAGATGAATTATGAAAAATGGACAATTTTCCTTAACCGTCAGGATATTCGGAGTTGAAAATTATTCAGCAACGTAAAATCCGGAGTGTATTTACATTAAAATCATATACAGAAAATGTGGACTTTGAAAAAATGACATGATAAACAGAGTGACGTGAAAAACGGGTGTCGGGATAACGAGGTCAGACTGTATAAACAAAAAACAAGCAAGAATTTTTTGTGAACTTAAAAAAAAAAATCGATATATCTCAATGACCTACGTGCTATTCTTTCTCAAATGAATACACATATTGTACAATATCCACATATTTGTAAGCTATAGCAATAAATCATTTTGTGCATTTTATTTTGCAGGGTGATCCCAAATATTACTATTTTTTCTTTGATTTTTTTTTTTTGTTGTTGGCCCCCAAATTGTCCTGATCAAATTGCCATTGATAAATATGAAGTAAAACATATTCGTCAAAATGTCTAAAAGTGAAAGTGTCCGGTGATTAATGGCTATATAGTGTATATATCTTGCTACCCACAAAGCCTACGTCTTCCAAATAATTGGGTTTTGTACAAAGGAGATACCTTTTAAGAAAGAAAAGCTATAAAAAATAAGTGGGATCTCAATTCCATATAAAAAAAAAGATTTTTATTTCTATTTCAAGTGCTTACATTTTAAATAAAAAGGTCACACCTTGTTTACTAGTATAGGAAATAATTGGATTCTATATTACAAAAGGATATGCTTCTAGGTTAAAAATGGCATATACACAGATGAGTTTTTATTGCAAAAGGACTTTTAAACACAATAGGCCACACACAATTTTTTTTCTCATGAGAAATAGTCTCACATTCACTAAGGAATTGTATTTAAAGACAAGCAGAATATTTTTTAGGATGAGAACTGTACATTTTGGCGGGGGGAGAGATTAAGAGAATGAAAATACTAAAAATTAACAGGGATGTACCAATAAACAAGATTAAAATTTAAATATTAGGAAAAGTAATTAAAATTTAGAAAAAAAACAACTTCTTCTGGATAATTAAATGGGGGGGGGGGGTCCTTCTGGTCTGTACTCTGGGGAAAAGGTAGCTTCCCTATTTCTTGTTTTTAAGATTTTAGCTAATTTTATTCCCAGTTTTCAATATGGAATTTGAATGAGAATTTCGCTAATTTAGTCAGCTATAGCCAAGTTGGCTCCATTTATGGTAATTTATTTTTGGTCACCAAATTTGGTGATATTGTGTTAACTTTCACCAAGCTTTGTAATAATTTAATGCTAGCATATATGAATATATAGTTTTATTAATATGACTGGAAAAATGGTTGCAACAACACAATATAATTCACGAGAAATTACACTCACTAATAAATTAATGCCAGATTTTTTTAACTTATGTTCCTGTTTCAAAATGTCAGCCTTTCTAGAATTTCAAACAGAGGACCTAGAAAATCTCAGACATTTTTTAAGATAGAGGCATAACAAGAAATTCTCTGGAATGCTTGTATAAAGGTCAAACACTTAAGCAAACAATAAATTTGGATTTCTAACTTTCTTTAATATGTTTTAAATTTTAAGTGGCTGCCATTTTGAAACAAGATGATGGACCAAGCTAGCCAATGAACTCTATCAAGATTTTAGTTTGCTTAATACACATGCTTAGTTACATCTAAATCAGTTTATAAATATGAGTATCATGCATGAAAATGATCAGACATATATTATACATATAATAGTGCTAAGTGTATAACAGTTCCGGAGTGAACTCATCCGGACCCAGATAATCGCACTCATCCTCAGAAAAAAAATATCGCGGCCATATTAGGCTTCAGCATTCCGATCCCGTGAATAAGGCAATTGTTCGACTTATAGTAAATAATCCACGTTGTATCACATCTATTCTTCTTCATTTTGTCTAAAAGCTTCAAAAATTATACAATTATAATGATTTAAGTTCTAATTTAAAAACACCCAGCTACCAACAACAGATTATGAATATAAACAAACGAATACCATTGCCATTCATAAGTACAAATTCCAAATCTAGAAACAAATGAACGACTCTTTGATTGTTTCATTAAAAAAATACCGTTTAACGTCAGATTCAGCTCTTAAAATATTTGTAAAAGCATATTAAAGCCTTTAAATATTTTGAAATGCGTTTTCCACTTTTACGTACCGACTTATGTTTAGTGAAAAAAACGGAATTGATTATTAAACAAGACAGCGGTTCCCTGTATGAACTATGCTGTATTTCACTGCTGTTTTGGAACAATCTCTCGGCAATGAATACAAGTGATGGAACTTTTGACTGAAATTGTACTTTTTTATTTAAAAAAAAAATACAGGATGTTACGATGTAATTCAAGATCATTTTTTAAATGTTTTCGTTATGCAATTTTAAAATTTCGTTCAATATGAATAAAATGAAATTTTCTTTTGTTATAATGCCTTTGATAGAACTTAAATTTTGTTTTATTAATTTTTAAGAGGAATTTATCTGCCTTTTTAAGAATTTTGTTTGCATTATAAATAAAATGATTTTTTTCCCCCCAGGTGTTATGAAATATAAGATGCTATCATGATTACATTAGTATCTAAAAGTATTTTTTCATATTCTCTTATTAAATTACAATTTTGTTTTCACTCCAAGGTTATGTTCAAATTTTACAATGTTAAAAGTCAAAAATTTTATCTGCAGATGTAATTAATATATGTGGTACATGGCATTGTATATTCCTTACATATTAATTATATTTGATAAGAAATATAAATTTATTTTCAATGCAAGCAAATTTCAAATGGGTATAAGGTAAGCTCTTAAACATTGGTAAAATTGATTGTCCCATACATAAGGGACATTTCTCTTCAATAAATTGTTGAGAGGGTATTGGATTTTAGCATATTTTGGAATAAACATTTATAGATCCAAAAAAACGTTGCTACTCCTTTACACTGGTTAGGGGTTGTAATTCTTTTATTGTTTCAATGTTTGAGTTGTCAGGTGTGACAACTATTAGAGACTTCAATCCTAGAAAATTAATAGTTGATTTTACAAAATTACATTTTGATAATTTTAAGTGTTCTTTAACACAGATATCAAACAATAGTACTTCCAAATGTTGTAGGTGTTCTTCCCCGTCTTATGAAAATACAGTTATGTCACCAAAATCGCTACAGGCAAAGTCAATTTGATATTTGTTAAGAATTCTTCTAAGGGTACAGTTGAAAATTGCAGGTGCGTTTTTCAAGCCAAAAGCTAATCGATTCCACTCATATAAGCCAAAGGTGATTGTGAATGCCAATTTTTCAGTGTCTCTAGGGTGGATAGGTATGTGCCAATATCAACTGGCTAAGTTGAGGATTGAAAAGACTAAACACTAAAATGAAATTGCATCCCTTGATATTAATGATTATTTATCTTTTAATAAATGTCAGCTAGAAAGACTTTAATTAAGATTTATCTCATTTCAAATACTTATTTTGACATTAATGTGAAATTATCTGCTACCATAATGATTTAATCTGATTTCTATGTTCTATATATAATAACTGTCAAATATGGAGAAATTTGATTAAAATTTATTGCTAAAATATAATCTGTTTACTTGAAGTAATCAACTGAATCTAATAGCTGTCACATTGAGAAAAGATAATTGCTGTTTATGTTTTTTTTTTTTTTTTTTTAAATCTAATATTTATTTTAATTGAAACTTATTATGATTTTAAGTGTTCATTATATCAATCAATGTCAAAGATGAAACTTGGTTTTACAATTAGATTTCTCATTAGGAAAAGAAGTTAAAATTTTTGAATATTAAATTTAAAAAAGGATTTAACCCTCTAAGTGGTTTGCCTGTATTTTTCCATTTCCCTAAAACAACTTAAATCAGTTGTAGAGAAAAATATTTTTAACAGAATTGCATTTTAAGATGTGTGTCAAATAAAGGGGCGGGAAGTGTATATTACAAACAGGGAAAGAAAATTTAAATTATGCAGGAAAGCCCTCAAAACGCTCAGAGGGTTGATTTTTATCATTTAATTTTGAATATTAAATTTAAAAAAGGATTTAATTTTTATCCTTTCATATATACATATAAATCAACATTTGAACTGAGGATAGTTTTAGGGTCTGGGGATCATGATCAGTGAAAATATATTGAAGTTTTCCAGAATTGTTTTTTTCTGAATATCTTCAAATAGGTATCTTCTTACTTTTTGTAATGGAAGCTACCTAAAAGAATAAAGTTACTTTCATTTTTTTTCAGCACTAAAAATTATAGGGCAATTTAACTTTTCATTATCTTAAATAATTGTTTGAAATTTCAAATCAGATACTAATTTTTAATATTGATTTCAATCCTGCTTTCAAAGGGAACTCCTATTTGAATTTAACTGTATTTTGTGATTGTGAAAGGATTAACCCTTGGCGGTGCAGTGGTTTCGTTGAAATACCAAATTTTTTGAAATACTCTTAATATAGCCCAATTTTAAATGTAATTGCATAAAAGTAATTTTCTAACTCTAATACATGGCAGCACTACTGTAAAAATAACATATTGAGAGTCTCCAATGATGAAATTAAAGCCTCTTCTTTAGCTCTTGTAGTTTTTAGCATTTTTAAAATAGAAGGAATACAATAATGCAGAAATAAGGCACCAATTTATCTTATTCTACACGTATATAAGGAGAGAATATAACATTCATTAAAATAACCCTAAAACAGTTTTTTATAGCAAATATTTATCTGGTATACGAACAAAACCGGCGCGCATCTAAGGCTTTGCTTTTCCCTCCGCAGAAATCCCTCCCGGAGCAAAATGCCTGGATTCAACACTGTCCGTAGAAGATTGAAGTAACTTGATATCCTATCTTCTTGCTTTACCCTTACTTTCTTGCACATTGACAATGTTTATGGAGGGTATAAGGGGAAGGATTGTTTATATTAGAAGAGGGCGTTGCGACTTATAACTTCAGATTCCAATGCTAGAGAGAAATTTTTCATTCATTCTAGATTTGTTATTTAGTTGTGTGTTGCTTTTTACCAGTAGACTGTGTTGGATTGAATTTATTTTTACGAAAAATACTGTTATATAATTTTTGCATATTCTTCAGCGCATATATTTTAAATGTGAATTAAAATTATAATTTGCTGTTAAGAATTATGGTGCATAAAATACTTAGCACATCTGAAGCTTTAGCTTTATTTGATAAACTACCGTCGGATCCAGAGTCTGAAATATCAGATGAAGAAAGTGGGGATGAAGATAATATTTCTTCTACATTTCAAGGAAATATTTTTTCCATTTCGGAAAGCGAAGATAATGAAGATGATGATATCAACTCTCCAGGTCCTCCCCAAATTAGAAAGGTGACACTGAAAAAGAAAGGGAATATTAATAAATCAATTCCGGATTTTTCTGAAGTGCAAAGATCAGCAGTGGAAATTACGTCCATGGAGAATCCATCTCCAACTGACATATTTTTGTCAATATTTACGATGAAATTTATGGAGCATTTGGTCTTTCAGACTAATTTGTATGCAACTCAGAAAGGAAAAACATTTACCCCAATAACTCTTGAAGAAATGTTGATTTTCCTAGGACTTAACTTATTGCTGGGAATAAAAAAGCTTCCCAGTTACCATGATTTTTGGTCATCAAATGTCATTTTGCATGATTCGTATGTGTAAACGAATGCCCGTAAAAAGATTTTCCTGGTTGTTAGGTCATTTTCATGTAAATGATAAAAGCTTACAACCAAGAAGAGAAAATCCTGATTTTGACAAATTATATAAGATAAGACCGCTATTACAGCATTTGTGAAAGAGGTTTCTAAATATTTATCACCCTCGAGAGAATCAATCAATCGATGAAAAGATTCAAAGGACGAAGTTCACTAAAACAATATATACCGAAAAAACCTATCAAACAGGGATATAAAGTATGGATGCGATGTGATGAGTCAGAATTTGCATGTGAATTTGAAATATATACTGGAAAAGTTCAAAATATTGAAAAAAATCTCAGTGAAAGAGTTATAAAAAAACTTTCAACCTCACTGCATGGAAAAAATCAAAGTGTACATGGACAATTATTTTATGTCATATGAACTTTTTTGTTTTCTTGAAACCCAAAATGTGTTTTACTGTGGAACCGTAAATATGAATAGGAAAAATTTGCCAAAAAATCTTTTGGAAGATAAAAAACTAAAACGGGATGAATATGACTGGGCACTTAGTAGTGATGGTATATACTGCTTGAAATGGAAAGACAAAAGATATGTCAGCATATTATTAAACATAGATAATCCAGTAGAAACAAGCACTGTTCAAAGACAAGAAAAAGTTGGAAAAATAAATGTTGTTAACTGTCCAAAAGTGGTGAAGTATTATAATAAAAATATGGGCTACGTTGACTATTTCGACCAAATAAAAAACACATATGAAATCGATCGAAAGAGCAAAAAGTGGTGGCACAGAATATTCTTTCATTTTCTGGACATGACTGTAATAAACTCTTTTTTTTTTTATATCGCATGCACTCAGATAGTGAGCTGGAACTGAAAGTATTAAAATCTTTTCGAATGGATTTAATCGGACAACTAATTGCTATGGGCAATAAAGACATTACTGAAAAAAGAAAAACTCCTAGAAGTCCTATTTGAGTAAAAAAGCACAGATTGCACGTGCCTGATGAAAAAAGATTGAAAAATGCGGACCATATGCCAGTCAGGCTCAGGGGTACCTCTAAGTGATGTGCGGTGTGTAGCACTACAGAAAAACCCTGCTGTATAAAACGGATGTGTGAAAAATGCAATATTGGATTGTACATATATCAAAAAGATGTTACTTGTTTTCAAAAATTTCACTCTAAATAAATGGAATATAACTTAAAAAAATAATATTCAAAGTTAGTTTCAAATATTTGTAAATATTAAAGAAAATAAACCAGAATTACAGTCAAAAATTATTAAATTAATTTTCATATTTCGCAGCAGATGTTCATAATCTTGTAATTTATTATAGCCTGCACCTCTAAAATAACTGTTTATAATCAATCTGGAAATATTTAAAAAGATGGAGCTGCTAATTTACAGTCATTCTCAAGAATAATCCTGAAGTGCAGGTAAGTTTTTTTTTTCCTACTAGCAAATTACACAAAGACATAGACATGTGCTGGTTTCGCTGACATACTGGCCCCTTCCACTAACAGAGGAGGGGTAATTTTTTTAATGCATATTTTATCAATGCATAGCATCATAACATTAAATTTTACATGTTATTTCATTAAAATATGTGACTAAAAAATCGTGCCCCTGAAAGGGTTAACAAGGATAAGTAAAAAGAATAACATAACACAAGAATCACAAACAATTTTAAACATAAAAGATAGCCTTTTATTCTATCATACAAAATAAATATCAATATTGCATTAAAAAATTTAATGATCAGCTTCTGAAATGGAAGTTTTTTTGTATGTAACTGCTGCTTCTTTAATTTTTGGTAGCATTTCTTTCAATGCAGTTTCAATGCTTTCACTGTCACAATCTTCACTTGGAGACAACTTTTTAATAACTAATTCTGAAAAATTGAGAAGTGTATTTTTTTTATTAAAACAGTAATTATATATCTTAATACAGAGACGCCACCCCATAAATAGATTTTTCAGCAGAGTGTAAAAAAATTATGATAAAAAAATTAGATTTTTCTTCCTACTAGATTTTTTAAAAATTATTGGATTTTTATTATTCTTTTCCCCTATTAAGGTATTGAATGACTATCAAAAATTGTAAGTTTCCAAAACAACCAAGCCTCTAATTAGATGATATTAAAGAACATAAACTACATATTTACCCTTTTATTAGTAAAATTATTATTAGTAATTATAGAAATAATAAAATTGTAAATAAGTAGTTTCATTAATTAGCAGTAAAAATAACAAATCAAATATCATGGCAACTAAAATGGCATCTTTTAAACTTTGTAAAATTACTGTAATAACACAAATAAATCTAAATTTATACACATTCATGTATACAATAAAAAAAATATATATTTAATAATACATTCACACATGTCTGTAAATATACACACAGTGTAAACATAATTATAAGAATGGACAGTTATATATGCCATCCATGTTAAATTCAAAAAATGTTAATCAACAGCATTAGTACCTCTCATTGGGCATTATTGACATTCAGTGCTTTTAATTTTAAAAGAAGTTTTGCTACTTTTTCAATTTCTAATTGATTACTTTATTTGCCGTGTTGAAGTCTAAAAGTAAAAAAAGAAAAAAATCTTTCAGCCTCTACTGAAGAAGCTCTAGCTGTGCCTAACATTTTGATACTAATTAGCTATTTTTATCTTCTTCATTCTTTCATAAAAACTGCTACACTTGTACAATGTACAACTTTAATTCTCCTCAAGTTCCAATTTGTTGTTATACATTAATTTGTGGGAAAAAAAAAAAAAAAAAAAAAAAAAAAGAGAAAATCACTACTTAAATAATTATTACTATGACGACTTAATAACTTACCTACAAAAATTTATTCTACTTACTATGTTCAATTTATCTAAAAGACTGAATAATTTGAATGCTCACAGTTAATAATTGACTCCATCAAAATATTGACAATGTAAATTATGACAGATTTAATTACATTGATTTTAACGGTTAGCTTAAGGAATTAAGCTTGCAAACTATTATTTAATGCTTCTTTTCAATAGGAAAAGCTTTTAGAAAAATAAATTCATCTTAGATCTTAATATTTTTTCCTATCATTTAAAAAGTAAAATTTCTGATTTTTTTTTTTTTTTTTTTTTTTTAATCATTTGATAGGGTAAGGAGGGGCTGAACATCTCCTTATTCAAATGAAGACAATTTTTTAAGCAAATGAGTGTCCCAAGATTATTATTTTCTATCTTTACTGTTTGATAATTCATCTCTAAGAAACTATTAAAGGAGCACTGTAGCATATTGATTATATTTCTAGTGTGTAAATCTGCAGATCAGAGGACTCAATGTGAACTTTGCAAGTTATATTTTTATTTTGAAATAGTTTTATTTATATCTGAAACGCTCAATCCATCAGAACATTTTGTTTTTTCATATTAGTATCACTTAGTAGTTTTAGGAGATTTAATTCCTCCAAATTGTAATGAAAAATATGACTACATGCACTAATATGCCAAGGTTGCCTTTTTTCTGTGAAAACTTTTTATTGTGTCACAAGACCTCTACTTCTGGTACCCCTCACTGTCTCTTTTACTTGATAATCATAATATAGCTATATAATTTCATATCTTAAATCTTTTATTTAAAATATTTATAGCATATGAATAATTAGCTTGAATGGTTAATTACCATAAATATTTTATTAATTATTGATACTCTTAATTGTTACAATTTATTAGAAAATCACTACTTGATCTTGTTCCATAATTTTTTAATTTGTACACTACCGCTCATCGGTTTTAAACGAAAACATACAGGGCTGCCACTGCCAAATGATACTGAAAAAAATAGCCAGAATAGTAGCACTTGTTCGAAAATAGTAGTCAAAATAGTCGCATACCCACTTTTAAAAAAAGGGAAGAAAAAATGCATCCATAACAGCTGAAAGGATTTTATGAATGTCCACAAGACCCGAGCGAAAAGCAAAAAAGTTTGTGAATCGAATCGTAATAGTGTGGAAAAGTTGCTACTTGTCAATACAAACACAGGGAAAAAAAATTTTAGAAATTAGAAAATATCTTCCATTCGCGCAATGCGTTCAAAGCTTTCGAATTTGAAGAAAAATTTAACAGATAAATGAAAAATCATAAAAGGTGTAAATTTTGTCCGATCAAACTCATTTTTTGTAAATAGCATGTCCTTGAGTTGTAGAATGGAGGAGAAAATACCACACACCCCTCCCCTATTCCCCTCTAACCCCCTCAAGGGGGTGAAAGTGGCCGATTTTGGAAAATTAACCCAAATTGCAGAAGGTGTAAATATTGACCAATTAACCTGATTTTTTTTTTTTTGTACATAAGGCAACCTTGAGGCTAAAAGTCGAAAAAAAAAAAAGATACCCCTCCCCCCTTCTGTCCTTTTCCTCGGATGGGTACAAAGAGGTCGAAATTGTGCAGCTCTTGGCCCATCCTTCTAAGGACCACTCAGGACTCACCACAAGAAGGTGGCTGGACCGCGAGTCCCACCCACACCCTACCCAACCAACCAAAATGTGGACGCTGAGAATTATCCAGATCCACATGCAGATTCAGGTACTGCGAATTCTGATTTAGTGTCAAATTTTAGGATGGTAGCGTCCATCTGGCATGGTAGCGTCCCCACTTTCCATCTGGCCTTTGATTTCAAGAGTTTCGTGGAAAGAAGGAAGCAAAGTTTTATTTGAGGGGGAGGGTTAGAAATAACGGTAGTATATGGCAAATCCCACACAAAAAAGAAAAATCCTGCATAATAAAAAAATTTGTTTGAATGGAATCTTCCAAATTTACTTCTTGCATAGGCATATGGTTCGTTCGCAATTTTTTTTTTAATTTCGTGACTTTGTTTTTCTTTGGGAATTCCTCAAAATCAATTCATCAAACAGTCTCACATTTTGAAAATTGGTAACGAAAAAAATCGCAGATATCAACAATTGGCCATTGAAAAAAAAAGTTATCCATTGATCGCGAAAAAACTTGTAAATTTCGCCTACCGATTACGGAAAGAAAATCTCAAATTTTGTCAAATGGACGGGGAAGGGGTGGGGGGTGCGAATTTGGTCAAATAGTCGAGCAAAAAAATCGAGAATTAAATCAAAGAATCAAGAAGTTTCTCAGTCGATCGGCAAAACAAAAGATTAACTTCGACAAAAGATCGTGGAAAAGAATCGTGAATTTCGTCAAAAAATCTTTGAAACAAATACCGAATAACATTTTTGTCAATCGGTCATAGAAAAATTCGCGAAATTTGGCAAAGGATCATGGCAAGAAAATTATTAATTCCATAAAACGATCGGCTGGGGAAAAAAATGTGAATTTTGGTAATTCGTTGGGGAAATAATCGCGAATCTCCTCAAAGGTCCGTGGGAAAATATCTTGAATTTTATCAAAAGTTGCGGAAACAAGTGACGATTTTTGTCATTCGGTCGCGGAAAAATCATCGCAAATTCTGTCAAAAGAATGCACAAAGTATTATGAATTTCGTCTAACAATCAAGAGAAAAAAATTGCAGCTTTCGTCTGACTAGGAGAGGGCCAACCTTGTTAATCACAGATTTTGATTATTTTAATATATGTTGTAGGGTAGAGACCCCTTAGTGTCAGGTTCAACGGATTTTATCCAACGCTCCTTAGTTCTTGAGAAACCAGGGGGGTCTAATAATAGTACACAACTTAAATACTTACATTGTAACTGTAATGATAGGTTGGTCGTAGCTCAGTTGGTACAGCGTTCGCTGGCTTGTCTGCGGGCCTGGGTTCGGTACCTGAACACGCTACATTTGTTTTTCTCATTTTTTGTTTCATAAATATACTTGTAATTATAATTTAATAATTTCAATTACAAATTTTAATATCATACATTAATTATAATGTTAACAAATTTAAATTTATCATTATTTTATTTTTTAACTATTATTTCTCATCCTTTAAAGAGGTTTAAAAAGAAATTGGATCTATTATTGAATGATAAAAATCCCAAAATCATGACAAAATCCGTTGTGGTGCCATCTAGTTATGATAAAATAAAAGAATATTCAAATAAAATAAAAATGAAAGCAGAAAGAAGATAAAGGTGAAAGCAAGATAATTGAAAGCGCAAGCATATGTATTACAAATTTAAAAATCTTTAATATGCAAAAAATCGGTTTTAATTTAATTATGATACTAATTTTTAATATAATTATGCTTGTTACTTTAAAAATAGAATAATAGTATTATCACAATGCCTTCCTTTGTTAAAGCAATGCGTAAATGATGTTTCTTTAAAATCAGGAATTGACACAATTGCTCAATATCACTGCATCATTAAAGAATATATGAAATACATTTTAAAAGTGATTTTTAAAAAATTAACAGTTTTATGATGTTTTATACAACTATTTAGTTAAAAGTAAAAAATTAAATAGGTTAAATTATATTTGATATACAATATTATAAATTTTAATTGAAAATGAGATTATTAATTATACTTACAAGTATATTTATAAAACAAAAAATGAGAAAAACAAATGTAGCGCATTCAGGTATCGAACCCGGGCCCGAGGATCAGCCGTCAAACGCCGTACCAACTGAGCTACGACCAACCTATCACTGCAGTTGCAAAGTAAGTATTTAAGTTGTGTACTATTATTAGACCCCCGGTTTCTCAAGAACTAAGGAGCGTTGGATAAAATCTGTTGAACCTGACACTAAGGAGTCTCTACCCTACAACATATATTAAAATAATCAAAATCTGTGATTAACAAGGTTGGCCCTCTCCTTGTAAGTAAAAAAAAAAATTCTGAAATTCACAGAAAATGTTCTGAAAGATTACATCAGAGGAGGGAAGGAAGGGGAAAATCTCCTCTCGGCGCAAATTATGCGTTTTTTCTGCGATCCTTTGGCGAAATTCGTGTTTTTCCCGTGATCCTTTGGCGAAATTCGTGTTTTTCTGTGATCCTTAAACAAAATTTGCATTTCTTTACCGCGATCTTTTGACAAAATTTGTGTTGTTTCGCGATCCATTGACGAAATTTGCGTTTTATCGCGATCTCTTGAAGAAATTCGCATTTTTTCGCAATCCTTTGAAAAAATTTGCATTTTCCCGTGATTCCTTGGCAATTTTTTTTTTTTTTTTTTTTCTGTGATCCTTTAACAAAATTGGCTATTTTTCTGTGAACGATTGACGAAATTGATTTTTTCGATGACCATTTGTCGAAATTCGCGATATTTTTTATGTCTGAATTTTCGGACCGATAACTGATTGTTTTTTTAATTTTCGGAACAAATGTCTTAAATTTTCGGAAAATTCAGAACAGAATCACCCCTGAAAGGACGCGAATTTCGTCAAATAATCACGTAAAAAATCGAGAATTTAAACAAATGATCGCGCGGAAAATCAAAAATTTATTGTCGTTTCGAAAAGAAAATCACGAATTTCGACAAACTAGCATGGAAAAGAGTCGTGAATTTCGTCAAATGATATCTGAAACAAACAGCGAATACCATCAATAGGTCGCGGAAAAATATATATCGTGAATTCGGACACGTCGTGGCAGAAAAAAAAAATTCGCCAATCTGTTGCAGAAAAATTCGCGAATTTTAGCAAAAGATCACGGGAAAAAAAAATCGTGAATCCGTGAAACGATCGCCAGAAACAAAATCGCGAGATTTGGCAAAGGATCATGGAAAAAAAATTGTGAGTTCCGCGAAACGATCGCCCCCCCCCCCAAAAAAATCAGCAAATTTGCAATAGGTCGTTATGAAGTCTGCTTCAACGATCGTAGCAAAAGATAGAGGAAAGAAATAACTATTTTCGTCAATCGACTGGGGAAAAGATTGCTAATTTTGCAATTGAAGGCAGAAAAATCTGCGAATCTCCTCAAACAACCGTAAAATAAAATTAAAAACTTGAATTTTATCAGAGGTCGCAGAAACAAATGACGATTTTCGTCATTCGGTCGCAGAAACACCATCGCAAATTTCATCAAAAGAATCAACAAAAAATTGCGATTTCGTCTAACGATCACGAGAAAAATCGCAAATTTTGTCAAATGGTTGTGGACAAAAAAAACCGCAAATTTGGTTAAAAAAAATCAGAATTTAACCAAATGATCTTGCAAAAAATAACGAATTTTGTAATTTGGTTGTGAAAAGAAAATCGCGAATTTTGATAAACGATCTGGAAAAGAATCGAAAATTTCGTCAAAAGATCTCTGAAACAAATAGTAACTACCTGTTAGCCATGGATCGTTCTTGTGTAAAAGTAGGATAGTAAAACTGGCAAAGGTCATTAAAAAAACATTCAATCTTGATAACTTGTTTATTCAAAATTCTCATTAATGGTTAATAAAACTGTAGATAGAACTAATTTGTTAAAACTTTTGTTAAATTTAAATGAGCACAGCTCATATCTGCCCATTATGGCACACAAAAACAACAATCCAATAATAACTATACTAGCTTTGGCCACCAAACATTCACTAAGCCTCCTTGTGCTAGTGCCATGTTCACACATCAAAGACCACATCACCAACAGCTGCAGCTGCTCAATAAATACAAATGAAAACAGTCAAAGTCAAAATGAATAATTACAGTTACAGTTAAACATCAAGTTAATTATGCAAAAGCAAAAAAAAATATTATACAAACACTTTCCCAGTGATGCAGGAAACCCATTCCAGTTAACTGGTATTCACCTACTTAACAGTTTAAAATTACAGTTAACCATTTTCAAGCCCAGCATTGCACAGATTCCAAACCACCAGTGGCAACCATCATTGTTTACATTTGTCTTCTGTATGCCACATCATTAAAAGTTGCAGGTAACACTTACAATTACATTGCATTTGCTTTAATAAGTATACTGCTTAGTTATTTTATGAAAACTTTAACTGTTAAGAATTTAAAACTTTAATTTATGAAACTTTAATTAATTTAATGAAGGCCAATTAACTTATGAAAAAACTTTGAAACAAAATAGCATGTTTTAAATAAACAAGAGCATATCTGAAATACATGCATGCTAATTGATTGTAGAGAGAGCTGGGAAAACTAACTGGGATAAACATAAGCATTTATTCTATTTTATTTTAATGTAGATGAACTGGAAAAAAAAATTTAATAAAACACAACACTACCATCAATCGGTCGCGGAAAGTACATATCGCGAATTTGGACAAGTAGTGGCGGGGGAAAAAATAATAATTTCGTCAATCTGTCGCAGAAAAATTTGCGAAATCTGGCAAAGGATAGTGGAAAAAATCGTAAAATCTCCTTCAACAATAGCATAAAAAGATCTCGGAAAGAAATAGGTATTTTCGTCAATCGATTGGGGGAATTCCTCAAACAACAATTTAAATTGGGTGTATCTCCTCAAACAACTGTTGGAAAAGTTCGTTTGGGAAGATGACTTTACAGGCGCTTTGAAGAAAAAGATAGATTATTTTCCGTAAAAATAATCGCTGGAATCCAAAAAGTGCTGATAGTTTTTGTGTGAGCACAAGAATTCTTTTGCCTATGTTAAATCCAGAAACGTTAATTTAAAAAGGTGACTTGAAGATCTGCGAAAGACAAAGAGAAATTGTGCTCAAGAAGAAATTTTGCAAATAAAGCCTTTATTTTAATAATTTCCATTGATGATTCAGATTTTATTAACAAGTTTGTCAGTTGTTGATTAGATTATTTTTTTTAATTTTGCATTTATTGCTCGACATACTCCATCCATATGCTGACTGCAATGACTTCTCCCGCCATGGCGGATGATAAAATAAGAGTTATAAACATGATATTAAGCAATAAATTATCTCATACCTTTGAGTGCTTTAAAATAGGCCAAGTAATCTTATATTCTGGCTTGAATCCCTGATTATAAGTCGACTTAAAATTATTATATTTGAAAACATCAAAGAAACTGACTCAGGTTAAAAAAAAAAATTGAAGTGGCTACACAGAGAAAACCTTCATGTGTTCGAATCAATATTAGTAGCCACTTTTTTTCTGGAAATAACAAATTGGCTGTGACCTTTTCTCACTGGTTGAAATGTAAGATATGTCATTCAGGGAGGAAGGGAGATTTCTTCCAATGAAAATGAAGAAATGTATGAAGAGAAAAGACTATGATATAACAGAATCACCTGCAACTGACAAAGCAAATAGATAATTTTTACTCACTTTGGCAACAGAAAACTTGTCATCATTAGCAAATCTTTCATGTTTAAAACAGAGAAGGAAATGCAACACAATCAAACCGTAGAAGAATCATAGAAAAAATTATCCCTGTGAGTTATATGCTTTCCATTTCATATGAAAAAAATGTATTTTCCTATAAACTACATCTTTCAATGCAGTGTTTGGGAACAATTAAAACAATTTGTAGATTTTGCATGTACTTGTGGAGAAACTCCAAACTTGCAACCGTATGTATATTGCTTTAAAAATGCTAAAAACAAAACATACTTTTTTCTTTCTTTTTATTAAAATCTCAGCAGTAACCCATGGTCTGGTAATGTTTCAGATTGAAAGACCATTTCAGATACTATTTAAATATAATCTTCATTAATAAATATATTTTAATCTTTCTTTTAATCTATTTATTATTATCTTAGGATTTAATCAAAATAAATTATCTTATTATTTAAAATGTATATTTAAAATAATATTTCAAAAGAGAAGCGACAGTTAAAGAGATTTTTTAATTCTGTAAGTATCCCATTTCTTCTTGCAAGTGTTTAGATGTCCAATTATTGCAAAATTATTCATTTGTGTTCAAACATAGCAGCCAATTAAGCTAGTTACATTTAAAAAAAGAAAAAAAATAATACCAAGCTTTTTTATGTCATATTAACAGGTGTTAAGATGCCTTTGGTTGTATTTTGCATACATTTGTATTTGGATATGTACAAAGGTGTGCCATTTGAAGGGGGCTGGGGCAGGGCCAATAGCCCCCCCCCCCCCCCCAATGGAATTTGATATTTCAGAAAATTTATCTGTCATAGTCCAAGAGCCGACAGTACAAAAACCTATGAAAAAAGAAAAAACCTTTTTTATGGAAGAGTAGAAGTAGAGGAATCTAATGATCCATGCCTGCCAGAAATGAATTGGTGCATAAGCCAAAAATTAATACCACTAATAGTTGACTCGTAGGTTTATCATTGTGTTTGTCCTACAAACAAAGATATGAAAACATGGAGGACTGGGAGCAGGAAAACACAATGATAAACCTACCAGTCAACCACTGGTGGTATTAATTTTTGGCTTATGCACCACTTCAGTTCCGGCAGGCATGGATCATTAGATTCCCCTACTTCTATTATCCCATAAAATAAAGGTTTTTTTCTTGTGCTTGATAGCATAGGTTTTTGTGCTGCCGGCTCTTGGACTATCATTACACTAAAAAAAGTTTTGCAAAAATTGCTCAAAAGCAAAAATAACTTGTCAGATTTTATTACAATAAAAACACATCAATAAATATTTTGCTTAATTTAAAAAAGACATGTGAGAAAAAGTTCTATTAATTGCTTTTCAGCTGTGTACAAAATGATCAAATGAAAACTCGCTCCCCTCAGGACTAGAATTTTCGAAGTGAATTTTACCCTTTCGCCCCAAATTTAGAGGGGATTTTTCACTTTTTAAAGAAAGGTTAATTCATATTCTTAATTACTTGAATTTTTTATTTTGCATTATTAGTATCACATTATATTTACTGCAATCATTACAACACTGTAAGATTCTGCTGAATAGATTTCAATGGAACTTGCACAGTTAGCTACAAATTTTTTCAGAGAAGGTTTCAGTATGCAGCATAACGTTCTATGTTGATTAATTATAGAATTAAGAGGGAAATGTTCTATAAAGAGCTCAACTCGGTTGTGAAAAATAAGCGTTTTTCAAAAGTTCTACTGGACAGGCATAAGTGAGATTTGCATTGTTAGTTATATACTTTTTAGTAAACTTTTTAGCATATAACATTCTTCTACGTTGCTTAGTTATATAATTATAGAGGAAAGTTCAATAATCAGGTGAACCCCATTATAAAAGATTAACCTGTTTAAAAAATTCTGCTTAACGGATTTTGATGGGATTTGTATTGTTAGATACTTTTTTAGGGATGGTTTTAGTACATTTTATATTGTTCTATCTTCTTTACGAAATCCAACTGTAGATGATAAACTAAAATATTTTATCCTTAGCAGCCCAAATTTTGTCTAACACATTAGGAAATACAATAGCGCAGTGGCATTCATATCGTTTTCAGGAATACGAAAGGACATTACAGGTAAAGGTCCATATCGCTTTAAAACACAAGGTCAAATTCACCGATATATTTCGATATCCCTGATATTCAATTCAAAATTCGTTTGGAGAAACAAACTGACCAGCTTAGCGGGCAAAGCATGTTAGTATTTTAATACAATTGTGGAAAAGTAGTCTGTAATTATATCTCTATTATTATTATTATTATTTTTTTTTTTTTTTTTTTTTTTTTGTAGAGATATGAAGAAATATTTATATATACTCATTAATGTTCAAGAAATGGGTTTTTCATCTGAAAATATTCAGAATTTCTTTGAAAAATCGGATCAACACAAACCTGACTCAATGTAGTAAAAACCCAACCCGAGCCAGAAACAAGTAACTCTTTGATTTCAGGACAGGATTGGTGATTACTTTAATATTCAATGGTACCACAACTTCTACAAAAATTCTTTGAGGTAGATTTCTCTTCAAAATATCTTAATATAAGTGTATGGCAGAGATTAGTTTTTAACAAGTGGTAGAATAAAAAATAACCCACAGGGATATATCCCGATCGTACTCATATAGTTAAAGTCAACTTTACCCGAAATGAAAAAAGGAACATCAACCCGCCTCGATATGTGCCGCGGATTGTGTCATGTCGGTTTTGGTAAAAATCGAGTTGCCTAATCCAATGCAGACTCTACCTGAGATAACAAGTTTTGCAGATTTCTGAATTATGTGGAATCTCGATCATAGTATGAAGAGGAAGGTAGAAAAGGATTAAGGAAATTTTTTACTAACAGAAAATCATTGGTGAAAATTTCTTATCTCTATAGATTACAAAAGTTTCAAATTTCGTGACTTGTGTGCTGATTATCGTGTGATTGAATTTTGTGATTTTTTTTCGCGACCATTTGACAAAATTCGTGATTTTTTTCAGTGACTGTTTTACGGAATTCACATTTTTTTCTGGCACCATTTATCAAAATTCACAATATTTTTTGCGACTAGTTGAGGAAATTCACGCGTTGTTTCCAAGATATTTTGACAAAGTTTACGATCCTTTTCCACAATCGTTTGACAAAATTCTCGAAATTTTTGTGTAATATTTTGGCAGAATTCAAGATTTTTTTCTAAAACTTTTTGACTTAATTCTCACTTTTTTTCTTCCATGATAACTATTAGAAATTCGCAACTTTTTTTTTTTGAGCAACTGATGGACAATTTTGATTTTTTCCTGCCACCAAATGTTGAAATCTGATTTTTTTTCCCTGCAACCAACTGACAATAATCGCTGTTTGTTTCCACTATCTTTGCAACATGTTTCCTTTTAGGAAATTATATTTTTTCTGCAACTAATTTGCCAAATTAACTATTTTTTCTAATTCCAACTGGTAAAATTTGCAAATTTTTTCCCCGGTCGATTGGTGAATTGATTTTGCATAGTTGTGCAAAAAAAGAAAAAAACACTGCAGACTTTTACGAAAATTAAAAAATATTCCTCTGAGAATTTCATGTTTGTGAAAGACGTTAAGAGGGCAAAATGCCGCAAGCTATTTCAAAACTTTCCTCTCAAAAAAATTTTGCCCCCTCCCTTCCAAGAACCTCTTGAAATGCCTCTCCGCTTCTGTAGTAAAACCTGCAAAGAGGAAGTTGAAAGATCAAGAAAAAAGCTCCATTTTAGGCTGGTCTCCAGCTTAACAAGTATAATTATGGTATATTTTTTTCATAAAAACATGTTTTTTTTTTTGTTTGTTTGTTTGCAAAATAATTCTTTTTTGACAGGTTTCGTTTTCACAAGTTTTACAGTAAATTTTATATACCTATGCTCTTCAGAGATGTATTAAAGAAAGGATATTTTAACAGCTTTAGAAGACACATGTAAAAATGGAAATTGTCTATAACTGAATCCTGTCTTAAACGGAAAACTTTCTTATTATCTAGAAATTATACATGCTAAGATCAAAACCTGCTTAAAACGGAATTTTTCATCGATGCTTATGTGAAGGAAAGATGGCATACGCCCCCTCCCCCCCCCCCTCCAAAAAAACCCCCCTCCCCGTTGGCTTGTCACTGCCTTCAAAGGGAACTTTGACCAAGAAAATTCTGAAATGGCACCCCTGTATGTACATATGCATTTAAAAAGAAATTATATAGAAAAATAAAATTAAATGAGTGTTTCGCTCTACAATTAATTAAGATGCAGAAAATGAAAAGGAAATTGCACATTTAAAAAGATCTTGAAACAGTAGTTAGCAATAAAAAGCTTCGTTTATGCACATAGTACTTTTCTTAATGTAAAAATAGAAAATTATTTTACTTTAAAAATACCCACACATAAGAACTTGGCATTTAAAAAACCAAATATATACAAATATATATTTAACATATTTGTAAAGAACTGTTATGTTTAAGGGGACTCTTCAGTCATTTGAAAACACTCGCTCGCTAATGCTAAACCTATGGGCAGGTTGTTTTCAAATTTCTTGTTTAAATTTGAATATTTTTAAACGATTTTTTTTTTTTTTTTTTTTTTTTTTTTTTTTTTGCATAGGATAGCTGAACTCTATAGGGCCAATTTGTACTTTTTCAATTTTGGTTGCAGATTTTTTTTAATAAAGGTACTTTCACTTTTGAAACTGGTTCTGAAAGTGAAAGTACCTCTATTAAAAAAAATATGCAACAGAAATCGAAAAAGTAAAAAATAGTCATATTAAAGATCAACCTTAACTATCCTATGCAAAAAAGAAAAAAAAAAAAAAAAATTGTTTAAAAACATTCAAATTTAAACAGGAAATTCAAAAACAACTTGCCCATAGGTTTAGCATTAGAGAGCAGGTGTTTCTAAGTGAGAGAAGAGCCCCCTTAAGAAGTCCTCTTCAGTTAATGAAAATATAAAAATTTTAATTGTGAGAATACTTTCTTTCCCTGCTGTCCATATAGAATAATTTTTAACTTATCTTCAACAATGATTACAAACTTTCCACATTAAATGACATCTCTGTAAATAATTTAAAACATATTTAATAATCAAGTAGACGACCGTCTTTTATTTGAGAAAAGAAAAGTATTTACCTTGATATGTTGATAAAAGTTGGTATAATTCCAAAGGCACTTGTTTTTGTAAAAAAGATATAATCTGAGGAACAAACTTTCCAGATGCATGAAGCATGCTTTGATTGTGAGTTTGAAATATTAAAAGAACAGCCAGGTGCAGACAAAGAGCTGGATCTGTAGTATCATCAAGTTGTGCAAGAAGAGAGTGGCGTTGATTAGATAATATTAACCTAAAAGGAAAAAAAAAAGAATACATAATAAAATATTTACTCCCCCCCCCCCCCACCAAAAAAAAAAAAATTAATTATCATTCTATGAACTAAATAAAAATAAGAAATTAGGCTAGTTGGAACTATTTAAGAAGCTAGTTTAGTCACCTGAAAAGGCCCGCTCACTAATACTTATCCTATGGAAGAAATTTTTACAGATATCTTGTTTGCATTTCATTATTTTTAAACAATTCTTTTTGCATTGTGTTATGTCATAAAAACATAACTTTTCCCCTTATAAAACAATTTAAATATTTATTTTAATAATAATTACCCCCCTTAAATTTTAATATTTCATATTATGGAAATGGCTATGGCATTATTTATCTTTCTAACAATCTTTATTTACTTTTAAAATTCAAAGTTTCGTTTTCGTGTTGCCATTCTTTAAAAAGATATTCCAAATATAAAATTTTTAATATTCATATTTTTCCGAAATTTTTCAGCTATCAAAAATTAAGAAATAATATCTAATTTAAGTTATATTATAAATTAACATTGTTCTTCTAAAATTAAAAAAAAGATTTATTTTGGAGTATCAAGATCGTTGGGAAATAAAAAATAAACTATCAGAATTAATATAATCACCTGAATTCATTTATAAAATAAATATACATTTTAAATTAATTTTTCCCATTTATAATAAATTTTATCACTTTGATTTTAATTCAAAAACAATTTATTTTGATTCATTTTTCAAATAACATTGCTTTTGACTTTGTTTGAGAACGACAACAGCCAATCACAACGCTTCCCGCTAAGTTCATTTTCCCAATCCACGCTAGTTTTTTCTCTCTGATGCTTTAGCCTTGAAAGAGGAAGGACGTAGGAAGTGGTCGGCTGGTGGCGCCGTTATAAAATAACAGCATATTAGTTGGTTGGCTTGCCTATAGATATGACTTCATTTTCAAATGTTCTTCAATACTAAAAGTATAAATTATTATTTATTAAAATTAATTAATTAAAAGTATATGTTACTTGACGTGAGTTTTTAAATCAGCACTTTGAAGCTAATGCCAAGTCCTGGAGAATCTAAAGAAGATTGTTTCGCAGTGGCATTGTATGATTTCTGGTGTCATGGAAATTTACAAGCCTCTCGGGACATCTGATTAAACCATATTAATGCCAAGCAAAGGAGGTATTTTAACGGTATAAGTTATTATGAAAATCGTCTGTCCATATATGGAGGTGAAATTCTAATTTATCTTTTGATTTCATTTCCGTTGAACTTCACCTTTCCCATTATCAGAACTTTGAAAGGAAGAAACCAGAATATTTTTATACATTTGCAGTTCGGCATTTGTTAGTGACAAACTGAGGTGAAACAGAACTTTTAGTTTTGATCTTCTGATAAAGGCAAACAGCTTTTAGCTTAGAGCTAATCAGCTTCTAATAACAAATTCTTAACAAATTTGGAACTGGAACTTCATGGCATTTCATGTGTTGAATTGTGTAATTTTAAGATAGAATTATAATTTAAATATAATCAAAAATCTTATCTACCCAGTGTTCTCAATTGTTATGTTCAATGGAATCCATAAATTGTGCGTTTTAGTAACCTTAAACTTTGTTATCATTGAACAATTAATGAGCATTATGTTATCACCGTGAAATGTTGTCTTTGATCTGCGCAGATCCTTTCTTTCTCTCTCTCTCTCTCTCTCTCTCTCTATATATATATATACAGTACAGGACCTATTATCAGGAATCCTGGGGACCGAAGGCTTTCTGGATTTTGGAATTTTCTGAATTTCGGGTCCTCACGAATTTCATCAAAAAATCACGGGAAAAACGCAAATTTCGTCAAAGAATCGCGAAAAAACACAAATTTCTTCCAAGGACTGCAAATTGCGTCAAAATATAGCGAAAAAAAAAAACAAATTTCTTTAAAGGATGGAAATAGCCCCTCGCAATTTCGTCAATAGATTGCGAAAAAAAAAAAAAAAAAAAAAAAAAATTGTCAAAAGGTTGCGAAAAAACCAGCAAATTTCATCAAAAGATCGCAAAAAAACGAAATTTCGTAAAAGGATAGCGAAAAACACACAAATTTAGTCAAAGGATTGCGGAAGAAAAACGCACATTTTGTCAAAATCTCGCAAAAAAAATTAATTTTTTCAAAGGATCGCAAAAAACTCAATTTCATCAAAAGATCGTGGAAAAACACGAATATCAGTGCCAAGAGAGTGTCCCCCTCCCCCCCTTTTCTGTAAACTTTCAAAATATTTGCTGTGAATTCCAGAATTTTTTTTTTTTTTTTTTTTTTTTTCTTACTCAGAATCACCGCAGATTCAAGTAACATAATTGTGCAGTCATGATATTTTGTCGAAGTGAGAGGAAAAGTGTGAAATATCTTTTTTTTTTTTTTTTTTTTTTTTTAAACGAATCGTAATATAAATTAATTTTAAACTAAATTTTGACAGAAAAATGGATTTTTTTCTAATTTTGGGGTGGAGAAGGGGGGGGGGGGGGGCACCGTGTTCCCTCATCACTGATATAACATATTTTAGTGGTTGCACATTGCATCACAATAGACCAAGAAAAAAAAATTAAGAATCTTTAAAATTTTCGAAAAATTTCAGAAATTGTGAAATTTTTGTAAAAATTTACAAATTTTAGAAAATTAAAAAAAAAAAAATTCCGGATTTCGGGTCCTTCCGGATTTTGGTATTCTGGATAATGGGTCCTGTACTGTACATACATAATCATAAAAAATAGTAAATAAACTTGCATTAAAATTTCATTCCTTGATGTGTTTATTGTGTTTGTGCATGTTTGTTTTAAGACTATTATTTCAGGTATATCTGGAAGATTAATTCAAGAGTGAGATTAATTAGGTAATTTCTTTTCATTTCAGTTCAATTCTTAAAATAAAAGTAAATATTTACTAAAATAGCAATGGAATTTAAAGAATATTTCTTACAATTTTAATTACTTAAATGATTTAATGCAAAGGGGATAAATATTAATTCTAATGGCTTTTATTTAACTTTCCATAGTGCGATGTGCAGCTACTATCGCTCCGGCAATAGTGTGATGTTGGGTGTGCAGGTTTTGAGATTTCAAATGTGGATTTGGGGTATTATCTATGAATTAATTATCTTGAATTCATTACCATATTCTCGAAATTTACATACCCAATATCTCACATAACACATTGGCTAGCTGAGATAGATCTGTAGAAAGCGCATTTTTTACTTTTTAGATTTCGTTTACAGATATTTTTAATGAGGACTCTTTCATTTTCAGAATCGGTTTCGAAAGTGAAAGCATCCTCTTGAAAAAAAATTGCAAATAAAATCGAAAAAGTAAAAAATTCCTGCCGGCTCGGCCTACAGGCACAGGCAGATTTTGAAGTTAAAAGTTAAATTTTTATTTTAAATAAAGAAAGAACATATAAATTAGTATAACATTAATAAAAATACAAATAAAAATGTCAAAATAAAAATCACTTGATGATGTAAACACGTGTAATTTGCTTAAAGTCATGTGAATGTGACAGTTACGATCAACCATTATTAGCATTTAATCTTATAGATTGGCGATAAATTTTTGGTCAACAGGATAACCAAATAGTACCAATATTAGTTTTTATTGCATTAAAATATCTCAAATTGTTGATTTTCTGTAAGCAAGTAAATCCTATTCATTTACAATGGAAGTCTATGGGAATTTGGTGAAATATTAGAGATATCGACAAGTTGGCATCACTTTTGGCGACTAATTTTGGTCGCCAAATTTGGCAATATATCGCAAAGTTGGTGACAAACTTGGTGGCATTTGGCGACAGAACAGGGTCCCCCCCCCCCTATGGTAACCCCCATTATATGTATGGAGATAGGATAGCGTAATATATATATATATAGATTTTTATTTTTCATGTGGAAATATTCCAAAAGAAAAGTAATTGTGGTAAGAATTTGATTGTAGATTTTTTTTTTATTGTTGGCAACTGCTATAACGAAAATTTTTTTAATTTTCCTGTCATTTTTCTGTAAGAGATGGTTTTATCAGAATCATGTTAAGGTGGTATTCAAAATTTTTAAACTTCCCCCATTTCTATTACCTCAGGCCGATTTTTCTCATTTGCAATCTCTGCTGAGATATTAGCTATCTAAATGTGTTTGGCAAGTTTGAAGACGATCCGTGCATAATTGTGACTTTTATCATGCAGACAAATTTTAGTACATACCTATATACATACATACATATATATATATATATATATATATATATATATATATATATATATATGTGTGTATATATATATATATATATATATATATATATTAGGGTGGTCCTTAAAAAATTAACTTTTAAATTTTCTATGGGGCACCCTCTTATTTTGTTCTATGTATAAAATAAAGACTTCCACAAAAATTTCAAAATTTTAAAACATGTTTTAAGCAGTGGTGGGATTCAGCCGGTTCGCACCGGTTCGGTAGAACCGGTTGTTAATTTGTATTGAGTTCGTCGAACCGGTTGTTAAAAGAAACTTGCATTTACATTAATTTACTTCCTTTCAATGTTTATCTGCACAACAGCGTTTTCTAAACATAAAACTGACATGTTCTGATTTGTTTCATGTAATAAAATAATGTTTCATTTGCAAAATATATTTTTTTCATTAGTTTTGTAAGGAGCAAATTTAACATTTAAAAAATGAAATTTTGAGGATTTGAAGAATTTTGGGATCCAAATCGGCAGCCTAGGCTAACTCTAGTTATATTGCATTTATTCAACACTACTTTAACTATTACTTTCTTAATTTGTATACTTAAATTGTAACTTAATTTGTATTGAGTTCAGCGAACCGGTTGTTAACCCGGGAGAACTCGCTGCATGAGATTTTCTCTCACCGTCGTACTTTTTTTAAGATTCTTATTTAAACCATTTTTCATTTTAATTAAAATTTCAAATGTTATTTCAGTTATTTTTCCTCTTTTGTGAATAAAAACACTAAGCCAACCAAAAAAAGTTGATATTAAATGAATGTAAAGTAAAAGAAAAGCGATTGGGCACCGTGAGAGAAGTTCTCACTAGCGAGTTCTCCCGGGTTAAATGAAACCTGCATTTACATTAATTTACTTTCTTTAAATGTTTATCTGCACAACAGCGTTTTCAAAACATAAAACTGCGACATATTCTAATTTGTTTCATTTAATAAAATAATGTTTCATTTGCAAAATATATTTTTCCCCATCAGTTCTGTAAGGAGCAAATTTAACTTTTAAAAAATGGGGATATGAAGAATTAAGGGATCCAAATCGGCAGCCTAGGTTAACTCTAGTTATATAGCGCTTATTCAACACTACTTTAACTACTTTCTTAATTTGTAACTTAATTTGTATTGAGTTCGGCGAACCGGTTGTAAAATGAAACTTACATTTACATTAATTATTTTCTTTAAATGTATATCTGCACAACAGCGTTTTCTAAACGTAAAACTATGGGATGTTTTGATTTGGTTCATTTAATAAAATAATGTTTTATTTGCAAAAATTATTTTTTTTTCTTCATCAGTTCTGTAAGGAGCATTTAAACATTTAAAATTTAACTTTAAAAAAATGAAATTTTGAAGTTTTGAAGAATTTTGCGATCCAAACCGGCAGCCTAAGCTAACTATAGCTATATAGTGCTTATTCAACACTTCAATAACTTCTTACATTCGGATAAAAGGTACATTGTTTTTGCTGCTTCTTTTGAAAATATACGGAATGTTCCCTGTTATCACTGATCAATAGCTAAATTTTTAGATTTAGTTGTATAGTTCAAACTGCATTTAAAAAAATATATTGTTCTTCATATCTTAGAAGTCGTTTACATCAAAGTAGTTATTTTCATAAATGTAACAAATTTTAAGTTTTTATAAGATACCTTTCCTATAAGTTACATTTAGAAAAATATTTTCCATGATCTAACAAATATCATAATTCGAAAGGTCGTGCAAAAATTTGTACACTGCATAAAAATTTAAATTTTGTAACTTTTTTCTAAAGTAAAAACGACTTTTCTGAAGATGAACATTTGAATATTCCGAATTTACTACAGTTGAAATACTTTTGAAAATTAGACGTAATTTAAATTTAACAATTTATGAATTAGCTCTTGGTCAGCGATAAGAAATGATGCCCTACATATTTTAAAGCTGATATTTCCTTGATGTTTCCATGTTTTAAATGAAATTGTTTGTCTTTCAAAAGCACTGCGAACAAGAAGTATAAGCATCATAAAGAAAGAAAACTTGTAATAAAATGTATTAAAATGTTTGAAAGGCTTCGTAAGAAAAAAGCCCGTACAAAAGTAAAACTCTGACGTTTTTATTACTTCAGAAAAATGAAAAACTATCAAATTTGCAAAAGATCATAAATGTTTTAATAAGCTTGGGGGACATGTTTTTTAACAACGTACCAAATTAAAAAAAAAATACATACTATTGAATTCTGAACATTCAAAACCAAGTTGTAGACAATTTGAATGTAGTAATGAACTATATTTTTTCCTCGTCAGATTACTGGAATATTGGAGAAGTAATTCTACAATGGAAAACAGCTGAAGAGCTATATTGTTTATATTTAATGGAACTTACAATAATATTAACGATTATCGAGGATTTTTTTACCATATTTTTAAAGAATTTCTAAAACTATAGAGTTTTTGAAAGTATTCAAAAGTCTGAAAATATTGCCAGAAATATTACTGCAAGTTCAGTAGAAATTGAAAGGGGTTTTCAAAGATAAACATCATATGGTCAGAGAAGAGAAGTAAGCTAACTATTTCTAATGTATCAAACATAATGGCGATTAGTCTAATTGGCATACCTCTTAAAGAATGGGTATATATATATCCATTATATATATATATCCTTTTATAGTGAAGGTATGTAAAGAAAGAAGCACACATCAGATAATGTTTGAGTAAAGACAAAGAAAATTGAAAGTTAGAAGGTTTATCAAGAAGCTATATGTAAATATCTCAAATAATAGAAGCTACTTAACACACTAAAATTCTTTTCTGTACTGTAATATTGTTTTTTTTCTACATTTTTTATTGTTTTATTTATTAACTATCTGAAATGATACACTACCTTTTAGCATATCTTTTTAATACTTTTCAACATAATACATATAAAGTTATTTTCAGTACAGAATATCTCAAATAATTCTAATTTATTTTTTCTGGTTTCAATCTGAAAATGCATAGTGTGCTCATGCATTTCATCGGAAATTGTTATCCATGGGCATTTATTGTATGAAAGGTCTTGAAAAGATGTTGCATGTTTTTAAACTGAGCTAAATTTTATCACTGATACAAAATTTCAAGAATAAATCTTCTCCACGTGCGCATTATTGGTATTACAAAAATAATTTTAGAGTCATTTGGTGTTAATTATAGAAGACGAAATTGACGAATAGCTTGGTTGAATTTGTGGCTTTGGTATCAAAACATAGCATAAAACACGAATAAAAAAAAAAAAAAAAAATCCAGAAATCAATTATTTATCACTCACAATAATCTATTTATTGAGATTAACTTTGAAGAAGTTACAAACATTTATTACCAAAACAAGGATGTAAATAGTAATGCTTGATATTCAGTGAGGTGGTATTCTCGTGAGATTAGACATTTAGCATTATCTCGAGCTCTTCCTACAGTTAGTGTTTTTAGTATCTAACTGTTTGCAACTTTAGATCATGAACATGGTGAACTAGAGTTAATTCTTAAACTTAAATTTCTGCAATTTTTGTGCTATCCTTTTTGTATTATGCTGTTTTGATGCATTTTCTGATAGAAATCTTGATCAGGGTTTAACGACTGTCGAAGGCGTCTTAAACAAACTATGTCCTTTTACAAGAAAACATCTGTCAGGAAATTTTTTTTTTTAATATACCACAAGGTCAAATATTTTTATCAATTTTATTATAATATTGGAAAATGCTTCATAATCTATGTGTGATGCTAAATTTTTCTTTGATTTTTGTACGTCAAAAATCATTCGTGCAGCGAACCGGTTGTTAAATTATTTGAATCCCACCACTGGTTTTAAGGGTCGCTACCAAGGTTTGAAGATTTAAAAAATATTAAAAATTGACATATTTTGTAATCTAATAATAAATTATTAATACAAATCCATAGTCATTGCCAAATTGAGTCATGCTATGATATTAGGCTATATTAGACTGTCATTTGTTTCAAGTTTCAACATATTTACACAGTTTATTGTCCAAACACAGACAGGATTATTTCATGTCTATAACTCTATTTCACCTCAACTTGGCAGCATTGTGAAAGGTAGAGAATCTAACATTTCGCCTTGAAAAATAGTTCTGAGTTATTTTTTAATCTTAAATAGCTAAAATGAGTAGGAATTTATAAGATAATGTTAATAAATTAAAGAATTTGATTTTTTTATATTCGTGAAATGTCGTACTAAATGGCCATACTCGTATCGAAAGCAGAGTCCAAAACTTAAAAAAACAGTTTTTGGCAAGCGTTCCTTTGACTGTTCTTTGGGATTGCAAAATTTTAGAAGACATTTCAGGATCTGAAACATTAGACAGATTAACCATTATTGTTTTCAGGTATAGGTACTGACCATATAACTAGCTGTTCCAAAACTTCAATCAGGAACAGGTGTGGCAATAGCTTCTGTTGTTAACGAAACATTGGAGTTGTGGGGATTACAAGCAAGTAAAATGTATGACTTTTGATATAACCTTTGTTAATATCCGATTATCAAGAGAAGCTTGTGCAGTTCTGGATTAGAATATGAACAAAGAAATGATTTGACTTGCCATCATCACATCCTTGAAATTATGCTTGGGGAAGTTGTTGTTCAGTCTCTCAGAGTTTCAAGCAGACCATACATAATGTTATTCAAACAATTTAAAATTTCGTGGATATCTTTCAATTATGGCATGTTTCAGACTGCCATAAATTACAATTTAATTAATGAAAAAAAAATAAACACATAATGCGTCAGAAATTACAGAATTTGCTCAAAATCATCTTAAAGATTTTCAACAAAGGGACGATTACAAGGAACGAAGAAGCTGATAGAGCTTACCATAATTTTCTTAGGAGGAGTAACCGAAAGAGGTGTTTACATTAGAGCCCAGGTGGATTCTATTGGGTTCCATGGATGGTGAAGGACATATACTCGCTCAACATTTATTTATTTAGAGATCAGTTTAAACTCTCTAAGCAGGAAGAATCTTGAGTTCGTCAGATTTGCTTGTTTGTGGTGAAAATTTACATTCACAGCTGGTATCAGGTCCAATGATCATTCAGGTCATTTCTTTGTTTGCTTTGAAAACGTTCCTAGGACATTTCTGTACTTCACAGAAGAACTAGTTGCTTTTGCATTTTTGGAAGATAATGTCTTTTTTGAAAGTGAAAGAAAAATGCTGCATGCTTTGAAAAATGAAGGAAATTATGAACCCTTGAAACGTACACGTGCTGATCCTGATGTCATTCTCCAAAATGACTTGCAAGATTTTCTAACAAGCAGCACACTGAGGTTTTTTTTAATTATGGATTTACCTTCAGACTTTTTTTAAACAGATATGACTAATTGGAATGAAAATAAATCTTACAAGGCATGTAAGGCACTAGCGACTTCAAACAAAGTTGTTAATGATGTAGCTTAAAGTGAGGTAGCACTCATGGAGGAATACAATAAACTTGATAAAAAAGATAAAGAAAAAAAAAACAGCATTTCAAGGACGTGATGATGGCGATCCAAATCATTTCTTTTTTCATATTCCCTTCCAGAAGAGCACAAGCTTCTCTTGGTAATCTGGTATTAACAAAGGTTATATCAAAACTCAGACATTTTACTTGCTCGGTACTCCCCACGACTCCAATATTTCACTAACAGCAGAGGCTATTGCCTCACCTGTTCCTGATTGAAGTTTTGGAACAACAAGTAACAGGTCAATACCTTTACCTGAAACAATAATGAGTAATCTGTCTACAGTTTCATATCCTGAAATGTCTTCTAAAATTTTGCAATCCCAGTGAACAGTCAAAAGAACGCTTGCCGAAAACTCTTTTTTTAAGTTCAGGGCTATGCTTGATCGACTTCTGATATGAATATGTCCATTTAGTACGACATTTTACGAATATTTCAATTTGGCAATGACTATGGATTTGTATTAATAATATATAATTAGATTACAAAATATGTCAATTTTTAATTTTTTTTTAAACATTCAAACCTTGGTAGCGACCCTTAAAAAATGTTTTAAAATTTTGAAATTTTTGGGGAAGTATTTATTTTATACATAGAACAAAATAGGAGGGTGCCCCATAGAAAATTTAAAAGTTAATTTTTTAAGGACCACCCTAATATATATATAATGTTTTTTAAGTGGGGGTGGTTTTCGGTTCCTGGGGTCATATAATGTAAAGTTATGAAGGAATTTTTCAAAAGTCACACCCTGGTAACGACTGCAATAGGTAGTATTTCTAACGAAATCTACCTAAAAAAGGGCAGATGTAGAGATCAATCTCAGCTATCCAATGCAAAAAAAAATCATTTAAAAATATAAAAATGCAAATGAGATATCTTAAAAAATTTCTTCCATAGGATTAGCATTAGCGAACGAGACTTTCCAGGTGACTGAAGTAGCCCCTTAACCAGGGATGTAATGGAGGGTATATGCCGTATACCCTCTGGATTTTTTAAAGAAACACCGTATACCTTCTGTTTCTCAAGAAAGCTATAGTATATATACACTAGGGTATACCCTCTGCCTTGAGCATATACCCTCTGCTTTTTTTTATGACAACAACACTGCCCTTAACTAACTTTAGGTTTGTTTAAACTTTCCTAAAGGTATATTTTAGTAACTGTCTCAACAAAAGATTCATTCCCATCAGAATAAGGTTTAAAGATATTTTTTTTTTTTTTTTTTTTTTTGTCTGCAGTTTGATATTGGTAGATTTGATTTTTGGAAATTATGACACAGTGTTCAGCCAACCCCCCCAAGAAACTGACTTAAAATTTATTTAACTAAGCTTCTGATCCAGAGGAATTCAGTGGGAAAAAAATCATCAACGCAGTTTGTAGCTTCAGTTCTAATTGATTGTAAAAAACAAAAGTATCAATTTGATTTTTAAAAGGTCTTTTATAAAGGTGCATGATTTATTTCATAGTAACAGATCATCATCTATATATTATGACTGAGCTTAACTTTTAAATAATTCAATAGCATCACCATAATTTTATTATCGATTAAGCTGAGCATATAAAAAATAAAAATATGTAAAAGAATGAGTTTGGATGAGTGGTTAGAGAAATATAAATTTTCTGAAAATTTAACATTAAAGCACATTAATTTAACATTATGTTAAAAAACACGCTGATTATTCAGGCATAGACACTAGAAAAATTAATGTATTTTATTACTCTTTTGAACATTCCTTTATGTTGCTTTCAAATACTTGAACATCATACATGCGAACAAACAAACAAAAAATCATCAATGAAATAAAAACAATGAAATCTTGAAGAACATGTTACTAATTTTATAACTTTTATTCATGCTAAAAATAACATGTAAAAAAATAATGTTTTTTTAAAAAAAATAAGAAAAATCAGATTTTTTTTATTTAAATCGGATTTTTATGATTTTTTTCACCAGCGTTCAAATACTGAATAGCTACCAAGAATTTTAGGTTTCCAAAACAATTAAACCTATAATTGCTAACATAACCTATGTTTTTACATTTTAATTAATAGAATTATAATTATTAGTAATTACAGAAATTATAAAAACTCCAAATTAATAGCATACAATAACGTTATACACATTAATATTTTATAATAATTATGCAAAACTATAGTAAATACCAGTGATGTTTACATTTATTAAAATTACTGCATTTAATATTACATTGTTAACACTACTTAAAATTAATAATTATTAAACAATTAACTCTGCAATTAGGCATATAATTACATTTTTATGTTTTAATTACTAAAATGATAATAATTTAGTATTCATTCTAGAAAGAAATAAAAGGAAGATGTTAGTTCCAAAAAAGATCACTATTTCATGAGGAAATGTAGTAATGTGTTAGTAATTATATAAGAAAAAAGTATATAGTTTCTTAGTATGATTAATAAAGTGTCATTAATTTCAATAATTTTATGAATTACAAATTGAAAAATACAATTAAATATCAACATGTTTTAGTTTTTTCCTAAAGAAATAAAGTTCTATCATTTTTGCAAGATCTTGGGTACATAAATTAAGAAATACTGTGGAATTTGGAAGTTGTGACGCCCTAAAAAATGGCCTAGAGGAAACTAAGTAATTACAGAATTAATAAAAACTGCAAATAAGTAATTTCATTAGTTAGTAGCACAAATAACAAAACTAACAAATATTATTTGCAGTTCACTTTGCATTTGTAATCACCTAAATCTAAACTTACACACATGTATGCATATGTTAACCACCGAAAATATGAAAATGTGTTAACCCATTCATACACACAAAGAGTAAATGTAAGGGATACACAGTTATATTTGAAATCCTCAAAACATAAAACAGCAGCATTATTAGCACTCAATGGGAATTCTCAGCATTCAGTGTTTCAGACAGTTTTGCTGACTTTTTAATCCCCAACAATTTTATGGTGTATATGAGTTCAAAAAAAAAAAAAAAAAAAAAAAAAAAAAAAAAACACAAACATTTATTCAATCTTTACTGAAGAAGCTGTTGCTATGCTTAACATTTTATACAAATAAATTCTTTTCCTCTTATATATTCTTTTACAATATCAGTTCAGCCAATGTCATTCTTTCATTCTTCTTTAGCTTCAGTAGTTGCTATTATAAATTTATTATTGCAAAAGTAGAATGAGAAAATAAGATTCTGGTTATTTTATTATTTTACTTGCAGAAATTTATTATACTAGCTATGCTTATTGTATATAAAACAATGAATAACTTGATTACTAAAAGGAAATTATGACATTATAAGTTATATTAGATTTAAATATCATTTTAAATTAAAAGTTTTTTATATTTGTCAGATTAAAACTAGGCTTTTTACAAACTTACTGTGCTTAATTAATTTTTTTTTATTTTTTTTTAACAATACTCAGGAATTAAGCTTAGAAACAATTATTGAAAGCTTTGTTTTGTGTATTCATAAGTCACAATACTTGTAGAAACTTTCCAAATTATGTTCATCTTAGATTTTAATATCTTTTTAAGTCATTTTATCCATTTAGAAAACTTCTGATTTTAATGATGATTAAAAAAAAAAAAAAAAAAAAAAAAAAAAAAAAAAAAAAAACAGTTGATTAAAATCACGATTTAATGTCTGATTTAAATCAATTGATTAAAATTGTTGACACCCTAGCTAAAAATGATTATTTTTTAATCATTCAGTTTTATCTGCTCAAAATATTATTGTTATTTCTTCCTATTTTGTCAGAAATGGCATCATTTATTATTTTTTTTTTTTTAAGGCATCATTTACTTATTTATTTTTTTAAAGACTGATTTTGTTTATTACTTTTTAGGAATCAGATTGGAAAACAGCTATTTTATCTACGACTTTAGTTAGTCTTGTAAAAATGATATGCTGAAATATATTAAGAATAGAATATCCATAATATTTAGAATATCAATCTTTATCTAGCTATTTAAATCTTGAATAAAATGTATACTAATGCAGAAAATATATATATATATATGCATTGAATGGACTATTAAACTACATTTTTCTTTTTTCCCCAAAGTATTATACATTTTTAAAAAAAATGAAAATGTGAGATTTTACAAACTGAAAAGTACAGAAAAAAGTTAAATTAAAGAAGGTGATTAGATACAAATACAATAAAACAAATATGTTACACAATCCTCAACTTACCTTTCTTTTTTCTTATCTAGTTTTTTTATGATCATATCGCATACTCCAGAACCCAAAACAGCTTGGATTGTTGACTGAAATTCATCTAATGTCTATATTTAAAATAACAATAATAATAATAACATGGACATTGTAAAATAAATTTATATAACATTACTTTAAAACAGAATTGTTTTTTTACGTACATAGGCTGATAAATATACTTTTTTTATGAAAGATATAAATAAAATATTATGAGAGATGTGCACCAAAAGCTCGGGTTTCCAAAATCAACATCTTATTACTGTACATACCATCATATCATGCACTTCATTGTATACCATAACCTAAACTTTCAAGCTTCACTTTTCTATTTTTAGCTATATTCACAGTATAACATGCATCTCCTCCTTCACAAAGAAGCCTTCTTGAGGTAGTACTTAGCATAAATAAAGATTATTGTAAAGTATAATAACTAATACTTTTTATGCAATCTGATTAAATTAGAAATCTTAATTCTTATGATCATCCTGTTTTTTTTAAAATTTACATTTCGAATTTTATAACCAGTGTAAATTTTGATAAATTTTCTTGTATCAAAAGTGCCCATTATATAGGAGACTATAAGTAAGTACATATCATTACATATAGGGGTAGATGGGGGAAAATCAGGTATCATAAATGTTTGTTGTTCGCAAATGCAATCAAATGGAAAAACAAATTCTGAATACCGTTTTTAATATTAAATGAATCTTTGGCTATAATAAAACATATTCTTTTTGATAAAAAATATAATTTATTAAAAAAAAAATAGCGTTTTTCAGACATATGCAAAAATCTGGTTTTACCCCACTGATTGGGTAAAACCGGATATCCATTTAAACTCCTGGAAAACTCATTTTTGTCAAAAAAATTCTTGTTTAATATAGTAAAAAAATACATTTTTGTTAATTTTAACAAAACGAAATTCCACATGTGTTCTTCCATGTGGCAAAAATAAATCTGTGGCAAATTTTCTACATTGTATATGCATATCTATTTTACACTGGAAGTCTTAGAGTTATTTTAACTGCAAAAATCACAAATGAGTTTTTTTCCATATTCTTCTTCATGCTACATGCTTCGTGTGCTCATCTTTGGCATTTCAAACATTGTATCCAACCTTCTTTGAAATCAGAATTGGAGATAAGTTCATTGCAAAACATTCAGGCTTCATTATCTTCTGAGGATGTCTCCTCAACCTTTTTTGGTTTCATTTTCTGTTCATTCTTGATTTATTTTTTCTTTTTAAAAATCTTCCTTTTTCGTTTTCCAGGCTGTTTGGCTTCTCTCTCCTTAATATCTGTTTCCAGCTCTAATTTATAGGGAAAAGAAGTCAAAATAACAGTTCTCTCCTCATTTTGCCAGATCTTTTCTCAATTTTAAAGCTTTCCTGGGGAGGGGGTAATAACATTTTAGGTGAAATTGGAAATGAAGATTACTGGGATACACAATCTGAGATGTCGATGGAAGAGGCTGGATGTTGTCAACTGCTGGATGTGTGATGTCAACTCTTTTAGATGTGGAAGGATGAGCTTCATTATCCTGTGATGTTTCAGAAATATTTATTGCTGCAGCTACCCCAATCTATGGCTGCGTAGATCTAGGTGTGTTATCACTGACTTTTAGGGGTTTCTGTCATTTCCGAAGGAGCAAAAAGATGGTCAGGAAAACCATTGTTGTTGTAGGGGAAAATCCCTGTTTTCTAAAACCGTTCAGTTGGAGTATTTTCAACTGCTGCTCTCACAAATGCAGCTTTGAATAATTTTCCAATTTAGTAAATTGTTACAGATTGCCCAGGATTGGAAAGCAACCATTTCCTCACCTCTTGTTCTTAGTATGAGTGGGTATACCCAGTTTTGAACCACTCTTAAGTACCAGTTTTACCCCAACATGACACAGATTTTAAAACATGGCATTACTACTCTAAATCCTATAGTAAACTATTAGTAAAACTGTTAAATTACAAGTAGAAAAAGTTAAGAATCAGATATTACTAATATTTAATATGCTGACAAACAGTTAATATAAAAACCTAGAATCAAACAAAACAAATTTTAAGAGTAATTAAAAGGAAATTTTTCCCATAAAAAAGTAATTCCTCGTGTTGGCCAAAAGATGAATGTTTAAATCATGGAGGAATCTGCACTACCCAGTTTTGTACAACTCTCCCCTACTTATTTTTGGAAAGCGGATGCATCAGCTTTATAACGTAGAAAAAAACAGAAAAATTGAAAAGCAATCATTGGAAAACACAAAAATGAACATCAGAAAATATTTTTTTTTCATTAATCTATATACTTTTTAAATATACCATTAGAAAAGTAACCCAAATAAGCAGAGTTTTTTCGTATTTTCATCCTCAAAGTGGATGCAATAATTTCAACATGTAGGAAAATGTAAAACTTGAAAACTGGTGCAAATCGAGGTAGAGTAAAAATATTTTTTGTAATAGTAAATATTAATATTTTTTAAATCATAGTTACAGTAGGAACTAGTAAGAAAAAGCAAAAATATCTGTGTTATTCTTTTTTTTTTTTTTTTTCCCAACTCTACAGGGTACCAGAAATTGTGATTTCAAAATGCAGATAAAATTTGCTTTCATCTGTGGAATGGCAGAAGATGCACAAGCAGAATACCTTAACCTCTCCATTCGTTCTCCCTTTTATTAATGATGCTCTAACATAGTTGTAATTTCGATCTCAATATGGTATGCTTCAATGTCTAAAATTTGAAATAATGCAGATAGGTTAAAACTCTAGCTATGAAGTTAAATTGGAAATGAAATAATTCAGTTATAATGAATAATATTGCATTAATACTCAGTTGCAAAGAGGTTAAAGAATGAAAGCTCACCCATTTTGCAATATTCAATATGGTTTTTAATTAATATATTGGCTAATTATCAAAAAAGGAAAAATACGTGCATTCCTGTGCTCATCTATCCTCATCCAAATTTCCATATCTCTATGTGTGATAGATTTCCATGGGCACCACCAACAGACACACAAATGCAAAGACTTTTAGTTTTTTTTTTCCCCCAATATAAAAATATTTGTAGGTTTTTTTTTTTTTTTTAATAATAATATATCATTGATTTTACAATTCTAAAATTTTAAAGATGGTTAAAGCAGTTACAGTAAATTCAAAAATTAGTGTACTAAGAAAGAAAGAAAGAAAAAAAAAAAGCAAGCTCAGTAATAAATTTTTAAATTATATTTTAGTAGTTATCAAAAATTTATTTGCACAATTTATATTCAATATAGTATGATAGTCAACTTTAGATATTTCAGTTTAACTTACCTTTTCATTTAATGAGCTATTAAGTTTAGAAAGAGGCTGTTTAATATCTTCAGGGAATTTGTTAATCATTTTCAGTCTCAACTAAAAAATAAATAAAACAGATTTTAATACAACAAAATAAATTACAAAGCCAAAAAAAAAAAAAAAAGTAAATAAACCTTAATACATAAAATAACCTAATATTAAGTACTTAAAATTTTGACAAATTTAAGACAAAAAATAACTAAATTAGGCATTTTTTCCAATTTGTGGACACAGATATTGATAATTTTTGCATTTGAATTATTTTTCTCTGGTTAAATTTTCAGTTTTCGAAATAGCATATCATAAATTAAAAAAGATTTTAAAAATTTCAACATAAAAATTTTCTAAAAATAATATTATAATACAAAAGTTTTTAGTATTTGATATTTTAAAACATTGCAAAATTACAATATATGAAAATTTAGTTTTCGAAAAAAGTATATTTTCTGGCAGAATACTATTAACAATATCTATGTTTGATATACATAATACCAAGCGTATAACTAAGATGCAAATTCAAAGTTTTCCAACTTTTTAGAATGTAATATATGTAAATGCATTCTAAAAATGTTTATTAAACTGGTGAATTATAAATTTTGAGCTAACTGGAACTTTCAATTAATATTTTCTGAAAAATAAATAAATAAAGGAATCTAACATTAATTGCTTAAACAAGTAAATTTAGACATTTTTCTACATTATGGATATACAGGGTGTTTCACTACCAGACCGACAAACGTTGAGGGGTGATAATAGACATGAAGACAAACATTATTAAATAGGAAACCATGGGGCGCAAACGTCTTCTGTAGGAGCTAGGGGCCATTAAAGTTTAAGGTCCAAAACTTCAAACGATGATAAAAAACGGTCGATTCGCTTGCGGTTTTCACTAAAATCATTCTTTATATCATGATTTTCGTAAAAATTTTTTGTAAAGGTTACGTTCAAAAATTGTCGATAGAGGGTGCTTTAGACTTTAGAGTAACGAACAACTACTTTTTGCCTTTATTTTTTGTATAGTGCTAAAATTATTCTAAAGTTTAGACTTTAACTTAAATTTTAAGCCCAAAATCGAAAACATTGCGATCGGGTAACTAGCGAAAATTGAACTGTGAACAGAGGGGGGGATTTTAAACGCTCATAAACGTTGAACAAACTAATCGATTTTGTTGCGATTTGCGTGTAGGTCATTCCCTTGGTAATTATTTTATTCAAAATGACATACAGCTTTGGTGCCCTCATTTTTTGATAGACGGTGCTTCAACACATCTCCGAGATTTCAATGACATTACTCCTGGGTGTTTTACTACCAGACCAACATACTTCCAGGAAGTGTTACGGATGCAAAGACGACTCGGAATCAAATAGGAATGTAACGTTGGAAATGCCCTTTTTGAGAGTTATGGTTAAAAGAAGCAGAGAAAAAAGCAACAGAAAGAAGCAGAGAAACAGCAACACGTTAATGTGACAAAAAACAGTTTATTTAAAGGTTTTACTACAAAAGGTGTTCAAAATTACGACCAGAAGTAGTCCTGCAAGCTTCACAGCGACGGTAGATGGTGCTGCGGTTTCCTTGTTGCTCGTATTTCTGTAGCTACCAGAAAGCTATCAGAGATGCCAGGAATCTTCCAGAGCGTGAGGAATTCAATGCGACGCCGCTGTCAAGCTTGCCGGACTACTTCTAGTCGTAATTTCGAACACCTTTTGTAGTAAAACCTTTAAATAAACTATTTTCTGTCACATCAACGTGTTGCTGTTTCTCTGCTTCTTTCTGTTGCTTTTTTCTCTGCTTCTTTTAACCATAACCCGCAAAAAGGGCATTTCCAACGTTACAGTCCTATGTGATTCTGAATCGTCTTTGCATCCCTAACACTTCCTGGAAGTATGTTGGTCCAGTAGTAAAACACCCAGGAGTAATGTCATTGAAATGTCGGAAGCGCCCTATATCAAAAAATGAGGACACCAAAGCTGTACGTCATTTTGAATAAAATAATTACCAAGGGAATGACCTACATGCAAATTGCAACAAAATCCATTAATTTGTTCAATGTTTATGAGCGTTTAAAATCCCCCCCCCCTCTGTTCACAGTTCAATTTTCGCTAGTTACCTGATCGCAATGTTTTAGATTTTGGGCTTAAAATTTAATTTAAAGTCTAAACTTTAGAAAAATGTTAACCTCATACAAAAAATAACAGTAAAAAGTAGTTGATCATTACTCTAAAGTCTAAAGCGCCCTCTATCAACAATTTTTGAGCGTAACCAAAAAAAAAAAAAAAATTAAGAAAATCGTGATATAAAGAATGATTTTAGCGAAAACCGCAAACGAATCAACCCTTTTTTCCGTTTTTTATCATCGTTTGAAGTTTTGGACCTTAAACTTTAATGGCCTCTAGCTCCTACAGAAGACGTTTGCGCCCCATGGTTTCCTATTTAATAATGTTTGTCTTCATGTCTACTATCACCCCTCAACGTTTGTCGGTCTGGTAGTGAAACACCCTGTATATATAGCTACTGATAATTTTTTTAATTAGAATGATTTTTCTTTGGTTAATTTTGCTGTTTTTGAAATAGCATATCATAAATTTAAAAAGATTTTTAAAATTTCAACACATAAATTTTCTAAAAATATGATAATATAAAAGGTTTTAGTCATAATTTTTTAATGAAAATAAAAAAAATCAAACATAAATATTTTTGCTATTTTAAAACAAAGCAGAATTACAATGTGTGAAAATTCAGTTTTCAAAAAAAGTATAAATAAAGTAAATAAATAATTTTAAAACTAATAAAAAAAAAATTAAATCATTCAAGAACAACAAAAATTTACTTCAGGAGTAAGTCCAGATTCTCCATCAGGGCTGGAAAGTAAGCCATGTTCCACAGCAAGGTAATTTATAATCATATTTGTCAGGTCTGTACACAATGTCTTAAGTAAATGTTTATAAAGTTGTGCTGAAATATCATCTGAAAGCAAGAAAACTATTATTTAGAATTTTTCTGGCAGCACATATAATTAGAATAATTAACATTATTTATAATTATTAAGCATTATTTATAGCATGTTTTGACAAAAAAATTTAAACCACTAAATATTATTTCAAGTGAAATGAAATGTTGCTTATCATTTGTAAAGCTGTAAATACTACTGGGTCATTTATTTGCATTTCTATAACAATGATTATTGTAATAAATAGCTTGAAATAAGATGCACTTCTAACTAATAGAAAATGAGAACCAGTATAATGTTTATCAAAAAAAGCATACAGCTATTATTCTACAATTAATCGGTTCACAGCCAAGTTTGGCATAAAAAATGTGCAATCTTGGCAACAATACGGGTGCAAGAGTATAAGAATTCAACAATGAGTACAATAGTTAATTATATGAAAACCACATTTGCTAAAATAGTCATTTTTTTTTTTCAATTTGTCTACCTAAAACTGCCCTCAGGATCCAAGTAGTACCTCTCATTAAATAATCAAAACCAAAATTGAATCAAAGTAGTTTTTCATAATAAGCATATTAAATTTGATGCAATTCCATCTCATAGATGTTGAGTTATAGCCAGGGGTCGATACAGGTTTGTTTTTTTTCCCCTTAGGGCCCATTTTGTGAAAAATAAAAGTTATTTTTTGTAAAATTTATTACTTTTTGTGGGAAAAAAAAAAAAAAAATTGTCACGAAAGATGAAATACTGTTTTCCAAATTCAAACCAAATGTTTATTAATAATAACTTCTTTAAATCTTTCAGCTAAAGTTTTCCTTTCTGGTGAGTTTATTTTGTTTAATTATTAACATTTTAATAAAGTAATCAATGAAAAATATGTTTTCATGGAATTGAATTTTGTGAAGGGGCCTGTTTTATTGAAAGGAATTTAATTTTGTGAAAGGGCTTGTTTTACTAAATGGATTTTTGTGAAGGGGTCCTATATAGGCCCCAAATTTTGTCTGGATCGACACCCTGGTTATAGGTATTATGGAAATCTTTAAAAAACACAGTATAGCAACAACACCTGAAACTGATAGACAAAATGAACATAATGGCATTAATCTATGTCATGGCCTAATAGTATATGAAATTTTATGAAATTCCATCTATTTAGTTCTTCAGTTAGAGCAACCACAAAATTTAAATAACACACACAGACAGATAGACATATCTCAAAAATAGTCAAATCAAATTCAGACATCCCAATATGTGCACATCCATTAGGAAACATAAATTCAAAATTTTTCTCAAGTCTATGTCCTTATGCATATAGATCAGAATAAAACTACATAGTAAGAAATTTGAATAGGAAATTTTTAAAAGATTAAAAGCACTGAATTAAACAGTTTAGAAAACATTCTCCCCCCCCCCCCTCTTTTATGTTTTTTCCGGAGAATCTACTAAGAAAATTTGACATATAGTGTAGCAAGTTCAAAAGAACATATTCTAATCTTTTACAAATGAAATAGAGAATGCATTCAAATAAGCTCAGGCAAAAAATTAAAGCAAATAAAAGTTGCATTAGATAGTGTTATTCAGGATTAGCTTTGAAAATCTTTGCTAAGATGTTGTACAATAAAACTCATAAAACAAGTATAGTTAAAAACAAGTATTGGATAAATGAAATTTTCTGTTTTGTTTTCTGAAAATAGTACAGTTTAGTCCAATTTTTTTAGTTTTGTAACTTGCCTATAAAGAATACTGTAAAACCTAAATTTTACAGATAATGAACTTTTTGTCAAAAACACTACTTACATTATAAATACCAGATTGAGCTTTAATTTAACTCCAGAGAAAAGGCTTCATTTTAAGATAATTTATAATAAATATTCTAAATAAATCAGGACAATATAATTCTCTCTTTTCTATCTCTTGCACACACACACATAAAGAGACAAACAAATCACATAATCGATTTTTATTTTTTAAATATTTAATGAAGTTGATTACATGATCAAGCCAAAATTATTTTCTAAAATTCTACCCACAGGTAAGAAAGTAAGGTTTTACATAAATATTTTTATTTTTGCATTTTAATTAAAAAAAAAAAAAAAAGAGTTTAGAAGAAACATGGAAATCTTAAAATTTATTTGCATTGCATGTATTGTAAGAATGAAAAATATCCTTGTGAAATTAAATTTGTGTGAGTCGCACCTAATAAGGAATAAATAATTTAACAAGAAAAGCAATAATGATTGTTGCCTTAAAGAAAAACTTACCAGGAAAACTTTTTGCTCCTTTTTCATACATAATAATGTAATTCAATAAGTTAGAAAATTTCTCTTGAGAATCAGCATGCTGCTTACGTCGATTCATTCCTGAAGAAGCTTGAGATGAAAGATAAATAGTTTTGGCAACTTCCTGATATTTTCTTGTCAGTGGTCTAGAAAGATAATAATAATAAAGATCATGACAAAATTAATAACCTATCTATTCTAAAAAAAAAAAAAAAAAAGTAACTAACCCTGTCACCGCTGCCGTAAATAATTTTTTTTGTGACCAGAGGTCTTTCTTTGCTAATATTAAGAAAACCACTGCATACAAAAATATGAAAATTGGTAGTATTTATCGTGGGGATCGCATCAGATGGTGGTTCTCGGGTTCGCTGAAAAGATGATTAAAAAAACTCCCAACATATCGATGAAAGTACAATCACTTATTTATTTATGTTCAAAAACAAAGGAAGACATCTCATAAAGATGGAGCTTCGGATATGAAGCAATACAGAAGGATACATTAAGTATCTCGATGTGTATAAACAAATTCGTTTCATCACTGCTACGCAACGTGACAAAAAAGAAAAGGAAAATAACAGCGGTCCTTTTTGCGGGCTGTTCAGCAGGGCGGTCGGGGGCGATCTGTGTCATAATGCGTACTGAACTCATATGTCTTGGCATATTGTATTATCGCCAACTAATCAAGATTTTAACACCTATATTACAAAGACAAAGCATTGGCGACAGGATTGGCAGACAAATTACATGGCAGCCTTGCCTTTCGGTGCACCCACAGGATGTGAAGCAACCCTACATGTTTCAAGAATAAGTGCGACGAAAAGTCTCGCATTTGTTTACATTAAAGAAACAGATTGCAGTTAAATGGGATTGAGTAATCTTTAACAAATGTATGTGAAATGTAGAAAGCATAATGATGATAAACGAAAATATAATTTAAAACTGCAATTCCAAAAAATACATTATTTTCTTTATTTCCTTTTTTACCCGTCAAGTTCTAATAGGAAATGAGAGTGGTTTATTTATAGTGCAGATAAAAATACATTAAAGAAAACGAACCGTTAAAGGGGAAGTACAGCTGTACGAATTATAACTGTGCACGATTGCTGTTAACTAAAAACCGTTAGGAAGGGAAATAAATAAATAAATAATCGAGAATGAGAATTTTGAATAAGTGAAACAAAATATCTGAAACCATAAATCTTTATATGTGTCGAGAAAAGTTTCTTGTGAAAGGAAAAAAAAAAACTAAATGAATGTAGAAGTATGAATTGTTTTAGGAAAAAGAATTACTATAATGAATTTACTTGTTTAAAGTAGATTTTGAGAAACGGTGGGTGAAATTGATATGTTGCAGATAAAATCTGCCACATATCTCACCGAGGCAACCGAGAAAAAGCTGTGACGGTACGTTGCAGCTTTATAGAAAAACAGACAAATTGTCCATCTTCAAATTGTAAATCTTCAAACACAGTTTCACAAAGTAAACACATTAGAAAATGCTTATATATGAGCTTGCAATTTGAAGAAAAAAAAAAAAAAACATATGTTTAAAAGTTATATGCATGTAAAGCATAAATGCAACTAGGTCGCTTAAGTCTTTGGATCCATTGCAACTTTAAAGTCAGTGAGCAATCATTTTTTGTGTCCTCGGTACCAAGACTCACTTTTTTAACTTTGACCCTATTTGGGATCAGCCATGTAATTACACATTTGCAAGCATTTAAAAGAAATAAAAAAACAAACAATTCAAGACACTAAAAGTAAAAATGAAAAATATACAAGGTATGAGTAATTGTAACTAAAACTTAGATGTACACATGAAGAGAATAAATGTAAAAATTAAAAATTCGTGCACGTGGCACAGGACCACAAAATAAAGAGGTGCCTAAAGCACGCCCATAAAAAAAGGGGTGGCCCTAATTCTTGTATGTCAACAAGTATTATGGCTTCGGTTTAAGACCTCAACCCAAGAAGAAATAAAAAGGACGACTCACATTGAGCACAACATGAGCCTCCTCGCTCCCCAGTAGATCACAGTGATCTGCAAAAGGAGTGCGATTCAGTATCTCATATAAATTCTTTGCAAGGAATTTGAATTGGAAAACCAATTCACGTGAAAGGTGTCTCTCATCATTTTGAACGGTTCACGACTTCTTGGGGGCAATGATTATAAAAAAGGAAAAAAAAAACTAAGTTGTAAATATCAGACTTCTCAAGAAGGACAATTCTAAAGTGGTGAGAGACGAAGTGTCATAAACTCGTAAAATTATGTTCAAGTCATGTAAGCAGGTATAGAATTTAACTGAAGGATTTTTTTTTTTTTAATATATATAAATGACATGTAAAAATTATAACCTTTCTTTTTTTTATGAATGACAGAAGAATATCTAGCTAGACTTGTTACTGTTAAGTTGTAACTAAAAGTGAAAGCATTTAAAGTTAGCTTGTTTTGCTTAGCTTACGTGCGTAAAAAAAACAAATAGAGAAAAATGCAAAGTGACACAGAATATTGTTCACACATAATCTTCGAAGGAACACACTCATGGACCAGCCACAACATTGTCAAAGATCACCTATAAACAACACATGTATAATCTTGGCCAGAGATTAACAACATAGTGTCACAATACATAAATTCAAAACAAGTCTTGTAAATAATAAACGATTATCTTCGTCTTAAATTATAAGTGTGTGGTTGAAAGTTACTAGTGAAATTACTGTTATTAACATGACTTGAAGGATCAAACAAATGTCCATAACAAGGTGGTGCAAGGAGTAATCTATCTATGTGCACACGAAATGCTGTATCATCAGCAGCATGTAATCTTTTTATCGAGAAAGACACAGGTGAATGTTTATGTGTAACTATGTATGGTCCTGTATATCTAGGTTTAAATTTGTCAACTGTTTTTAAGTATACAATGTCTTTCAAACAGATGTTTCTTAATTTAGCTTTTCGACTGTACATTTTATATCTTTTATCTTGAGCAGATTTAATGTTAGAATAGGCTTTTTCATAAATTTTGTGCAAGTCTTCTAGTAATTTATAAATTTCAATATGTTTATCTAGAAAAGGTTGATTACAAGAATGATCAAAAGTGTCAAAGATTAATGAAAGTTCACAACCAAAAGGAAGTAAATTAGGGGAAAATAATGTAGTAGAATGTCTTGAACCATTGTAAAGAGATTTGTGTATAAAAATTGCATTTTCAAAAGTGTGACCTTCTTGTAACAGAGTAGTAACAGAGTATTTAATTGAGGTGTTTATGCGTTCTGAAAGACTGTTCGACTGGGGGTGTGAAACAGAACTGTGAAGAACCTTTATACCAAGAGTATCATCAAAAATATTATATACATGGGCAGTATACTGGGGTCCTAAGTCAGAAAAAACCACAGCAGGTTTGCCGAAAGTAGTAATGTAACTGAAAAGACATTTAACTATTTTAGAAGCAGAAGTATCGTTAAGTGGATAAAGTTCTATGTGTCGTGAAAAATGATCAGTGACAGTTAATACATGTTTTCCATTTGAGAAATGTCCAACTAAATCTGTGCTTATTGTGTGGCCAGGGTATCTGGGCGTGTAAGTGGGTTGTAAAGGTGTAGGGGGAGTGCGATGATGCTTTGCTTGTAAATGTTAGGAAATATATTTATATTTCCCTCCTATTCTTATCTTTCCATTCAACCTATTTCATTCAATCTTTAACTTAACCTGTTTCATTTAATTTATCTTTATATAATCCTCTTTAAGTAATTTTATAATTATCTTTAAATAATAAGTTAAATATTTTATTTACCATTCACTTATTTAAGTTTCAATAATCTAAGTTTCTAAATTTAAACACTTTTCATTACCTTTATTTCAGTGTTTAAATATTACTTTATAATAAATATACAGTAGAAGATCTTTATAACGTAATTCTATATAACGCAATTCTCCATATAACGCACAACTTCTCAGACATAAACAATGAATTTTGCAGTTAAAAAGTACCTGCATTTTCACATCATAAAAAATTGCTACTCTCTAGAGGACTTAATTTGATACATTGGTTCAACTTTATCTTCTAATTTAAGACCTTTTTACTGAAAAAAATGCTATTATTACAATAAACATTTTTGAAAATGTCTAATATAAGAGTTATATTTAGATCATGTTTATAAAGTAAATTTAACAATGTCTGACCTACATTATGCAAAAATTTATAATTTGGATAACTCTTGGCAACAAAGAATGCAGTATAAAGATATTCTAATGTATTTTGATATGTTACAGACATATTTGGCCATGTTTACAAGGTAAATTTAATGATGTGATCCATATAACGCAAAATTCTATATAATGCACAACCTTGCGTTTGTAGGTTTGCATTATAAAGATCTTTTACTGTACTTTCTTTACTTTTACCTTGAATCACTTCTGCATATTTTATTTCCTTGAGCATCGGTATTTACTTATTAGCCACGTTCTTTCCGACATTACGTAATCTCTCTTTCAGCTTGTCAACAGACATTGTTTGTTCAGTCTCGTAAAATGAGGAGTTGCGATGACCATTGACAGATGGCGTTGCTTGTCCAGTACACGTGTCTATCTCCAGTGGCCGATCGCTATTGGTTTGCATTTCCCGGGATCGTTCGAGATGCAAGAAGTGGCGTTTGACTTGGCGATCGGAAGTCACGTGAGGGGAATTGTCGGCAAAGGGAGTGAGCTATTTATATCGTAGGAGCGAGCTCATTGATAGCTTCGTTTTTCTTTTAGACAGATACCTAGTTGCATGTTGGCTGCATAATTTTTACGCTTACTGTTTTAAGATAGAGGATGGAGGGTGATATGCTAGATATAATAAGATTAGTGTCAGTTTTACTTTGTAATTTTTAACGTGACACGCTTGCTTTTTTCACTTGATATGGAGCTGGTGTAATGAACTGATAATGTCAACGTAGTGCTGGATATCGCTGGATGAAAGATGGTTAACAAACAATAACTTTTGGTGTTGAAGAATACACCTGAATAGATGTATCGAATCTTTTAGTTTTCCTCCAAAGGATCTTCACAAAAGTTCCCTAAATATTTCCTTCATCCTGATTCGAAAGTTTTAATGATAAAGAAAGAAGACCTGAACAACAACTCCTTTTCTTATCATATTGTTGTTCCAGATACCCTAAAAAGTAAAGTCCTAACTATTTCACATCTGTCTCACTTTGGTTTCCATAAGACATATGAATTTCTTTCAGTTAGATACTTTTGGAAAAACATGTATGTTGACACTTTGAATTTTGTCGCCTCATGCGTCAAGTGTTTACTGTTATCCAATTAACAAAAGGTAATTGGAAAAGATATAAAAAGGAAGCAAAGCATATTACGCATATGGAGCGTTTAAATTGTAACTGTTTACCCAAGAAATCTGTAAAGTCTGAAATATTCTAGAAAGTATTTTGAAAGAATGACCAAACAGATTTATAAACAAATAACAATTTTATTAAACAAATTTAAATAAAAACAAAATGAAAATAAAACCATAACGATAAAAGTAGATGTATAAACAATCGACATAAGTTCTCAAGTTCTCTTAAGTATCCAATTAACATAAGCACTTAATGTAATACTGTGCAGAGAAACACCACTCTATATCAATGTTTAATGAACCAGAGCACCAAAAGCTAAAAACTATTTCAAAGTAAAAATATTAAAAAGAAACTTGTTTAAATTTTTACTTTAATCACTTTACTTAACTTCAATTAACTTTAAATAGCATTAAACCTTAAATAGAGAAAAAATCAAATTATCTTTAAAACATTATAAATAGCAAAAAGGTTTATCTTTAATTAATCACATTTAAAATATCTTTCTCTCCATAAAAGATTTGTCATTTAAAGTCAAGTCAAACTTCATTATATTCAAAAGCTTAATACAAATCTCCAAATACTTCATACTGCCACTAGAAGTCAAAAATATAAGAGAACTAAAGTAAACTTGAAAAAGGGCATAAATGAAATCATAAACTGCAGCAAGCCTCTCCAGAGATCCGTAGCGAAACCGTCTGTAAGATCTCAAAGGAATTGCAAAAATCCCAACACTGCCAGTCAGTAACAATTCCAAGTACCTCGCACATATTTCCAGAAGGCGTAGGTCTCGAACCACTATTGCTACGACCGATCTGCAGCATCAAGACGGGAAAAACGTCCCTGGTCCCTTTGGAACCAATCTACAACTCTACAGTTCACAATCCACTTACTAAAAGGAAGCTGACTAGATTAATCTCCATTTACATAATTACCGTAAATAATTCAAACCAAAATATCTTTTAAAGAGGGAGAGAAAGTTACTGTAAAGAAAAGTATTCTATTTCAAATAAAATAAATAAAGAAATAAACTAACTGACATGTCGCCGATGGCCCGCTTTCTGTACGCTAGGAAAACTAAAAGATTCGATACATCTATTCAGGTGTATTCTTCAACACCAAAAGTTATTGTTTGTTAACCATCTTTCATCCAGCGATATCCAGCACTATGTTGACATTGTCAGTTCATTACACCATCTCCATATCAAGTGAAAAAAGCAAGCGTGTCACATTAAAAATTACAAAGTAAAACTGATACTAATCTTATTATATCTAGCATATCATACTCCATCCTCTATCTTAAAACAGTAAGCGTAAAAATTATGCAGCCAACATGCAACTAGGTATCTGTCTAAAAGAAAAACGAAGCTATCAATGAGCTCGCTCCTACGATATAAATAGCTCAATCCCTTTGCCGACAACGCCCCCTCACGTGATTTCAGATCGCCAAGTCAAACGCCACTCTGGCATCTCGAACGATCCCGGGAAATGCTAACCAATAGCGATCGGCCACTGGAGATAGACACGTGTACTGGACAAGCAACGCCATCTGTCAATGGTCATTGCAACTCCTCATTTTACGAGACTGAACAAACAATGTCTGTTGACAAGCTGAAAGAGAGATTGCGTATTGTCGGAAAGAACGTGGCTAATAAGTAAATACAGATGCTCAAGGAAATAAAATATGCAGAAGGGATTCAAGGTAAAAGTAAAGAAAGTATATTTATTATAAAGTAATATTTAAACACTGAAATAAAGGTAATGAAAAGTGTTTAAATTTAGAAACTTAGATTATTGAAACTTAAATAAATGAATGGTAAATAAAATATTTAACTTATATTTTATTTAAAGATAATTATAAAATTACTTAAAGAGGATTATATAAAGATAAATTAAGTGAAACAGGTTAAGTTAAAGATTGAATGAAATAGGTTGAATGGAAAGATAAGAATAGGAGGGAAATATATATATATATTTCCTAACATTTACAAGCAAAGCATCATCGCACTCCCCTACACCTTTACAACCCACTTACACTCCCAGATACCCTGGCCACACAATAAGCACAGATTTAGTTAAACATTTCTCAAATGGAAAACATGTATTAACTGTCACTGATCATTTTTCACGACACATAGAACTTTATCCACTTAACGATACTTCTGCTTCTAAAATAGTTAAATGTCTTTTCAGTTACATTACTACTTTCGGCAAACCTGCTGTGGTTTCGTCTGACTTAGGACCCCAGTATACTGCCCATGTATATAATATTTTTAATGATACTCTTGGTATAAAGGTTCTTCACAGTTCTGTTTCACACCCCCAATCGAACAGTCTTTCGGAACGCATAAAGACCTCAATTAAATACTCTGTTACAAGAAGGTCACACTTTTGAAAATGCAATTTTTATACACAAATCTCTTTATAATGGTTCAAGATATTCTACTACATTATTTTCCCCTAATTTGCTTCATTTTGGTTGTGAACTTTCATTAATCTTTGACACTTTTGATCATTCTTGGAATCAACCTTTTCTAGATAAACATATTGAAATTTATAAATTACTAGAAGACTTGCACAAAATTTATGAAAAAGCCTATTCTAACATTAAATCTGCTCAAGATAAAAGATATAAAATGTACAGTCGAAAAGCTAAATTAAGAAACATCTGTTTGAAAGACATTGTATACTTAAAAACAGTTGACAAATTTAAACCTAGATATACAGGACCATACATAGTTACACATAAACATTCACCTGTGTCTTTCTCGATAAAAAGATTACATGCTGCTGATGATACAGCATTTCGTGTGCACATAGATAGATTACTCCTTGCACCACCTCGTTATGGACATTTGTTTGATCCTTCAAGTCATGTTAATAACAGTAATTTCACTAGTAACTTTCAAGCACACACTTATAATTTAAGATAAAGATAATCGTTTATTATTTACAAGACTTATTTTGAATTTATGTATTGTGACACTATGTTGTTAATCTCTGGCCAAGATTATACATGTGTAGTTTATAGGTGATCTTTGACAATGTTGTGGCTGGTCCATGAGTGTGTTGCTTTGAAGATCATGTGTGAACAATATTCTGTGTCACTTTGCATTTTTCTCTATTTGATTTTTTTATGCACGTAAGCTAAGCAAAACAAGCTAACTTTAAATGCTTTCACTTTTAGTTACAACTTAACAGTAACAAGTCTAGCTAGATATTCTTCTGTCATTCATAAAAAAAAAAGAAATGTTATAATTTTTACATGTCATTTATATATATTTAAAAAAAAAAAAACCTTCAATTAAATTCTATACCTGCTTACATGACTTGAACATAATTTTATGAGTTTATGACACTTTGTCTCTCACCACTTTAGGATTGTCCTTCTTGAGAAGTCTGATATTTACAACTTAGTTTTTTTTTTCCTTTTTTTATAATCATTGCCCCCAAGAAGTCGTGAACCGTTCAAAATTGTTGCCCTAAGGTTCATGCGACACTGTGATGAGAGACACCTTTCACGTAAATTGGTTTTCCAATTCAAAATCCTTACAAAGAATTTATATGAGATACTGAATCGCGCTCCTTTCACAGATCACTGTGATCTACTGGGGAGCGAGGAGGCTCATGTTGTGCTCAATGTGAGTCGTCCTTTTTATTCCCTCTTCCTCTTGGGCTGAGGTCTTAAACCGAAGCCATAATACTTGTTGACATACAAGAATTAGGGCGACCCCTTTTTTTATGGGCGTGCTTTAGGCACCTCTTTATTTTGTGGTCCTGTGCCACGTGCACGAATTTTTAATTTTTACATTTATTCTCTTCATGTGTACATCTAAGTTTTAGTTACAATTACTCATACCTTGTATATTTTTCATTTTTACTTTTAGTGTCTTGAATTGTTTGTTTTTTTATTTCTTTTAAATGCTTGCAAATGTGTAATTACATGGCTGATCCCAAATAGGGTCAAAGTTAAAAAAGTGAGTCTTGGTACCGAGGACACAAAAAATGATTGCTCACTGACTTTAAAGTTGCAATGGATCCAAAGACTTAAGCAACCTAGTTGCATTTATGCTTTACATGCATATAACTTTTAAACATATGTTTGTTTTGTTTTTTTCTTCAAATTGCAAGCTCATATATAAGCATTTTCTAATGTGTTTACTTTGTGAAACTGTGTTTGAAGATTTACAATTTGAAGATGGACAATTTGTCTGTTTTTCTATAAAGCTGCAACGTACTGTCACAGCTTTTTCTCGGTTGCCCCGGTGAGATATGTGGCAGATTTTATCTGCAACATATCAATTTCACCCCCCGTTTCTCAAAATCTACTTTAAACATGTAAATTCATTATAGTAATTCTTTTTCCTAAAACAATTCATACTTCTACATTCATTTAGTTTTTTTTTTTCCTTTCACAAGGAAATTTTCTCAACACATATAAAGATTTATGGTTTCAGATATTTTGTTTCACTTATTCAAAATTCTCATTCTCGATTATTTATTTATTTATTTCCCTTCCTAACGGTTTTTAGTTAACAGCAATCATGCACAGTTATAATTCATACAGCTGCACTTCCCCTTTAACGGTTCATTTTCTTTAATGTATTTTTATCTGCACGATAAATAAACCACTCTCATTTCCTATTAGAACTTGACGGGTAAAAAAGGAAATAAAGAAAATAATGTATTTATTGGAATTGCAGTTTTAAATTATATTTCATTTATCATCATTATGCTTTCTACATTTCACATACATTTGTTAAAGATTACTCAATCCCATTTATAACTGCAATCTGTTTTTTTAATGTAAACAAATGCGAGACTTTTCGTCGCACTTATTCTTGAAACATGTAGAGTTGCTTCACATCCTGTGGGTGCACCGAAAGGCGGGGCTGCCATGTAATTTGTCTGCTAATCCTGTCGCCAATGCTTTGTCTTTGTAATATAGGTGTCAAAATCTTGATTAGTTGGCGATAATACAATATGCCAAGACATATGAGTTCAGTACGCATTATGACACAGATTGCCCCGACCGCCCTGCTGAACGGTCCGCAAAAAGGACCGCTGTTATTTTCCTTTTCTTTTTCTGGAACCACCATCTGATGCGATCCCCACGATATACAATTGGTGCATAGCAGCCGAATTTTTCTCCAAAGCAAAGATTTTTTAAAAAAAATGAAATGAATAGAGACATGATTTTACTTCTATCTGCCTGCGAACATTTTTCTCGTCGCTACATGTCTTTGTTAGTGACCTGCGTAAGATGACGGGCAGTTCTTTTGTCGCACGGAAACGGGAAATCCCCTGTTCTGTTTCTGGAGAGTTCAGAAGCTTTTCTGAGTGAGGGAATTCATCTCTTGGACGGACGTTTTACGGTGCTGTGTTTTTCCCCATTCTTTCACTGAAGTTCGTCAGTGGTTTCTTCTGTGTTTTTTTTCCTCTGGTCACCTTTTCGTTTCTTCCGTGGGTTGGTGAATTCGTGTGTGCTCCCTCCGACTCTTCAGTGAAAAAAAAATCACCAGTGTTGTGCACAAGTTCTGTGTTGTGAAAACCGCGTTATGCGTCACTTGTGTCACCAGTGTTTTCTGTGAAATATGTTTAAAAGTGACATAAGATTCCAGCAAAAAAAAGTGAAATGTTAGTGCATCAATTTTTAAGGGTGTGACAGTGTACAAAGTGTGTAATGGCTAATTTTGTGTGGAAAAAAAGGCTTGTGAGGTATCGAGTGTCTTCAGTTTTTGTTGTCCTTCAAGGACTCTATAATTTTTTTGTGAAATTGGTGATTCGATAAGTGGTTTAAAAAAAACCTGAAGAAAATTTTCGGCCCATCTACAGTGAAAATTGGCCGTAAAAAAAAAAAAAAAATGAAAAAAAATTGCCTTCGTCGTACACAAGTCTTTGGCAGTTGATAATAAAAAAAAAACTGCTCATTTTTTTTACATATATATAGAATACGAGAATTGAATATTTGTTTCAAAATTTTTCTTTTCAGTAATTTACTGAAGTCACATTAAATGCTTGCATTGAATTATATTTAATTCAGTTTTCGTATTCATGAAAGAATATTTTACAATATATTTATTTATATATGATTGAAATGATTTATATTACTTTTGCCTTGACTTTCATGCTCTTTATTGATTTACTTTTTGTTGATTAAGAAAGAGGATTATTTTCAGTACACAAGGCAAATCCCTTATTTTTTAAACTTGTGATTTTTCACAAACTTTAGGGGATATTTTATGTAACTTATTTTTACATTCCTCTATAAAAAAAAAAAGAGAAAGAGCTATTTGCATATGCATTTTTTCTTAGCTGATTTATTGGCATGATTTATGTAGATTTTTTTTACTCGTAAAGAAGTTACAATAAGACTTTTATTTTTTTTTTTTTTCAACTAAGCTAAAAGAAAATTCTTCTTTTATTTTCTATAAATTATCCTATATTATATTTAATTATATTTTATAATGCTATAATTTTACATTGCATTTTATTATGTGATATGCTTTGGTTATACAATAGTATTATTATTTTACATGTATTATGCAGAAACTCAGTAATTATCAGTTATCGCATTATTTAAATTGATTTTTTTTTGTGTGACAATGGCTAAAAACATCCCAATTGGTGTTATTGAATTCGATGGGGACCCAGAATTATTGCAATTTTTCTTTAATCAGGTCAAAGCTGTTGCCGAAATTAATAAATATAATGAGCAAACAGCTATGTCATTCCTCATTGGTAAATTATGAGGACCGGCGCAGAAATTTTTCGCACAAAACCCTGATTTCAAAAACGTAAAAGATTTGGAAACTTTGCGCAAGGAATTCGCGGCTTTCTTCTCCCCACCAAGTAAATCTGCAGCCAATTTCGAGTTAAATAACTTATCCCTCTTGCCTGCCGAGACCATAAAGAAGTTAGCTCACCGCTTAAATGTTTTGGCAGCAAAAGTCTACGAGGATATACAGGATCCCAAAGCGCGGGATTCCATGAAGTACATGAAATTTCTTGAAGCGATTCCTTCTCAAATTAGAATTAAAATTAAGGAAAAAGGAATTACTGATTATCGTGCCATGGTTGAAAGGGCAAATCAGTTATATGAGATTCTGCATAATGAAAAAGTGTTACATGCTTTACCATCTATCCCAAAATCAGAATATAATGTTAAACAACAGTTACGCGAAATTTCTGAAAAGATAAATGCATTAACATTTAAACCTAAGGAATTAAATAGAGATGACATAAATAAAAAATCTGATGAGAAATCTAATCGCAACTCAAACAGTTTTCGTTACAGGCAAAATTTCAAATATCAAAGACATGAGAGACATTTTTCTCCGCATAAATTTCATAAAAAAAATCTAACAACTTGTCAATTATGCAACCGATCTGGCCATGACGCCCAGGCATGTTTCAAATGGAAACGTGCAAATACTCAGAGAAGAGAAAATAATTATAAAACTAACAGTCGTCATAGTCAGGAAAACTAGAACAGAGATGCAATGTTGCTGATGGTATTGTGTCTCACATTAACAGTTCCACATCAGCTAATTAATTTATGGACCCAAACTTGCCCAAAATTTCTAAAGAAAGATTAGTTAACTCTGTTGGTTCTCAAACCAGAGAGCATATTACTATTACTAGTTGTTCAGCAACACAAACTGAAAACAACAACAGGATGCACTTAATTTGTAATGTAAATAAAGACACCCCTTCTCTTCCACTTGTTAAAGCTACTGTGGCAAAACAAACTGTCACTTTTCTAGCAGATTCTGGAAGTTCCATCTCCCTTTTGTCAGAAAAGTTGTTTAACGAACTTAAAACTACACTTAAATACAAACGACTATCCACTGGCATATGCATCAAAACAGTAAATTCAGATGTATAATTTTCTGCATGCATTAGAGCTACAATAAAATTACAACATAAGTCTTTTTCTCACCATTTTTATATTGTCGATATTCCTGAATCCTTGACTTTTGAAGGTATTCTGGGATATGACTTTATAAACATATTCAATATCATAATAGACTCAGCTAACAAATGTGTACACATAAATAACAACTTAACTATTCCATTAGAGTGTCCAGATACTGAGGCAACTCTCAGTAATTTAACACAATGTAACAATCACTCTGTTAGCACAAATTCAAGATGTTCTTCTAACACATAAAGTGACATTAGGACCACATGAAGAGAAATGGATATCTGTGTACACCAATAAAAATGACAACAAGCAATCTGTAAGTTATTTGTTTGAGTACGTGCTACATGAAAAAGACATAGTGGGATTTGACGTCATTATTCAAATAAATAACAAGCCTAAACGCAAAACTAAAACTGCTCAACCGCATGATTTCTTTACTGTTTTGGTTAAAAACAATTCAAATACTACCATACACCTGCAAAAAAAGACAAGAGTTGGTGAATTATCTGAAGTTGAAGAAATTTTGGAGTACTCTCCTGAAAATTCAGAAAAGCACCGTAACTCGGAACAACAGTTCATTAATCTTCTACAGGCATCTAAGGAAACTTTAAAAAAAAGAAAAGAAGATTTAACACCTAATGATTTTGATTTGAAACACTTAAACTCTAAAGAGGCAAAGACTTTAACTGAGTTACTACTCAATTACTCTGCTGCATTTTCAAAATCTTTAAATGTCTCTTTAAATCTTTAAAATTGGCGACAGGATTAGCAGACAAATCCGCCTTTTGGCGCACCCACAGGATGTGAAGCAACCCTACATGTTTCAAGAATAAGTGCAACGAAAAGTCTTGCATTTGTTTACATTAAAAAAACAGATTGCAGTTAAATGTGATTGAGTAATCTTTAACAAATGTATGTGAAATGTAGAAAGCATAATGATGATAAATGAAAATATAATTTAAAACTGCAATTCCAATAAATACATTATTTTCTTTATTTCCTTTTTTACCCGTCAAGTTCTAATAGGAGATGAGAGTGGTTTATTTATAGTGCAGATAAAAATACGTTAAAGAAAATGAACCGTTAAAGGGGAAGTGCAGCTGTACGAATTATAACTGTGCACGATTGCTGTTAACTAAAAACCATTAGGAAGGGAAATAAATAAATAAATAATCGAGAATGAGAATTTTGAATAAGTGAAACAAAATATTTGAAATCATAAATCTTTATATGTGTTGAGAAAAGTTCCTTGTGAAAGGAAAAAAAAAAAACTAAATGAATGTAGAAGTATGAATTGTTTTAGGAAAAAGAATTACTATAATGAATTTACTTGTTTAAAGTAGATTTTGAGAAACGGGGGGTGAAATTGATATGTTGCAGATAAAATCTGCCACAGTATTATAGAGAAATGTTTGGTAAATAGGCTGAAACAGACAATTGTTAAATCAAAGAAATATTTTAAGAGATAATTTAATGTTAAAGTTGGTCAAAATCGTACCATTAAAATGTTTTATAGGAGCAAAAACTACACATAGGAATTTAATCCTTTTTTCTAAGGATATAGATTATAAACTTGTGAACTGCATTTATTTTTCTTATTTGAGTAATTTTTTAATTTTTTTTTTTATTTAAATTTTCATCATTTCAAGAGGTATTTTTCATATTTTAGAAAAGATTATTATTTTAAATTGTTGCCAATTGTAAAAACAGCACAAAGAATAGCTTTTCAATTAAAAATTTATTTACACATGACTATTAAGAACAGAAAAAAACGTATTGAAGAAATTACATCATATTTAAAATGGCCAAATAATAATAGTGCCAAACAGTTTAAATTTAAAACTATATTTACACGAGACATTTATTCCATATTTCGAGATGATCTTTTAAACTATTCTTGTCAATTCTAAGACAGCACAAATAATAATATTTCCTTTCTAACAACAAAAGTATTTTCACTTGGATTTTAAAAAGAGAAAGAAGGTGAAAATTACGTCAGATTTAAAAAGATACATTTACAATGTCTCATTTAAAACAATTATTTTATAGCATTGTTAAAAAATAACTGGGGAGCAAAGATTCTATTTACTTCATTAATTTTATACTAGCTTATTTTGAAATGTTTAACTGATCTTATTTAATCAAACACAAAAATAGCCATTAGATGTCTTAACAGCAACTGATTTGGCCTTAAAATTCCCTAATCAAAAGGAAATGAATGGAAACCCGTTCACAGGGTGATCGACATTGGTTTTTTAATTATAATTCAACCTTCCATAATCTTTTTAAAGCCGATCAAATTGGCATGTTTTTAGAATCTGCATTTTCTGAATGGGGGTTGGCGAGCGTAGCTTGTAGGGGGCAACCCATAGTATTTTAAATGATAGAAAAGAAAATTTTATTTAGTTATTAATTTTATCTATATGTCTGATAAAGTTTTAAAGTATTTCACACTAAAGTATTTCCCCCTTTATTTGTTAAACAAGAATTCTGAAAGATGTCATGAAGTGATGAAGATGATCAACTATCAGTGGTCAAAGCAAGAATGCAGAAAATTTTAGGACATGCTACAACAAAATCTTTAGAACCATTTTAATTAGATATAACATTTAAACTTCAGGAACAATTCTGTAAAAAAAATTAGACACCCCTGTTGCATCATAAAAAATATAATGCATCATTTCCCATTCAAATTAATTTAAATAATATAATTTATTTCAATTTTACAACTTAAATTAACATTTTCAAACACCTAATTTCTAATCACAAGTTTTAAACTCATAATGTAAATTTTAATGATAAATAATTCAATATTTCCTTATTTTTCAATGTAAACATTATCTCTTATTAAGATTATTTAAGTGCAATTAGTATTTTATTATATTTCAGTAATTTAACTTTCAAATTTCTTTCAACATACATCGCGAATGTGTAAACACATCGGAATTTTCTAAGTCTAAAATATAAAAAATAGAAATCTTTTATTTATCAATATTTCCCTTTTAAATTATATTATGTGGATAGAAATATTTATTTCTAGCCGATTGCAAAATTTTCAGTGACTTGTGATAAATACTTTGGCAGAAATACGCAAAAATGTATTTTCTATCTTTTCTCATTTTTAATTTCGGCGCGCGACGCCATGAGATCATTCTTTCCGACATTTTGAAAGTTCCAACAAGAAGGGTATTCCCCTTTGCCAAACAGACGCTTAGTTCAAAACCGGACGTCTGCTAAATCGTTTAACATTCCTTTTGGAACACGCACGTTGTGTGTGACGTCAGGCGCGGGGAGGATAGGCGTTTTTAATTGGCTGGCGCGCTCTGTAATGGCTTTTCATGTTTGAAACTGGGTTCTGGAAAAGTCATCATTCTTCACCAGGGAGCCGTTAAAGCAAGTAACTAGTGGGGGCTGCGACGCCGTGCTTTTTTTTAGCCGGTTGTTGCGGCCGAAGAGTTCAGCTAGCCAGTGAGAAGAGATCGACGTTTCGTTAGGCCTTGGCGGCCGTATATCATCTAAAGGAAATATAATATTTTTCTCTTCAAGAAGCATTTCTAAGTAAATTTCATAGAACATTTTTTTAGCCGGTTGTTGCGGCAGAAGAGTTCGGCTAGCCAGTGAGAAGAGATCGACGTTTTTGTTAGGCCTTGGCGGCCGTATATCATCTAAAGGAAATATAATATTTTACTCTTCAAGAAGCATTTCTAAGTAAATTTCATAGAACATTAATTGGAAGCCTTGAATTGTTCTGCTCATCGACATCTTATTATTCTTCGATTCTTCTTTGCTATAAAAACATGAATTTATTATCTGTTTTTTTTGTCGATGCGATAAATAGTAAATTGCCTATGTAACGAACTGAAATCGTCAAAATCTGCATTCCTGATGGAAGTTCTCAAACATCCTATTTCCAATTTTCCAAATCCGTAACTTTTCATTCGGTTCGGATTCGCATTTAATAAAAAGAAATAGAATCTACATTCCTGAAAGAAGTCTGTTTACAGCATATTCCCAGTTCTCCAAATACAAGAGTCCTTCTACGACCCTAGTTGGACTTTACATTCCTGAACTTTAATCCCTAATTTGACTTTACATTCCTGAACTTTAATCCCTAGTTTAACTTCACATTCCTGAACTTTAATCCCTAGTTTGACTTCACGTTCCTGAACTTTATTCATTTTGAAGGCCTAAAAACAAAAAGAAATATTACGTAAATTTCTGCTTTTTCTTAGATGACAATATGTCTCTAATTGTCTAAAATTATAGTAAGTTTTACATTCACTTTGATAATCTTTACATAATTCATAATGTAAGAATGCATTCAAATCAGCCAATTTTATATATGTTTAAATAAACGTCATTTGTGAATTATCTTTCTGTGTTCAAGTACTTGGGTGAGTGTTTTCTTTTCTTTATTTTTTTTCAGCTACGATAACTAGTAAATATAATTTTATTTGATCTTAAATAATTTAAAATAATTCTTAAAAACCACATTTAGCAATGTCAACCACTTACGTCATCGGCTGTAGTGTAATTTTGAGCTTATGAATCGGAATTAATTTTGTTCAATTCAAACTTTGGATTGAATTCCACTCTCCAATTCATTAAGCCCAGATTACAGTACATTTATGGTGCCGTTAACTTAGTGATTTCATTCTTGGAGTTATTGTTTTAAGCCTTTTTAATATTAATTTTTTCTTTTCATTCATAGGCATTAATTGATGCCATAACTTTAAAGATCGGACATCGGGTTTCATTACTTTTTCATGATAATAGATAAAGTATATTTATTAATTAACTTATTAATTATTTAACCATTTATTTTAAAAATAATACTCACTAAACTTATATATTTTTTTTTTCTCTCTATTTCATGTGCGGACCCCATATTGGTGCAATATATTTTTAAAATATACATGATTTATATTTTTATTTATTTTCCTTTTAAGATTTGATTCTATAAATATATGTAAAGAAAAGAAATTTGATTTTTCAAAGATTTATTTGCTAATATTTTTTCATAAATTGAAAAAACGAAAACTTTATATATTACGCTTTGAATTTATAATGATTTATTGTTGCATGTTTTGATATTTGTAGTTATTGTGTTCCTTTTTTAGGTGCGTTCGTAATTATATAAATACGTAGCACCTATAGTCGTCGTTCAGTCCGTCCGTCCGTCCGTCTGTCCGCATGTAACAGAGCAAAAACTACTCAACCGAATAGTCTGAAATTTCAAATATGTGATTGTTGCAAAATTTTGTCGAGCCATTTCAAATTTTATGAAAATCGGATGTATAGTTTAATTACAGGGACAGTCAAAAGTTTTTCTTTACATTACGGCCAATGGGAAAAATTATTGCAAGTGGATTTTAATGATATTAGAGCCTTCCGAATGATCTGAAATTTTAAAGATATAATTGTTGCAAAATTTTGTCGAGCCATTTCAAATTTTAGGAAAATCGGACGTATAGTTTAATTACAGGGACAGTCAAAAGTTTTTCTTTACATTGCGGCCAATGGGAAAAATTATTGCAAGTGGATTTTAATGGTATTAGAGCCTTCCGAATGATCTGAAATTTTAAAGATATAATTGTTGCAAAATTTTGTCGAGCCATTTGAAATTTTAGGAAAATCGGATGTATAGTTTAATTACAGGGACAGCCAAAAGTTTTTCTTTACATTACGGCCAATGGGAAAAATTATTGCAAGTGCATTTTAATGATATTACAGCCTTCCGAATGGTCTGAAATTTTAAAGATATAATTGTTGCAAAATTTTGTTGAGCTATTTCAAATTTTAGGAAAATCGGATGTATAGTTTAATTACAGGGACAGTCAAAAGTGTTCCGAAAAAATTATTGGAAGTGCATTTTAATGATGTATCAGACTATGCACGTTATGAAGTGCAAAAAATTAAACATTCAGTACAATATGGGGTGCAAAAAATAATTTTAAAACTAGTTATAGTACGAACGCACCTCATTTGCCACGTTTGATGAGCAATTTCCAACTTGTTTCTATTTTGGGGGATTTGTACATTTTGCATATATTTATTTAGTTTAACTGTATTGCACATTAATATGCATTTTTAGAAAATTTTTAAAAAAAGTAATCTTCCATTTTTTTAATGATTTTTTTTCTTTCCTTCATCATTTTAACAAATTTTTCCATTATTATTTTTTTTTTATTTTTTTTTTTTTTGCTTTGCTTTAAGATAATTTATTTGTCATACATCAGTGTTTTAGTATACCTTTTGATTTTTCACGTGTATACAAATTATTACGATATGGCAAATGATTTGCAATTAAACGCGCTTATGGCAGCGATTCCCACTTTCCATGGAAAAGAAGGGGAAAATGTACATTTTTTCATTAAAAACATTAGTGATGTCTGTAACATACAGAATTGGAACGACGAGAATCGTATTCTACTCTTCCGCCTGTATTGTAGAGACAAGGCGCAGGAATATGTTGCAAGCGATCCAGAAATTAACAATATTGATAATTTTGAAAATTTTGTGCGTTTATTTAGAGCAAAATTTAGCAGAGAAGAGAATTTCCAGGAAACCTCTTATCAGTTCTCAAATATAAGACAAAAACCTAAACAGACAGTGAAGGAGTTGGCTGAGGTAGTAAAAAAATTAGTCAATCGATTGGTTCCGAACGCTGAGGATATTCCTCAAATGGTTATTCTAAAGCAAAAATTGATGTTTAATAAATTGCTCGAAGCTCTTAGACCGGATATTAAAACAGAGGTACTTAAACTTGGAAAGGAAAATTTCGATGATCTGGTTTCTAGTGCTATGGATTGCGAAAAAGCTTTGGAACAGCAATGCTCTTTCTCAGTCAACACCATCAACGCGACGCAGGTTTCAAACAACAGCAGTCAGGACTCGTTGATTACAATTTTGTTGAAACAACAAGAAAATTCAAATAAATTATTGCAGAGTATGGCGGAGCAGTTAAAAGGATTAAAAGAAGAGCGGACTGTTTGCCATATCTGTAACAAACAGCATAATACGCGCGATTGCTGGTTTTTTCCGTCTTTGCATAATAGGGGATTTTTTTCGCCGCAGCAAAATTTTTCTGGTCAGGGTAACAGTGCTGCTAATCAAGCAAGTATTTTTTTAAGTCCTAACAGTAATTCTCCAAGTAATGATAGATATTTTGAGAATCAGGGCAGAAACTTTGCTGGAGATTTTAGAAGAGGTAGCGATAACAATGTGCAGAGATTCAATAGGGGCAGAGGTAGAAATAATTATCGACCATATCGTGGCAGAGGCAGAAGAAATAATTTAAACTTCTAGAGGGTTCTGATGATATTTTGCACAATTTTTCCCCTCAATCTCACAGAGCCCTAGATGATAAATTTTTGCACGAGGGTATGAATTATTCTGATACTGCTGTTAACATTCCCAAATCACTTATGTCATGTTTTTCTGATGATTCTCCACTTCCTTTAATCAAATTAACATTTGGAAAACATAACTTTATTGGTCTTCTGGATTCTGGTGCAAATCTTTCTCTTATACAACCTAAAACTATTAACTTACTTAAACAAAACAATAAACTTAACTTTTTATCTAGATCTGTAAACATCAAGACCATCAATAATTCCAGTGTTCCTTATTTTTCTGCTGTACAATTAAACTTTAAAATTCGTAATAAATGGTTCAGCAATGTGTTTTTCGTTACCCATGATAATTGGCACTCTAACTACCAAATTATTCTCGGTTATGATTTTTTAAACCGAAATAAAGTTTTGTTAGACTCTGCCAACTCTCAACTTATCATGGGAAACCTCACATTTCCTTTCGAAAATAAAAATCCTGATTCTACTCAAACTTCTAATTTTAACAATGAAAATCTAAGTTCCAATGACAATAATACTATTCATGATATTTCAAATTCCAATGCTGAATCATATGAAAATATTAATTCTCTCTCTAACGATATTAATCATGAAGATTCCAAAAACTTTGTCACACCAGCTAACCGTGTCATTATTCGGCCAAATCATGGCAGGATTATAAGACTTAAAGCATTACATAAAATTAACAATTCATTTAACTATTTATTTGTTCCATTAACTACCAAATTGCCACTAAACTTAGATCTTAGCCTTCATGAAGCAAATGTTAACAATTCTATTCTTCTGTTTGTATTCAACAACAATAGTCAAAAAATTGTCCTCAACAAAAATACTAAATTAGGTTACTTAAAACAAATTTCTAAAGATCAAATTTCTACGCATGACAACAGTAAAACATACCAGGTAAATTCGCTAATTTGTGATGATATTTTAGAACTTCGTAAAAATGAACTAAAAGCTAATAATTTTCAAGTTGATCACTTACCTGAATCAGATAGGAAGAGAATTCTCAAACTTCTTATGAATAATTCAGCTGTTTTTTCTTCTTCATACAGTACACTGGGATGTACAGATAAAGTTGTTCCTCAGTTTAACTTACTGCATGATTTTGCTTTACAAACAAAACCATATCCCATTCCTAGAATTGCCAAGGAGTTTGCTAGAAATGAAATCGCTGATCTTCTGAAGGCTGGCATTATAGAAAATTCAACCTCAAACTACTGTTTTCCAGTCATTTTTGTTAAAAAGAAGACGTTACCTACTGATGACCCTAACAAACTTAAATTTCGTATGGTTATCGACTATCGATTACTTAATGCAATTACTGAACCTTATAAAATTTGTTTACCAAAAATCAACGACATTATGCAAAATATATCGGGCAAAAAATTCTATACTGTTTTGGATTTAAAAGCCGCATTTTTTCAAATTCTTCTTCAACAGAAGGATAGGGCCAAACTGGCATTTGCAACGGAGTATGGGAATTATCAACCTAAACGCCTGCCATTTGGATGTGTGAACTCAACTTCTTATTTTCATACTTTAATAAATAACTGCCTTAGCTCATTAAGAGGTAAAAATGTTCAATATTTTCTAGATGACATAATTGTTGCTGCTGATTCGTTGGAGGAAATGTTAATATGGTTGCAGAAAGTTTTTGACAAATTGAGAGAATTTAACCTCACTTTAGACCCTAAAAAGCTTCAAATATGTAAAGAACAAATAACATACCTAGGTTTTAAATTACACAAAAACGGTCACTCTCCTTCTACTGATAATGTAAACAAAATCAATAGATTTCCCATTCCTACAAACCTGAAACAAGTTCAAAGTTATCTGGGTATGATAAATTATTTCCGTCATTTAATTTTCGATTTTGCAAAAATAGTACAACCTATTGTAAATTTAACGAGAAAAAAGGTAAAATTCTTCTGGAGCAATGACTGTCAAAATGCTTTTCTCAAGATTCAGGAAATTTTGCTTACTAATCCAACAGTTAAAAATTTTGATGATAGTAAGGATGTTTATTTGGTTACTGATGCATCTATGGTTGCAATTTGCGGAATTCTTATGCAAAAACACAATGACAAATTCTACCCCATTGAATTTTATTCCAAGCAATTAAATCAGGCAGAATCTAAATACCCTTCAATCAAACGTGAATTTTATGCTATCTATTCCTCTGTTAAACATTTTTCTGAATTCTTGTACGGTAGACAATTCAAAATTCTAACAGATGCTAAAGCTTTAACTTACCATTTAAACCTAGAAAAACAGGCTGAAATTATAACTAGATGGCTTTTATATTTGCAGAGTTTTAATTTTAAGGTTGAGCACATTCCTGGGCTTGTTAATCCAGCTGATTTTCTTTCTCGTGTCGTGGACCTTCCTAATAACCCTAATTTGTATGTAAATGCATTAAATATTTTTATACCTACTAACGACTCACTAACTACTGAAAATATACTAAAAGAGCAGCAAAATGATGAAAAACTTAAAGAAATCCGAGAAAAAATAATTGCCAAAACATGTTCTAACACTAATTACTCAATCAATCCTAATAACGATCTTTTAATGTTTGCTAAAAAGAAATCTGGTAATGTCAATAGAGTAAAGAAAATCGTTATTCCTAAAACATTAATCAATAGTTGCATTGCCCTTGCTCACCAAGCTCATTTTGGAATGATAAAAACGGTTGAGACAATTTCCAGGAATTATTTCTGGCACGGAATGGTTCAGGATGTTCAAAATTTTGTAAATAACTGTGAAAAATGTCTTCCCTACAAAAGTAAACAAACCAACACAAAACCTTCCTTCATTTCCAAGTGTGAATTAGCTCCCGGAGAGATGCTTGCAATAGATATTGTGGGTAAACTCCCCAGGTCACATGACGGTAAATTTTTTATTCTCACCATCGTTGACCACTATTCACGCTTTCTGGAAGCTATTCCGCTTAGAGATGCTACTTCTCCATCTATAATTAAAGCTTTAAACGACTACTTTTCGAGGTTTGGTATACCAAAAATTATATTATCTGATAACGCCAAAAACTTTACCTCTGATGTCTTTCTAACCTTTCTTAAATCTCTCAATATCAAACGTAGAAATTCGTCCATTTACTTCCCGAGGTCGAACGGTGTTATCGAACGTATTCATCGATCCCTGAAAGAATCAGTTGCTTCACTATCTGATCAAATAATTGAATGGTCTGATAGATTGAAATTTTTTGTGCTTCACTACAATAATTCTAAACATTCTGTAACTAATTTTAGTCCTGCAAACTTATTTTTTGGCAGAGATTTAAACTTACCTATTGATACTTTCTTACCACCTAAAGATGCTGAAGAACCCTCCCAATACTTTAAACAACAACAAGAACATATCAAAACAACCAGAGAATTAGTTAAACTTAATGAACAAAAATATTTTAAAATGAATGCAAAATTTCTTAAAGGTCGTTCTCCTCCAAAGTTGAAAATTGGCGACAAAGTTTATTTAAAGAATTTCAATCATACTAATACTTTCCATGCAAAAAATTCAGGTCCTTTTAAAATTATCCAGATATGCAATAACGATAACTATCAAATTCAACATATGACTGATCCAACAATCAGAATTATGACGGTGAATGTATCAAAACTCATCTCAACAGGATGCTAGTTTTTTTTTTTGTTTTCTACTCACTTAATTTTCTTTTGTTATGGACATTTTAATTTTTTTGGGGGCACTACAATCTTCCTACAAATGTAAATCCCATTTTTTCTAATTTCCATTTTAGTGTCTTCATATGTATATATATCTCTCTGAATTACAATTTTTTTTTAAACAATACAGTGGTAACATCTGTATCAATTCTATGAGTTTTCAATATTTTGCTGGCGAAATACTAGTGGTCACGGAATGTAAGCGCTTACGTACTGTCCATTACTGTTCACTCATACAATTGATTAAGCATACTGATTTATTGATTTCATTATTTTACAATTCTATATTTTATAATAGGTACTATCCTTCATCTAAATTTTTTTTTTCTACCTTAATTTAAATGATGGGAATGCAATATTATGTTGCCACAGATTTTTTTTTGTATGTTTATCTTTGTTAATTTTTGAACAATATATATCCATATCATATTGAAATTGAGGGGTGATCTCAACATATAAACTTTTACTGCTTATCCATGTGATGTTTTATTTTAAATTTAATTATAGGATCCTATATAACCATTATTAAAAATTATGAGAAAATATATATAAAAAATTTAATATATTTTTGAGACAACTTTAATAAATTACAAATAAAAAAAAATACAAATGAAAATTTATATATGTTCCAGAAATTATATGAAAAATTATCAATGCTCAAATCTCCTAGCTGCAGCTCTTTGAATACTAGTGGAGATATTTTATGAGAATACGATGGAGCAACTGCTCTAAGTTATTTCTCTTTTTCTTTCAGTTCCCAACAAATTCTTAGCGAGCACACACAGAAGGTAAATTCGGCATAGCTTGGGGCAAAAAATAATCACAAAATTAGTACCCTTCCGATAAATCCTTCAAGGTGCAACTATTCATAATTTAAAGGGAATAACATTTTATATTGTAAATTTCAGTGTCCAAGATCACATATGATCTATTTTAAAATTCACAGCTTAATGTCTTAAATTTTTTTAATTTAATGGGCACAACTATCATTCTGAACAATGTACATTTGTTTTTTTGTTCAAGAAATTGATGGTATTTTACAATGTAAACAAAATAAATACTACAAATAATGATATACAGTTGTCTCAGCTACATCACAATTGCAGTATTATCCTGTTTTAATTTTATTGGTTTGATTTTGCAATACTTGAAAACTTTATGCAGCATTTTGTTTGTTTTTTTAAATATGATTACACATATAGTTTTATTTTTATCATAGTTGCAATATGTCTACTGTTAGGGGTTTGCACATGAAAAGATTACATTTTTATAGGCCAATTGGAACCTCACCCATGCAGTGTTTTGTTTATATATAAATTTTAGTGGTTTGTTTCCACCTGTACCATGTTTGTTATTGTTTGATATTGTGTTACAATTCTATTTCTACTTGTACTGTGTATTCTTTTTTGGTATTGTGTTTATATATTTGTTTTGTTGTATTGTGTTTATTGTTGTTTAATATTGTGTAGTTTACCTTTAAATTTGCATAGAATTATCTGCAGATGGTTCATCTTTTCGAACCTGTCAGCTAAAAATTTTTTTTTATCCTTTTTTTTTCTGCTACCGGGAGATAAAATGTTGCATCATAAAAAATATAATGCATCATTTCCCATTCAAATTAATTTAAATAATATAATTTATTTCAATTTTACAACTTAAATTAACATTTTCAAACACCTAATTTCTAATCACAAGTTTTAAACTCATAATGTAAATTTTAATGATAAATAATTCAATATTTCCTTATTTTCAATGTAAACATTATCTCTTATTAAGATTATTTAAGTGCAATTAGTATTTTATTATATTTCAGTAATTTAACTTTCAAATTTCTTTCAACATACATCGCGAATGTGTAAACACATCGGAATTTTCTAAGTCTAAAATATAAAAAATAGAAATCTTTTATTTATCAATATTTCCCTTTTAAATTATATTATGTGGATAGAAATATTTATTTCTAGCCGATTGCAAAATTTTCAGTGACTTGTGATAAATACTTTGGCAGAAATACGCAAAAATGTATTTTCTATCTTTTCTCATTTTTAATTTCGGCGCGCGACGCCATGAGATCATTCTTTCCGACATTTTGAAAGTTCCAACAAGAAGGGTATTCCCCTTTGCCAAACAGACGCTTAGTTCAAAACCGGACGTCTGCTAAATCGTTTAACATTCCTTTTGGAACACGCACGTTGTGTGTGACGTCAGGCGCGGGGAGGATAGGCGTTTTTAATTGGCTGGCGCGCTCTGTAATGGCTTTTCATGTTTGAAACTGGGTTCTGGAAAAGTCATCATTCTTCACCAGGGAGCCGTTAAAGCAAGTAACTAGTGGGGGCTGCGATGCCGTGCTTTTTTTTAGCCGGTTGTTGCGGCCGAAGAGTTCAGCTAGCCAGTGAGAAGAGATCGACGTTTCGTTAGGCCTTGGCGGCCGTATATCATCTAAAGGAAATATAATATTTTTCTCTTCAAGAAGCATTTCTAAGTAAATTTCATAGAACATTTTTTTAGCCGGTTGTTGCGGCAGAAGAGTTCGGCTAGCCAGTGAGAAGAGATCGACGTTTTTGTTAGGCCTTGGCGGCCGTATATCATCTAAAGGAAATATAATATTTTACTCTTCAAGAAGCATTTCTAAGTAAATTTCATAGAACATTAATTGGAAGCCTTGAATTGTTCTGCTCATCGACATCTTATTATTCTTCGATTCTTCTTTGCTATAAAAACATGAATTTATTATCTGTTTTTTTTGTCGATGCGATAAATAGTAAATTGCCTATGTAACGAACTGAAATCGTCAAAATCTGCATTCCTGATGGAAGTTCTCAAACATCCTATTTCCAATTTTCCAAATCCGTAACTTTTCATTCGGTTCGGATTCGCATTTAATAAAAAGAAATAGAATCTACATTCGTGAAAGAAGTCTGTTTACAGCATATTCCCAGTTCTCCAAATACAAGAGTCCTTCTACGACCCTAGTTGGACTTTACATTCCTGAACTTTAATCCCTAATTTGACTTTACATTCCTGAACTTTAATCCCTAGTTTAACTTCACATTCCTGAACTTTAATCCCTAGTTTGACTTCACGTTCCTGAACTTTATTCATTTTGAAGGCCTAAAAACAAAAAGAAATATTACGTAAATTTCTGCTTTTTCTTAGATGACAATATGTCTCTAATTGTCTAAAATTATAGTAAGTTTTACATTCACTTTGATAATCTTTACATAATTCATAATGTAAGAATGCATTCAAATCAGCCAATTTTATATATGTTTAAATAAACGTCATTTGTGAATTATCTTTCTGTGTTCAAGTACTTGGGTGAGTGTTTTCTTTTCTTTATTTTTTTTCAGCTACGATAACTAGTAAATATAATTTTATTTGATCTTAAATAATTTAAAATAATTCTTAAAAACCACATTTAGCAATGTCAACCACTTACGTCATCGGCTGTAGTGTAATTTTGAGCTTATGAATCGGAATTAATTTTGTTCAATTCAAACTTTGGATTGAATTCCACTCTCCAATTCATTAAGCCCAGATTACAGTACAACCCCCTACTGTAAATAATTGTAGATAAATAATACTAGTACAATCAACTAAGAATAAAACAATACATGTACTAAAAACAGTAGACACTTGTAGTGGGTGGGTCCCAGATTCAGAATCCTAATCAGGGTTCTTGCTGCCGATCGCCATTCAACCAAATCACAACAAAATGCCCTATTTGGCAAGGAAAGTAAATACAGAAATCACCATGAATTGCAAAAACTGAATTCTTCTTTTCCTGCATACAGGCAACACTCTAATTCAAGTTTCTGAATGACCGATGTTGCTTATCGTTTCAAATTGTACCATACTATTTACATAGCTTGATTTCTAGTGAGAGTCTTCTGCATTTCGACAGATTTCCACCTTTTAAAAAAACTTTAGCAAAATTCTCTTTCCTCCCTCCCAGCCACCAGTTTGCCTACATGCAGCAGAAACAGTCAAAAATCATTAAATTTCTTCACATTTTAAAACTGTTTCTGCCCATCTTTTTAAAAAATTTATTGTAGCAAAAAACTATCAATTATCTAAATCACCCATCCCTAAGTTGTTTCTGTTTCACAACTGTTTCCTGCCGAGCACCATGCACACAAAATTTAGTCTTTAATTTCCAAGTTTTTTCTGCCTTGTTACTCTGCAGAAGCAACAACAACAAAACAATCACCTAAATAAACCCTTTCTTCCGAAAATGCTACTTCTTTCCGAGCTCTGAAAATTTTAAGTCTTTAAAACATTTTACTTTTAATTTTTTACATGATAGATTTATAGCTTTGTTAAAAATTAGTTCTGTTAATCAATAATCCAAATTCCTTGCATCCATCCCTGAAATTTCTGCCTCTACTTGCCCCTTCTTTTACTCCTCCTGAACCAAGAAAGTTTAAAATCTTTAAAACTCTTTTTTTATTTAATCTGTTCTATTTGTTATTTTCAAGCAACAATAAATAATCAATCATTTAAATAACTTTTTGAAATATTTCCTCCTACCCCAAAAAGTTGGAATTTCTAGGTATGGGAGAGGAAAGAGGCACAGCAAAAGTTTTCTTCTTTTTTATAGTTTGGGTATAATAGTACCTTTTTAAAGATGAATTGCTCAACACCACTTTATTTTAGCATCAGACAAAGCCATGTCAAGTATTGTGCAGGTGGTTTCCTGGTACCAGGGAACGAGTCTAACTAAAAATGGGGATTAAAAGAACCGAAGGATAAAGAACAATTTTAAAATCAATCTTTCAGAATGAATCTATTATGATAAAATTTCATTCCATTTGGTTACAGTTTCTTATTTCTGATTAGGCAAATTGCTAAGGTTGGTCAAAAGTCAGCAAGAACCCCGATTCCAACTTCTTTAGGGGTGCATGATTCTACGAATCTAGGTCATCATACATTAGAATTCAGAGTAACCACAACAAATGAAAATAATTAAATCTCTTTTTATTGTTATTATTATCACCATCATCATTAGTCACTGAAAATCATTTGTTACTGACGGTAAAGCCAGGGATGTATTATCTACTTCATTTATGCAAAGAGTTGGAGAACGGATGAATAAAAAAATTGTGGTAGGTCCTTCAGGATGCATAATTTTCCCCCTGAAAGATTGTAAAAGACGCTTATTTTTATTAAATACATTGAATCTGCCTTATTTCTAAAAGGAAAATCTGCTGCCTGGCAAAAAATCGGTAGTTCTTCTTTCTCTAGGTTTTTAATTATTTTAAATCACTTGAGAAGAATACATTTTATTACTTTTTTCAAAATCATCACAGAAAAAAAAAATTTAATTTGAAAATCCAGAGAGGGACAATAACACATACACAAACTTTTCTGTATTCAAATTTACAAAACTCCCAATATAAGTTAAAAAAAAAAAAATTATATTATTCTTTTAAAATACATATATGAGTATTAGGCATTAAATGGACCAATATCTGATTCTTTCACAACTGCAATTAAGAAAACCAATTTCCTTCTCTCTCCACCAGAAAAAGAATTACATTCTGAATTTTCTATTTCTGTATTGCATCTACAATTTTAAATCACCCAGTTTTCAAACCAGAAAACTTAGTTCCAGAGTGAATAGCCAAGTAATACATTTGTTACAACATGCAAGCTATTTGGTCAATTAGGACATTGAAAAAAGATACTTTGTTGCAATATGTATAATTGTAATATACATTTCAGCAATGATTACATTCCTATGTAATTAAGTGTCTCAAATTTCGTGATATTTTCCAAAAAGGTTCAGGAAAGGAAATACATAAAAATTTCGCCCAGTTGGAAATTTACATCTAATACATAAAAATTGTCTAGTTTAAAAATAAATATTAATAAAAACTAAAGTAAAACAAGATTTAACAAATTGCTTAATTAATCAATAGAGTTATCAAATGGTAGTAACAAATAAAAATTGTTCCATTTTTCTGCTAGTTATTTTTCAGGAAAATTAGCTTTTTTTTATATTAAAATTAGTATTAGTGATGTCAGTCGTAAAAAAAACACTGACAGCTATTACACAACATTAAAAATATATAAAGGCAGATTGCCATATTATAATTTTGATAAAATATGACTATGCATAACTATTGTTTTTCTTTGAACTTCTCTATTTGAAATCAGTTTCTCTAACTGAAGATGTCCCACAGTCAAAAGTTGGCAATAGTATTTATATTACACTTGTACTTGATTGTACTCGCACACGATTTCTGTACCACGTATGATAGTGCAATATATGTAATACAAATATTATAAGCAATAGAATAAAATATCATTTTTCCTTTTCGTAATCTAGCTTTCAAGGTAATATATTTTTTTCTATTATTCATTCATTTTTTCTTGCGATATTTACCTTACAGTTACCCCTTACTTTTCTTATTTTTGGAATTACAGATATAGATAATAGGGCAGTTAACAGGGATGCTTATTTTCAATAGCAAATTTTAAATATACTGCTCTAACACACAATTATATTTTCTATGTTTGAAATAGTTATGTACAGTCGTGGAAAAAAAAAGTAAACACCCCTACTAACTCCTCAATAAATTATCGTAGACGAAAGTTACTGGCACCGAACGATTGGAAATAAAGTCTACTTTTAAATGATGTATATAAAATTTGCTTAGGGGGCCATCTACATATTAAAACGAATCCAAACTTCATTTTTTTCTATGGCAATACCCAAATTTAACGAGATATTTCAAATCTTCGGTTCAAACTATGCCTAGAAACCAAGTTTCAAGTCATTTGAATGATAAGTTTTTGAATTATAGACATTCAAAATTTAGTGCTTCTAATGTTAAATTACATTTTCATAATTTTATTTATATCTTCTGAAATTATGCTCCTAATGTGTTAATTTTTTGTGTAGCAATAATACTGATATACCCAAACATAAATACGTTGAATTTGCAATTTTTATAATTTTACGCTATGAATTATGAATTTAATATTCGAAAAAATTATTAATTGCAACCTACAATTTTTTTGAGGGATTTAGATTTATTAAGTCCTGCTTTATGGAAATCCAAAATTTCACATTTTTCTTCTAAGTAGTTTTCAAATTATGCTAAAAAAATGGCAAAATGATGGTTTAAGGGACCGCCTATGATAGAAGTGACTAAATATTTTGAAATTTCTTTTGCTGTTCTGTAATTTAGCAGGCTTCAATGCTGCTTGAGTGCCACTTAAGGTGCCTTGATCAAGAAGGAGGCTCACTCGGTTAATAATCGAGTACTGAACTTCAATTTGGATACAGCCCTTAAAATACACTCGTTTTAAAATAATTAATTTCTCGGAAACTTATAGTACGAATTGCATAAAAATTTGTTTTTAGGCTAATTGAAAAGTGTTGAGTTCATTCATGCTGTCAGAATTGTGTACTGCTTTTGAAAAAAAAAACAAAGTTATGGTTCGTTTTAATATGTAGATGGCCCCCTACGCAAATTTTATATACATAATTTAAAAGTAGACTTTATTTCCAATCGTTCGGTACCAGTAACTTTCTTCTACGATAATTTGTTGAGGAGTTAGTAGGGGGTGTTTACTTTTTTTTTTCCATGACTGTACTTAGCTTACTGTATCAACTAGGAAAAAGTAGAACAAATTATGCATTTTTTAAATATGAAAATTATAAGATAGATGTGTACTGTACTGTTAAAAAAATAATTTTAATATTAGTCTACAACAGGGGTAGCCAACTGCGGCATGTCGAATTCCACTAATTTTTTAAAGAAATAGCCGACTTCTTGAATCACAGAGATTAGATTATTAGATAAGGCAATGATTATTGTAAAATTTTAGTGGTGTCTAACGTGCCACAGTTGGTCACCCCTGGTCCACAACTATCTACTTACTTATGCACTTCAACAGCCATTTCAGATATTAGATCTTCAGGGCAATCTTTAAATTCATCTAATGTTTTCAGATAGGTTTCAATTTCAGAAACACTCAAAAATTCTAAGTCCAATCTACAATCTTTTGATGAAACGCTCAACTCTTCTTCAGACCCAGAATCTTCAGCTTCTTTAGAAGTATAGTATTTTTTCTTAACAGCTTTTATCTTAGTTTCTCTACCTTGAGTACCACCACCAGATTTTCCACCTATAAATTACATAACAACTAGTTTACATTCAACTTAAATTAATTAGAACAATTAACTGAAAAAATAAACACTGTTTATTAAATAATTTACACAATTCATTTTTGAAGTTTGATACCTTAAAATTTATTTCCATAATTCCTTAATTTGAAAATTTTCATTATTAAACTAATATTGTTTCTTTCTAAACCAATGATTGTTACCGGAAAAAGTTAAGTTCAGTCTTATTAAATTCATTTATTAACCATTTGGAAAAATGGTTATTGTTCTCGTCAGGGTAGGAAATCAAAAGCATATCTGAAGGTTTTTATTGGTTTAATCCGCATTTCATTCGTTTTCTGATTGGTCTATACAGTAATCTGTATTTCCCTTTAATTTCAACAGAGATGGATACCTTCTGTTGCCACTATGACAAAAAAGTAATAAAAACTACAAAAAAAATTAATAACTCAGAAACAAATTGAGATACAGCTTTCAAACAAATTGCATTTAAAAGTACATTTTTTTCTCTATCCGACGGTGTAAAAAGTAATATTGTCGGATGTTTAGAAGTTTAAAAATGAAATTTTATTTAAAATTGGTAGTCAGATTTCTTGGAAACCTGACAATGGAAAAGCCCTTTCCCGAGCAGCCAATGAAATGCTTGGATAATACGTAAGTTTCAGGTGGCTAATAACTAATGAAAATGAAAGAAAATGAATAAAAATTTCTGCCAAAGAGTTAATTTTAATTTGTAAGATTTTCACGTGCAAAAAAAAAAAAAAAAAAATGAATAAGCCAATTAAAAAAAAAAAAAAAGATAAATAGGACAGGAATGAATACATATAAATATTTCACACCAAATACGAGTCGCAGGCGATTTTTATCGCTTGGAATTTTTACATGTAATAACACTATTAATGTTTAATTCATGGCGTACGTAATGTATGATCAACTCCGTGCGATTTTTTATGTCTTAAATTTTAGTTTTTAAAAAAATCATTTTCCAAATGGTCGTTGTAATTTGTTAAATTGCTTTTTTTTGTTGTTATTGTTTCTTTTTCCTCTAGATATTTGACAAAACGTCTAAAATTCCCAGTGACTATTGATCATACAGCTATAATTTGGCAGCGGTTGCTGTTAAAAACAAAGTGTGCTATGAATGTTTTCCTCTTTGTGATTAAACAATTTCGATTTGAAAAATGTTTACCAGATATTAGAAAACATCATTTTAAGGACGCAAAAATAGCAAAAATTTAGAACATAAAACTGAAAAAAAATTGAACAAAAGATAAATTTTATACATCTGAAAGAAATAAAAAAATACCCACTTTTTTATAAATATTGTCAATTTTATTTAACTTCCTTTCTTTCTCTCACATGTAGCCACATATAATATAGATTGTGACACAATAACTGTTGAATTTGCAACAGTACAAAATTTTCGTGCACTAATAGTAGGAAAAAAAGAAAGGTACAAAGCCAGAAAACAAAATTATCTCTAATGAAAAAACAAGCAATTTTAAGTATTAAACCTCCAGATAATGCTTTAATCTACTCAAATGAATGTAGAGACTGAAATGGAATATGAATCTAGATTCTTGTTGTGCAAACTAAGGACAACAAACAAAATTTCTCATTAATTATCAAAACATTTCATATAGAATTGTAATGAAAATGGGTCAATAAATAATTATTTTAATCTTATTTCCATGGTCAGAAAAAAAAAAAAAAAATTGCAATTTAACAAATTACAACGACCATTTGGAAAATGATTTTTTCAAAGACTAAAATTTAAGACATAAAAAATAGCACGGAGTTGATCATACATTATGTACGCCATGAATTAAACATTAATAGTGTTATTACACGTAAAAATTGCAAGCAACGGAAATCACCTGCGACTCGTACGTATTATCCACCTGAAACTTATGTATTATCCAAGCATTTCATTCGCTGTTTGGGAAAAGGCTTTTCCATCGTCAGATTTCTAAGAAATCTGGCAACCCATTTTAAATGAAATTTCATTCTTAAACTTCTAAACATCCCACAATATTATTTTTTACACCGTCGTATAGAGAAAAAAATGTACTTTTAAATGCAATTTGTTTGAAAGCTGTATCTCAATTTGTTTCTGAGTTATTAATTTTTTTTGTAGTTTTTATTACTTTTTTGTCATAGTGGCAACAGATCTCTGTTGAAAGTTAAGGGAAATACGTATTACTGTATAGACCAATCAGAAAATGAATAAAATGCGGATTAAACCAATAAAAACCTTCAGATATGCTTTTGATTTCCCATCCTGACGAGAACAATAACCATTTTTCCAAATGGTTAAAAATAAATAAAATAAAATTACAGAACTAAAGACTTTATCAAATTTGTTTATTTGAATCTGATAATGGTATAACATTACAATATATTATAATAAAACACCAAATAAAATAAATTAAGACAGACTTGAGCACAATTAAAATATAAAATTTTATAAAAAAAAATATACTTAAAAACAGTTAAAAATACAATTTGTAAACGTTTCGCCAAGCAACACGCGAGGCATCATCAGTACAAAAATATCCATTGCATTGCAAACGATGGAACAAATTTGTCACTACTACTGTTTACAGAAAACCTACATCTACTGGTCAATATACTAATTTCAATTCAATATGCCCTTTCAGCCATAAAATAGCCATTATTAAGACTTTAGCCTTCAGAGCCATAAAATATTGCAGTTCCAGTAATGATTTTGATAGGGAGAAACGTAAAATTTATCGCGATTTGGTTAATAATAGCTAGCCTACTGGTCTTGTTAAAAAAATCTTTAAAAATACTTTAAATTTTGTAAATTCTACTCCCCCCTTCCCTTTTCAACGTAGTAAACCAAGCTCCTTTATCTGTATCCCTTATTATAAGAATGTTTCTGATAAAATTTCTGGCATTTTAAAATCATTCAATATTGGGGTTTCTTTTAAACCAATTAATAAATTGAGTTCCTTTTTCAATAAGCATAAATTTCAATATGATAAGTCTAAATTACCCGGTGTCATTTATATTATTCCTTGTAAAGATTGCAATAGTGTTTATATTGGTGAAACAGGTAGATCATTGGAAACTCGCCTAAAAGAACATACTGGTGCTTTAAAAAAAAAAAAGGTAATTTGAATTCAAAAATTGTCCAGCATTCACTTCAAACGAATTACATTCCGCTTATTGTGAACACCAGTATTTTGAAATTGGGTTGCAACAGCTACCACGGTAGATTGCTCCTTGAAGGTTGGTTCACTGAATTGCGATCACAGACTTTGAATGAAGCTCGTTCTGTCCCTAGTGAATATTGTCTGTTTTTAAAATAACTAACTTTAACTGTTCTTGATTTGTTCCGTCGTTTGCAATGCAATGGATATTTTTGTACTGATGATGCCTCGCGTGTTGTTTGGCGAAACGTTTACAAATTGTATTTTTAATTGTTTTTAAGTATATTTTTATAATAAAATTTTACTTTTTAATTGTGCTCAAGTCTGTCTTAATTTATTTTATTTGGTGTTTTAATGGTTTTTAAATTCAGACGTTAAATATATATATACTGGTTAATAATAGCTATCCTATTGGTATTGTTAAAAAAAATCTTTAAAAATATACTGTAAATATATTATATGCTCCATTCCTTACTCTATTTGTCCATTTTCTAACTTAATGCATTATAATATTATACTTAATTTTTTAATAGTGCTTGAAAAGATTTTGCATGTATTTGCTCTGAATAATGAATATTTTTGTGAACTTTTAAATGTATTAGAAAGTAGAGACATATATGCCATACTTTATTTTTTTATTTTATTTATTTATTTATTTTGCATTGCTTATTATCCAAAGGATTCAGCATGCAAACATTCTTAACATATATTCATTAATGGGATAAATTTTGCCATTAACCACTTCAACGTTTGCCCCGAGATAAGTCAGGGGTAAAAGCACTGTTTCCTTATACCTGTTGCTGGTGAAGTTGTTAAGAATGTTTTAGGTATGTGTTTGCTACTTCAGGCATTAATAAAAATTGAGAATTTTAATATTAAGAATATAAGATATGTCAGGATGTTAGTCCTAGACCTCTAAAGGTTCTAGTAATGATTAAAGATATCATACTTCTTCATATGATTCAAAATTCAAAGCCTTTTTCTAAATGTTTTGATAAGGAAGAAATAATAAACAATTGGATAAGTGTGATTGCAGATCACACAGAGGGTTTCGTTTAATATTTCTTTCAAAGCACTTTATCCTTTAATAAATAAACCCAAATTGTTAATTCATAATTATTAAATCCTTACATAGATGGCAGCACCAAAAAATTTAATTTTTAAATGATTATCAAAGGGGTTATTTTTACTTTCTTCTATCTTTACAAGAAGAAAGTATTGCATTCATGAAAATTTTCGAATTCCGGTTTTCGACGGATTTACACGTTTTAGGGGTCAGAGATTCCAAAAAACATGTTTTTACGAAATGTCTGTCTGTCTGTGTGTATGTGACAATTTTGTGGGCGCTCTATCTCAAGAACTAATGCACGGAATTTAATAAAAATTTATATTCAGTTAGTCCCTAATACAAATTGATGCTGATTAGGCTTTGGTGTAAATCGCTCAACAGATATGCTGCATTTTTCACGATTTTTGCAATAGCTCTATCTTAAGTACTAATGCACGGATTTTGATCAAACTTCAGATTTAGTTAGTCCTTGATATGAATTGATGCTGATTACGTTTTGGTGTTAATCGCCCAATAGGTGGCGCTGTTATGATGAATTTTGCAAGATTTACACGATTTGCCCAATAGCTCTATCTTAAGAACTAACACACGGATTTTCACCAAACTTCAGTTCAGTTAGTCCTTGATATGACTTGCTACTGATTATGTTTTGGTGTAAATCGCCCAACAGGTGGCGCTTCTGTGGTACTTTTTTCACGATTGCCTCAATAGCTCTATCTATAGTACTAATGGACGAATTTTCATCTAACTTCAGATTTAGTTATATGTTGACACAAGTTGTTGTTAATTAGGTTTTGGTGTTAATCACCCAATAGGTGGCGCTGCTATGCAGGAATTTTCACAATAGCTCTATCTCAAAAACTAATGCTCGGATTTTCTCCAAACTTCAGATTCAGTCAGACGTTGACATAAATTGTTGCTGATTAGGATTTGGTATAAATCACCCAATAGGTGGCGCTGCTAGGTAGCCTTTTGCTGGATTTAGACGATTTCAGCGATAGTCATATCTCAAGAACTAATGCACAGAATTTCATAACTTTAGAATCCTCATGAGATGCATAGATTGCCATTTAATTTTGGCAGTGTGATAGTGAATTTTGAAGCATTAACATGTATGAGATAGAAGAAAGTTTTGGGATTGGTACATACGACTAATTTTTTTAATCATATTAAAAATATTCAAGTCAAATTATTTAAATAAAATTCAAAACGCAATTTTTTTAAAAATCCAAAATTAAAAAAATTTAGTGGTGATTTAAATTTCTAAAAACAAGAAAATTGCTTAAACAAAATTTAAAATGCTGAAATTTCTCAACAATTTAGATGGCTAAACAAAATTTAAAATTTGTTATTTTCTCAAAACAAAACAAATTGTTTAAACGAAATTTAAAATTCCGAATTTTCAAAAATTTAGTGGAAGTTTAAACAAATATAACAAATACAAAATTTCTTTATTAACCCATTGTCAAATAGGTTTCTATTTCTTTTTCCCTAAAAAACATCATGTTTTTTAAACCGTAACTTAAATAGTAGGCGAAGCTCGCTAGTCTCTATCATAGTATATATTTTAATAATTTTATATAGCTTATAATAAAAAAATCAAACTTAAAATACAGATAATTAGTAAAGAAATGCAAATATTTAAATAATGTACCGCATGAAAACATTTCTTTGTTTAGTACTCATTTACATCAAAAGATGGGGACACGAAACATGTGTTTGGGACTGTATAAATATTCCCGGATTAAATAAAAATTTTGCAACAACTCAAATAAAGATATTTTAAATTAAAAAAAAAAAAAAAATCATAAAATATTTTACAAGTTTTTGCCTAGTTTAAAATGGTAATATATTTTAATAAAACATTTAAACTTCATCATTTATCATAAAAGAATCACAATAGTTTTTATGATAGAAAAAAAATTGAATAAAAAAAATTATTATGAATGTCAGTAATTATTTATCATAGCGTCATAATAATAATGATAAACAAACATTTAATATGGCAAAAAAATACGAATTTTTTTTAATTAAATCCATCTTAATATGAAAAATTCATTTAATTAAAATAACAGACTTTTTCAAAATTTTACGATTTGTCGTGTGGCATTCAACTGTAAGTACATAAAATTTCAAGCCTTTGACTTATACAGTTTTTGTATACGGACTCTGTGACAAACGGACAGACAGAGGAGTGAGACAAATAGGGTTTCATCAGATAAACAAAGCCCTAAAAAGGTGTGTCAAGTACTAGTTTGGTATCATACACATTTATAAAACTGAGATTTCCAGTTTTTTATTTTATTTGTTAATAGGAACACAAATCAGGTAAGAACATCCTAGACAAGGGGCGGCAAACTAATGGAGTGCATGAAGGAATGTTTTTGGCAGGGTGCTAATTGAGGTTTTAAATTAAGATAAGTGACAAAATATACAAAAATGCTAAGCTTGTCTAAAATTGATCAATTTGTAAATTTAAAAAATTTAATTGCTGCTAATTGAATTCCAATTTAGTACAATATGGGCTTACAAATTAACCAAACTAAGACAAGGTTTGGAAACTATAAAAAAAAGGAAAGGCATTAAAAATAAAAACTTCAATGATAAAAGGAAGGCAACTTTGAATTTAATTCCAGAGCTATTTAAAAGAGCCAACATTTGGCAAAAAAATTGTCTATGTCGGCAATTTATTACTTTCATAAATGAATAATATCAAAAACTCAAACAGAAATCACTTGTCAGATGCCTCCAGTTCAGTTTACATCCTGTAAAAAATAACAAAGAGTGAACCTGATATTGATTAGTTTTTATTACTTTCTAAAATATATTTGTTACAATAATAATTATAGTGCAACACCTACATATACGTTACTTAAAGATGTAAAATTTTCAGAAATTTTGAAGTGGTGGAAAGAAAAAATTCCAGGTTTTTTCCTGGAAAAACTGGAAATTTTAAAGAGAAAGAAAGAAAAAGTTTTCCCAAACAAAGCTTTTTTTTTTTTTCAATTACTTTTCTTAGGAAAAATAAAATAAACAATTTTAGACTTATGCATACTAAAATAAAATGTTTTTACTTTACATGAATATGCTACAAAATAAATTAATTTTAATATTAAAAATTCAGTCCTTCAACCCCAGAACGTCTTCAGAAGCTTTTCTTGTTAGGGTTTCGTTCATCTGACGAAACCCTATTCATCTCACTCCTTTCTCTGTCTGTCACAGAGTCCACATACGTATACGGAAACTGTAAAAGTTTGATACTTGAAATTTTGTGTACTAACAGCTGAATACCTCCTGTCACACAACAAATCAGAAAATGACTTTAATTAACCCCCTCACTGACAAGCCCGTGTTAATACGTTCACTAAGCTCCAGGTTTCACTGCAATACAAGCAATATTTAAAGTAATATAATTCTATTGATATAATGTATTTTTAATGCATTGAACAATGATTAATACGTCAAAGGATTGCATTCATATTCGCTATTAAGTTTTTTTTATAAAATGTTCTAAGAATCACATTTTTTTAGCTTTTAAAACTAAATGAGGAGAAAACAACATTACAATTTTGCCCTTTTCCAAGACAGTCGGAGGGTTAAATTAATTTGGTCATTACTGAGATTTTTTGATTTCAAAACATAATCTCAATTTCAGCATTTATTTCAAAGAAAGTATAGCCCAACTGATAGAGACAAAAATAACAGGTTAAACTCATGCTGACAGAAGTTGAAATCTTTCAAAACTTAAACTTGTAATTATTTTAGCAGAATTTCTTTTTTAAAATAAAGTTCAGAAGTATTGTGTGTTTTTTTTTTTTTCTCAGCACCCACCCCTTCCCCCAAAAAAGAATAAACTAATAAGAACTTGCTATTTCTTTTTAATCATGCTAATATAGTTTATTATAACTTTCCTTATATAAAAGATTTTCTTCTTAATTGTTTATTATCATTATAATTTATCATCTTATCTTCATAATTTATTATAATTTTCATTACATAAAAGATTTTCTTCTTAATTATTCATTTTGAAAATTCATCTTTATATATATATATATTTAAGTACAGTAGCCTCCCACTTAACCGGCCTAAACGGTACCGAGGGTTAGCCAGTTAAGAGAAAAACCGGTTAAAGCGGAGAAGTAAAAAAAGAAAAGAAAGAAAGAAAGAAGTATCTGCGTAATTTAGTTAATTAAACCCGTACGAAGCATTTAGTTTTTCAATTTGGGTAGTTTTAAAAAAGTATATATTTTCTGTATTTTGTGAAATAAATACTAGTTATAATTAACTGAATTGAAAGAAAAATTATCACTGATAACAAATAAGGAAAAATATTTAACACAAATTAAATTGTTGAAAATCGTGACGTGACGTGACACACACCTTTTTATAAGAAGTTGAAATTGTTCTACATTATGCATATTTAAGTTAATCAACCATAAAGAAATCAGAGACTTTCTTCTGTTGAAGGCAAGATGCCCGTCATTTTGAAGCATAATCTCTCCATCTCTTTAAATCATAAATTTAACCGAGGACCTGTTACCCGCTGCTCAACATAGCGTAACACCAACTCTAATGCTTTTTACCCCTTCCGTATAAGGAATTTTAGCACGGTCAACTTCAAGTGGATCATCATCAGTTTCGTCTTCGTATTGAGCAACACCAATTATGGTCCTTATTATTACTGTTATAAAATGCAACATCTCTAGTAGTAAATAATCTCAATTTTATTATTTATTTATCTTCCTCAATCTTAAATTAATATTTATTCATTTTAAACTCAACTTCAAATCTAGAAAATTCTCTTCAAAATATTTAAGTTTCCTCTTAATAAAGTTATTCTAAATTTTATTTATTTTCCTCAATCAAACTTAAATTCTATCTTTCAATCATTCATTAAAATATATTAAACTAAACAATAACAATAATATGTGTAAACAAAGTTTTACGTTCGTGTTTACTTCTCCGAAAAGATCGCGATTCTACATTCTTTATAAGTTTAATACAACGAAAATAAAAATAATTTATTTTTTAATACTGCGTGCTCAATCTATAGTCAACAGATAGAATATATTTTTCTGATTAATTTGATATAAGTTGCAGCAAAATCCGTCAACAAATATTGGAGATATTTAATTTAATGTTTTCTGCATTTCTCTATTTTTAAATATTGGCGCGATGCTTTCTGTCCGCCATTGATAAAAGGATGCATTTCTGCAGCATTTTTTTCATACAATTCGGTGACATCGCGAGACACCCACACGTATAGTTCATTGCACTCATGCGTTCCCGGATGGACGTGCGGTGCTTGAATGCATCGGATTGGCTATTTTCAAAATCTTACACATTCTTTCAGGCTGAGATCTGTTTTGAGTCTGTCATTTAGGGATTAAGCAGAGAGTCGTTGGTGTGTGAGCGCGGCGTAGCTTCGGCTGCGACCGGGCAGAAGGAGAGTTAAATGTGCTGGAAGAAGGAGTGACATTTTTATTTGAAGATCATCAATCCAAGAAAATGAAATTATTCGTAATTTAGATGAAATTAACTGCGGCTAAGGATTTACACATTCAATGATTAATGCTCAAACTTGATTATCTGGACATCAATAATCCAAGAGCGGTCGGGGAACATCATCTGCATGGATTCAACAAAATAGCTCATCCCAAGTTCCGACAGGAGATCCATCCCAATGTGATTTAATTCCAACATTGCAAAATATAATTTTGGATTCTCTGTGCTAACCCGATTATTTCTACTTCATCTTAATTTACGTTATCATAGTGAAATATAATTATGTACGCTCGACTCTACTGACTTCATCTCATACATCTAAAATAGAAATATTCGACGGACTAAGTGCTAACATTAAATTCCGAACTTTGAACATTAAGGGAACTTTATTTCTGTTGGATATCCTCTTTAAAACTAACAAAATATTGATAAAAAAAAATAGCCATATATCTATTGAGTGCATCTCAACAAGTGAATGTGAAAATATGATTTTTATGTATTAAACAATAGTGATTACCTCGATCCATCTCCTCCTCCCCCCCCCCCCTTTTTGTTTTTTTTTTTAATTCCGGAATTCGAATATCTTTAACTCATGTTTAAATAAATGTTTGATGATGTCATCTATATTTTAGTGATTATTTATTCCATTTTCACACACACAAGAGTTGGGTGAGTAATTTATGTTTTCTTTATTTATCATTTCTCAACGATTACATGTTATATAATTAATAATTTTTGGATGGCTTTAATTCTATTTTCGTTTTAACGCAATGTCTAACCACTCTATGTTCCGGTCGGTATGCGTCTTTGGATAGAGGGATTTTATGCCTTTAAGATGTTAATTTAACTTTATTTATTCAATGATTTTAATTTCTTAAATATTGCCAACTTAAAAAATTTTATTTCATTAACTTTAAATACCTTTTTCCAAATACGCGTATCAATTACCACGTCAAATAATGTTTCATGCGCTTGAGATCTTTATCAGACTTAAACAATTGTACATCTTCTACGGTGATCTGTTCGCATCCCTCAAGCTTTTTAAATGTTCGTACAAAACAGTTTTCAGATGATCAGACATTATAGAGTTCCCGGGGAGGTGGGAGATTACACTTTTGGCCATTTAAAACACAAAATCTCAAATTTTCCGGGGGGGGGGGGGGGGGGGACATCTCATTGTTCCTGAGGGGAATGCCCCTCTCCCCCGGGAACACACCCTGAATTCAACAGTGGTGAAGGTCAATGCGTATCCATTTAGAACCATCGTTCTCTTTTCTCAATTTTGCCTCCTTTCCCCCGGGATTGCACTTCAACTTGAAAGCGTAAGCCGAGTGCCCGAGTCCGTCATTCCTGAATTTTGCCTGATGTTGGGAAAAAAAGTCGGCCGGTTAAAGCGGAGTTCTGGTTAAGAGGAGGCTGGTTAAGAGGGAGGCTACTGTAATTATCCTTCTATATACATGTATAAAAAAAAGTTTTGATTTGGAAATGGACCAATGAAAATCTGCGTAGATATTCCGGGTAGATCCACATCCAATTTGAATGCTTAAGCGTGGCCTTTCATCGTTAATATTAAAAAAACTGTTGCATACAAAAATATGAAAATCGGTGGTATTATAGAGAAATGCTTGATAAACACGCTGATGCAGACAGTTTTCAAATCAAAGAATTATTTTGAGAGATATTTAATGCTAAAGTTGGACAAAATCGTTCTATTAAAAAAGTTTTATTGGAACAAAAACTATACAGGAGAATTTAATCATTTTTAGATCATTTTATACGTTATAAGTTCCCGGTGTGCAGATTGTATTTATTTTTCTTATTTGACTCATTTTTTGAGGTTTTATTTCAATTTTAAATTAAAATTTTCAGCATTTCGAGAGATATTTTTTACAAATTTTAGAAAATGTTATTAATTTAAACTGTTGCCAGTTGTATAAACAGCGCAAACAATAATGTTTACTTCAAATTAAAAATTTATTTTACACGTGACTATTATAAACAGAAAATATAAAAAGCAGGAACTCATTGAAAATTACGTCATAAAAATTATAATTACACGTGAATTTTAAAAGAGACAGAATATTGTAAAATAATAAATTCATAAACATGTGTTAGAAGTCTTAAATAGGAGAATTTACGTCACATTACACTTATTATATAAAATGAACAAAAAATAATATTGCAAAACAGTTTAAATTTAAAAATTGCTCGAGACATTTATTTGATATTTTAAGATGATCATAATATTTCATTTCTAACAAAAGTATTTTTACGTGAATATTAAAAAGAAAAAGAAAAGTTTGGTGAAAATTACGTCAGATTATAATTCTCAGATTCAAATTATAATTCAATCTTCCGAAATCTTTTTAAAGCCGATTAAATTATCGTGCTGTTAGAGTCTGCGGTGTCTGAACGGGGGTTGATGAGCGTAGCTCGTAGGGAGCAGAGCCCCCTAGTATTATAAATATTGAAACCTAATTAAAATACAGCTAGAAAAAAATATATATCCATTTAATTGATAATTTTGATAAATTATAATTTTGATTACAAAAAGTATTTGTAGTTATCCCAGAAATCACAATCTTTTGTTTTGTCATATTGATTGTAGATGGCAGCACTAAACATTTAGATTTTTGCAGGTTATTTTTCTGTGGACAATTTTATCATTATAATTTTCAAATTTGTTCATTGATTTGTTATATTTGTTTAGATTATCTGAAATCTTAAACATTAATGGTAATTAAAAGTTTAATTTATGAATTATATGTGAAGTAAATGTTCAGGAATTGACAGGATATGTGTTTTCTTCCTTCTAATTCAAAATCTATATAATAAAACACAGCGTAACGAATCCAGGGTGAACCCATCCTCGAGAAAAGCAATTATCGTGGCCATGTTAGGCATAAATATTCAAGATACTGTAAGTTTGCAGATTGTTCAACGTATGGAAATATACACATAATCTGTTTTGTATCACATCTATTCTTCATTATTTTCTCTAAAACATTCAAAAACTATCAAATTATAATGTTTTAAATTTTAAATTAAAAATAACGGATAACCAGCTATTATAAGCAACAATAACAAGAGTGCAAGATATAAACAAACGAAGACTGTTGCCATTTAGAGCTACAAAATCAAAATCTAGAAACAAATCAACGACTCTTGCAGTGCTTCATTTAAAAAAAAAAAGAAAAAAACTACAGGTTAACATTTGATTCTGTTATTAAAATATTTGTAAATGCATATTAAAGCCTTTAAATATTTTGAAATGCTTTTTTCACTTTTTCATGTCAACTCACGATTTTGTGAGAAATAGAGGTAATTAACTGGAGATACAAGCTGTATTCGGTACACTAGCGCCCTCGGCCTCTGTACAGAAAATCCTGTCTATTTTTAAACTTTGCTTTGCCGCCATCTTTTGGCAATCAATATAAATGAAAGAATTTTCGATTTAAATTAGAGTTCCTTACAAGAAAAAAAATGCAGATGTAATGATGTAATTCAAGATCAATTTTTAAAAGCTTCATTTATATAATTTTAAAATTTCATTCAATATAAATAAAATGAATAGTATTATTATTACTTTGATATTGACTTTGATAGAATTTCAATTTAGTTTTATTTAGCTTAGCATTTATCTGCTTATTTTTTCAATTTTGTTTACATTATAAATGTTTTTTTTTTCCCCAGATGTAACTGAAATATAAGATGTTATTACGATTGCATTAGTATGGTTGAAAATTATCTTTTCACTTATTAAATTATAATTTTGTTTGTTCAAATGCTATGTTAAAAATCGAAATTTTTATCTGCATTGATATAATTAATATATATAGTACATAACATGGTATTGTGTATTCCTTGCACTTTAATTACATTTGGTATGAAAGATAAATTTTACTTACAATGCAAGTCAATTTCAAGAGGATATAAGCTAAGTTCTTAAAAATTGATAAAATAAAATTAAAATTTTACGAAAGAAATAATAGTAACAACTTTTGATTTTATTTATACCAAATGAAATTTTTAAGTTACATAGCTGAAGCTTTAAAAAATTTATCTTTAATTAAATCAGTGTGTCTTGTGTATTTTCTATGCAAAAAACCCCTACAAATTTTAACAAAAAGTTCCTTTGTTTATATTAATTGATGATAAATGATGCCAAGCCCATATTTAGAAATGAAACGTAAAGCTCCATAGATGAGTAAAACCCGCTGACTTGATCCCACAGAGTTCTAATACAATATCTCTATCGCTTAACTCCATGCCTTGATCCACCCCTAAAGAAAAGCGGTGGGACATTCATTATTCAGATTCATTCATTTTTATAAAAATAATATATTTTAAAATTAAAAAACCCTTTAACGCATTGAATACTTAATTTTAATGTTTTGTGAAATTCTCAAAGATTGTGTTTGACTTTGCTAATTATTAATATTGTTGCAATAAATACTGCTGTTTGTTTTGTCTAATTGTTAGCGCAGATCAACATTCTGTCATTTTCGACGGGGTTATACACTAGTTTAATATATATTACCAGCACAATCTTTTTCTTGGCACCATCTAGTGAGTGCTTTGCAAGTGAAATAATTACATTCTTTTACTGTTTTAATAAAATGCTTGAAGGAATTTTTCTGAATTTCCTTAGAAATTGAAGATTTTTTTTTTTTTTTTTTTGATAAATTGTGATAATTTAAATTTTGTTTAAACTTTTGCTATTTTTTTTTAAATTTCATTTAAACAATTTGTTTTGTTTTGGGAAAATATGAAACTTTAAATTTCGCTTAAACATCCACTAAATTCTTGAAAATTTTCATATTTTCCGAGAATTCTGGATTATAATTTTTAAATATTTCTGGTGATTACATCTGATTATCTCTATAAGACCAAAGAAAGCTTTAGATTAATCATTATGAAACCAAAACAAAGGTTTTCAGAGCCTAGAAATATGTACAGATACTGTATTCAGCAGCAAAATTTTAAACTAGGATGCTAGAAGACACTGTCACAATCATTACTGGTATGTATTGAAACATTTCAAAACTATTAAATGGTAAAGTCAATTATGCTATAGACCATGATGATTGTGACAGCTGAAGCATTAACTGATAGGGAGTTTTAACTATCAATCTTACCACCTTCACTAATTGCTATTAACTTTGCATATGAATCTTCATTTTTAATGAGAGAAGTAGTATTTAACTATCTTGCAGATTAAATTTTCCAAGTTGATGTTCCCATGTGAACTATGGAATGTTTTAATGAAGATAAAAAAAAAAAAAATATGGAAAACACAAGAATGGAAAACACAGAAAGCAGCTATTATAAAAATTTAAATATAATATTTCAAATATGAAATCTCAAAATTTCCAAATTTTCTACGTAGAAACACACCACTTCAGAAAAAAAAAAAAAAAACCTGTTTTTAGAAAATCATACTTTTTCACCGAAATTAATTTTGAAGCCTTTTCTCTTAAATCACCCCCCCCCCCCTCCCCCTCCCGGAAAAATGTAACTTAACCTACTAATTCTTTCTTTTTGAATTTTACTATTCCTTGTTTTTTAAAGTAAATTAATTATATTTTGAAGTTAGACATTTAGATTTTTATTCATCATGCATTTATGATTAAATTACAATGCATTCAACAGTAAATGGTAATTCAAAATATTAACACAGTAATAAGAGACACATCACATTACAATACAATAAAATGTATTATGCTAAAACAAAGGAAAATATAAACATATAAAACTAGGGCAGGTAGATAATTTTAAACATGATATGAAATACAACAGAATAAATAAATGTTTATTACAATTAACTGCTTTTTAATAGTGAAATCTTTTAAAAATAGAACATGCATTTAACTGAAACTTGTCCAAAGGAAAAACTTTCATGGTCCTAGCAAAAGGAAAATTTTCTGTAGTTATCTGTTTAAGACATAACCTGCTACACATGAAAACAGAATCCCAGCCCATTCATGTTTCAGCAAAAAAAAAATTCAAATGAAAAATAAATCATCAAACAAAAATGTTCTGAAACTGATTGAGATAATTTAGTTCTAGAAATAGATGTTTTGCTAAAAAAATTTTGACAGAACCATTAAAACTTTCCAAGAATGTGGGAGATGAATTTATCCTGCATCTCATGTACTTAAAGTTTATAAACATAAGCAGATATTTTGTATGTTTAAAATAATTTTTCTAACTCATGCTTGCTGGCAGTATTTTAAGATAAGATAAGTTCAAAATATTTTAACGGTCTATCTAAGGAAAAGAAAGGCGATGGTTTGGAATGTCACTATATGGGGATTTCTAAGGAATTTTCTGACCCAAGCAAAATGCTCTTTCGCAAAATTCCAAGAATTGGCCACTCTCCTACCCCCAAGATGTAAAATCTGATCCATCAAGCTTGTACGAGGACTATGTCGACGTGGACCAAAATGTGGCTGTGTGTGGCAAGGTAACTGATGCAGACATTACTGCTCAACTGGCAAAGAACAACCAAGCTGAAGATGGACTGTCTAGGGGTAAAGAAAACAAAGAAATACAAGAGAAGTCCCTTTATAGTCCATAGCTTAGTACCATACCTTTGACGCTTTTTTGACGGTCAGCTAATGTAGAAGATTTTGTATCAATTGATAAGTTGGAATCATGTACTATGACTCAAAGATTGCATTCAAAGAAGCAAAAAATACCTGACTTTTTTCTTAAAAGTGATGAATAATTAAGCTAGTAAAAAATGTTTGATTTAATGAAAAAAAAAAATAGCAGTATTCTTAGTTAAAGTTTATATGTTAAACCTTTAATTGTGGAGTTAATATTTTTTATTTATATCTTCTTTTGAGAGAATATATGTAATTCGAATTTTTGGATAATTCGAACTTTTCTCTGGACCCTTCAACTTTGAATTATCCAAGTTTAACTGTAACTGCAGAAAAGAGGTGCTTTTTTACAATTTTGAATTCATTTTTACTAATGTTCTTAAAATAAGGGCATAAGTAAATCTACATAAGTTTTTTATTGCAGCTTTTTCTTAAAATCATAATTTTGTCTTAAAGATAAAACATTCGATATTTATCTTAGCAGGGCTGCGGAGTCGGTGGGAAAAATGGATGACTCCGACTCCAGGAATTTTAACAGATCCGACTGCGATTCTTTCGCTCAAAAATGGGCCGACTCTGACAATGCATACCTGCTTGTAAAATGGACGACTCCGACTTTGGGAGTTTTAACAGATCCAACTCTGACTCTGATTCTTTCGCTCAGAAATGGGCTTGACTCCGATTCCGACTCCGCAGCCCTGCTTAACAGAAACATGTATATGAAACTTATAAGACTTTCTTTATTACTAGCAGTTAAGTATCAAACATTGATTATAGGATTTAGCTGTGCTGTATTAATTTAAACATATCCTTTTTTAGTAAAAAAGTATAGTATAAAGGATATAGCTATGCAATTTTTTTTAACCTACAGAAAAATGTAACTTGTGATAGAAACCCATACAAAAGAGAATTTTTGTCCGATCTTGCCAGATTTCAGCTTAGCAGGTTTGACTTTATTCATATTCATCCATAAATACTGCCCATTAGTTTAAAATGACTGCTAATAAACATAATCAGGATTCTCAATAATCCTTTTAAACTTCCTTCACCAGCAATAAGCTTGAAATAAAACAAATAAGTAAAAAATTATAACTTTTTGTTTGATGTGTGCATTATTAAAAAATTGTAGTAAGTGTATTTTGTTTGTTTATCCATTTTTATTGCAAAATCACCAAAAATACAATTAGTGACTAGGCAAAAATATGATTAAATTACATAAAGAAAATATCTATAACTATTGTAATTCTTTTTGGTTGTTGTTACCTTAAATATGGTAAGGGCTATATTTTGGTATCAGACAAAAATCTAACCTTTTTTTTTTAAAAAAAAGAATGAAACAGAGAGAAAAAGTAGTAGGAAAAATTAATAAGAATCAATCAACAGATATGAAATACAAATTTTTTCTAACCTGTTTGCTTTTTGTTTCTTCTTTCTTCTTTACGATCTTGTTTTCCTTTTGAAACAGTTTCTTTTTTAGTAGCAGCGGCTTTGGTAGAGTGGGATGTTGTGAAACAGTGGGGATTTTTTAAAATATCCTAATTTGAAAATTTACATAATGTCATTCATAACAAAAAAGGGAAATTTAGGCACTAACAAGAAATATGACATTCATTCCAATATTAAGATAAACTGCAAAAATTACTTTTTGCAACAATCTGACTCAGTAGAATATCAATGTTTGTTTAAAACAAACAACAAACACCTATAAATGCTACGAATAATTAGTTTTGAGTTAACAGCTTATACAGGGTTTTTAGACAGGTTTTGTTCTCAGAATTAAAGGTTTTTTAAGATTGTTTTACATTTTTTCATACTGACTTATCTGAAACCCCAAAAAATGATTTTTATTAAATTTATTGAAAAAACAGACTTTTAAAGTCTTAGAAAAGAGTTTTTAACAACTTATCATCAAATACATATTTTTAACAATTGATAAAAATTCATGACAAAACATCTAGGTAAACTTGCTCCTGAAAAGAACGTAAGAGCAAAACTTAAAAAAAAAAAAAAAAAAAAAAAAAAAATCCCCACATTATCTCTTGATCAAAATATATATTCTGAAACTTGTTTTTAGGCAGCTAGGGGAAAAGCATTTAAATTTTTTTTTATTATCTATCAAAACCCACCAACCTGAAACGTTTTTTATCTTCAATTACAATAAAATCAGAAGCATGCAGAAATTTTTTATTCCCCTGATTGGAGAATGAAAGAAGCTGAATTAAAAAAATTCTTCCTAATCCCATGTTTGTGCTTTGACCCATAATGTTATGAATCTCTTTATCTCCAGTTGAATGCCTTATGCTGTCTGTGGAGGCCTGTCCTGGTTAAAAGCTATATACAGTAGAGTCTCCAAAATCCGCACTTCTAAAATCCGCCTGCATTTCAAAACATAAACAGTGAAATTTGAATTTAAGAAGTATTGTTTAATCTGTATTCCAAATATCAGTAAACAAAAACTAAATTATTTTTAACATAAATTTATGGGAAAATAGTAATGACACAGGATATTACACAAATAAAACGCTTTTATTTCACAGAAACTTACACAAAACAAAATGTAAAACAATAGAAATCGGCGAGAAAAGTAAACAAGAACAGAAAAGTGTTAGTGGTGGCATCATCTATCGGTCACTATAAAAAGTAACATATCAATTAATTTTATATTTCATGCAAGGCTTTAATTAATGCATGGCATAAAATATGGCCTGGCTCTATATTTATTGAAAATGAGGATGAAGTACAATTTTTTCAAGTTTTCAGCTAAAGCATCAGAACTGTTGAAATGTGCAAAAGACTTTAACTGAGGTTTAGAAGAGCTTTTCTAAAAAGAAGAAATTGTTGAATGGGGGAATAATAAAGATGAAGACTTAAAATATGTTGCAGATGAAGAAATTGTTTCTTCAATAATTAATCCACCCGAGGACAGTGAAATGAGACTGACAGAGATTGTGAGAAAAAAATAAAGTTTGAAGAATGGTTGGTTTTAGGTAAAAAAAAATTTAAGTTCTCGGAGCAGCAGTGTTGTATAGACCAACAGGAAATAATAACTATATACAAAATTCAAAAGAAATTTTATGAAAGTTCTCAAGCAAAAGACTATTAAAGAAATGTTTAAAAATTGTAATAAAAAATAATTTTGGGTATTAAAATGATAAAGTACAGATAAATAAAAGAGATTCAAGTTTTGATTAGTTTAAATTGAATTATTACATGCTCTTCTTGTAAATGGATACAGGTAAATAAATCATTTAATCCAGTATGTGCAAAACTCTAAAATCTGCAAAATTCTAAAATTTGCATAGCCTCTGGTCCCAAGTGACAGCCTGTGAAAACATGGCTGAACAGAGTTAAGGTGGTTAATGTGGAAGACTTCACTGCAAAAACACCAGTTATAAAACAACTTATTTATTGAAGCGAGATGACATGATAAGTCTACACAAAACAGCATTACTTCGCCGTTAAATCATAAGAAAAACTAAAATAAAGTCTTAATGCAGCTACATAATGATTGATGATGTAGGCATACAAAATATTTCTCGAAGCTAATGATCTACAATCTATCCAGACATTTATACACCCGGAACAGCAATTGTTTTGCATAAAAACCGTTGCCAATCAGTAAATACAAACTTATGCAAACACATCCGAAACGCCGCTTACACAAACACATCTGAAACGCCATTGGCTACAAACTATGACGTTGCAAGTCAACCATTCACGGCGAAAGACGTGATTCCAAAAATCACTGCTACTGACAGTTGCTCAGTAACGGCACTTGCCTCAGGAGCTAAACTGCCGGTTGTTTCGGACATGTAAACAGAACAAGAGAGGGTAAAAAATAAACATGCATCAATATAGGTAGTAAATACTTTAAAACTTTATAGTTTAATTTAAACTTTACTGAATGATTATTAAGCACTAAGTAATTGATGCACAACAATCGGCCTCCTTTTTCACCATCTCTTGAGCTTCACAAAAACATGAAAAAGGTTATATAGATACAAAAATACAAATACATGAAAAGTTCAAAAATGTAAAACTTCAAAAGTTTAACATCAAAAAAGTTACACTTTAAATTCAAAAACAACAATCTGATCAATGTCAGGTCATATACGACTTTATTGGTAAGGCATTGATCAGAGTGAACAACATAGTAGTGAAAAATTATAACCCCCCAATAAAAATTTAAATATCAAAAATTTTCTTACAAAATTTCAGTAATTGCTCTTTAATCTGAGTAATTGCTCTAGAGTACAATCCCTCAAGTTTAAGTTAACCCATAACTACTGTGAGCGGTCTGACAGACCGCTCCAGATTTTATCACATTCATTTCTGCCCCTCAGAATAGATAATGATCCTCACCCTTACCTCTACCTTCCTGAAACGACACCCCATGGTCACATTCCGCTTTTCATTCTGATAGCTGCTTTTGCTATTTTTTTTTTACTTTTTTCATTCCAAAAACAGTCTGTCAGACCGCTCACAGTACTTGTGATTCTGTTTTTGTCCAAGAAGGAAATTTTTATTTTGTGGATAATTTTATACTTTTTTTCATGATATTATGGAAAAAATGGAATCTAATCACTCGAGAAAACGTCCAGTGTACCTCAAACAAACTGAAATTGAGGGGCCTCTAAAAATTTAGTCTGAAATAGAATATCCGATTCTGAATATTCTGAAAATGAATTTATTGAAAGTGATCTCGATTCCCGTTTGGAATTATCACTGGGCGATGAGGAAAATATTTCAAGTAACTCAGAGTATTTTTATAGAAAAAATAATTTTATATGGACTACAAAAGAACCAAATCGTGTTGTGCGAGCATCAAAACATAATATTGTGGTGCTGCTGCCGAGTTTAAAAGGTCTTGCAAAAACTGGGCTTAAAGCATAACAAGAAGAAACTTGGAATTTACTATTTGTTATAAATGTTATAGAAATTATAGTTTAATGGGCTAGTGTAAAAATTAAAGAATGTAAATTGCGTTATTCCGATCAATAAGACACGAAATTAGTGATACAAATGATATTGAAATAAGAGCATTTCTTGGATTATTATTGTACTCAGAAGTTTTCATATGAAATCGAGAGTTTGCCTTCAATGTTTGAGAATGCTAAGCATTGACTGCAACTGAATGTTTTGTACTGTGTAATAAAAAAGGGCATTGTTTTTATTTAGTTTGTTTCTATGGTGCTACATAAATTCTCTTGTATTTAACTTCATTTAAAAGAATTATGTAGATATGTACGCAAACTTTAATTAATGTGCGTTTTTTATTTATATAACGATATTTTTTATGAAAATATAATCTAATTTTTACTATTTAACTATACTTTTATTAGATATTCATGCATTTTTTTTACAAAAAATTCATTTTTATTCAACTATTATTAGATGAGTTTAAAATTACATATTTTTTTTCCTTGATCTCCTACAATAAATCGCTTTCTCTTACTATTCCCATATAACGGGATACCAGTCTTTTAGTCTTCAAAAATAAACTTCAAATTTCAAAAGATGATTTATAAATCAATTATGTAGATAAGTATTGGTAAACAAACCATTTTTTACCACTTAGTTGAAATTTTATTAAGGTTTTGATTTAGCGGTCTGAGAGACTGCTCACAGTAGTTATGGGACAATTTTTGTCACAGTAGTTAAGGGTTAAGCACCTCATTTTGCAAAACATTTTTGACCCAGATTAACTCTTTAGCAGCTTCAGTTAAACTGACTTATTCTGCCTCCATGGTAGAAAGACTTATACATTTTTGTTTAAAAGTCTTCCAAGATATGGGCGTTTCATCTAGAAACAAAATATGCCCACCCATAGAAACACGATCGTCTCTGTTTGCTGCAAAATCTGAATCTGAATAACATGAAAGGTTTAACTGACTGATTCTGGATAACTCAAGTTTATATTTTTTAGTATATTTTAAATAACCTAACAATTTTAACAAACTATTCCAATGAGTAATTCCAGGATTTGATTAAAATTGTGATAACAAATTAACTGCATACATTATATCAGGTGTAGTCCTCCCAGCTATAAAAGGTAAACAACCTATAAGATTCCTATATGGAAACCTAGACATGATTTCTATTTCTTCCTTAGTGGATGGTGAATCTTGTTTTGACAAAACTAAGTCCTTGGGAATAGGTAAAGAGCTTACTGGAAATTTAAAATCTGCAAACATTTCACAAACTTTCTCAATATATGAAGTCTGGTGAATGTACAGGCGATTTCCTATCTCTTCAAACTCTATGCCCAACAGCTTTCTGGTTGTTCCCATAATTTTTAAATTGAAATGTTTTGCAGTAAATTTAACCCAAAATCCAAATCATCTTTGGTTTTACCAAAAAGAACAATATCGTCAACGTAAAGTAAAAGAATCAATCTGGACTGAAACATGTACACACAATTGCACCAATCGAGTTTATGAAAACCTAGTTTGGATAAAACATCAACCACTTCAAAGAACCATTGTCTGCCGGATTGATGCAGACCATAAATGGCCTTATTTAATCTGCAAACTTTACTTTTTTCTTTGACAAAACCCTCAGGTTGGTGCATGTATACAGTCTCATCCAGATTTGCATAAAGATAAGCATTGTTGACATCTACCTGGGCATTACCCCATTTTAACAGACACGAAAATATGGCAAAGAATAGTCTACTACTGGTCTAAAAACTTCTTCATAATTTTCTTCCTTAACTTGATTGAAACCTTTCGCTACCAACTTAGCCTTATATCTCACTATTTCATTCTTCTCGTTCCTTTTTAAGGTATACACCCAACGGTTACAAGAATTTTAGCATCTTTTGGTGGTGTCACAAGATCTCATATGTTACGCTCATACATAACATCTAATTCTTGGTTCATTGCGTCCGTCCAATTTGATGCTTCAGGGGTTTTTATGGCTTGATTGTAGATTTGAGGAATTTTAATTTCAGTTAAGTTGGCTTCATCTACATTTAAAAAATTAGTTATTTTACCAGTTTCTTTATTTTTACTGCTGAAATTAAATAAGTTTTTATCACATTCTATTTTATTTGCTTTACAATAATCTGTTAACTCATTAAAAGATCTAATTCTAGTATTGGTTCCTTCTATGCTATAATAAATGTCTGTTTTATTTCCTGTTTTACATGCCTTACAGGTCCATGGAATAGATTTACAAGGTTTCAAACCAGTCTGCTCTAAGCTGTGGTCTAGATCGGACTCACTAACTCTTTCAGTGTCATTCCCTAATTGAGGTGTATTCTCAGGTTCATCATCAAAAATGTTTCCATCTTCTGGAAAATCAAAGAGTGAAAAGTTAAATTTTTGCTCTTTTAATTTTGAAAAAATATCTACCCCCCTTTTTGTTTCATCAAACTTAACGTTAATAGTCTCTACTATTTTATTTTCCTCTATTAACCAAATTCGGTAGCCTTTTGTTGTTTGAGCATAGCCACACATGATCCCTAGTTTAGCTCGCATGTCAAGCTTCCTTCTGACCTGCTTGGGCACTCCAACATATGCTAAACAACCGAATTTTTTCAAATGAGAAACTGAGGGTTTTCTTCCTGAATACATCTCAAAAGGGGTCTGGTTATTTTGTTTGTGACATACCCTATTCCAGGTATAAGAAAAACACATCAAGGCCTCAGCCCAAAATTTTTGAGACAAGCCACTAGCATTAAGGAGAGTTTTAATACCATCAAGAGCAGTTAAATTGAAACGCTCTGCAATTCCATTCATTTCTGGGCTATACGGATTCGTTTTCTCAGGAATAATCCACTGCTTTTCTAAAAAAGTGTCAAATTCTTTGTTACAGAATTCCATACCACCATCAGTTCTTATAGAAATTATTTTCTTATTTAAGTACCTTTCGGCCCTATTCTGAAATTTCAAAAATGTCTGAAAAACATCAGACTTGTTTCTGATAGTGTATATACTGTAACAAAATGAGAAAAATCATCAATGATGGTTAAAAAATATCTACTCCCCCCCATGCAATGTCTCCTGTAAAGGCCCACACAAATCCATATGCAAGTGCTCTAGAGCAGTTTTTGACCTTATTTTATTTATTGCTTTAAATGATGTTCTTTTAGATTTTGCAAGTTTACAGGGGATGCAATCCTCAGCCAACTTCGACAGCACTGGAAGTCCTTTAACACTTTCATTTTTACATGTGTTAATTAAGTATTCATTATTTACATGGCAAAATCTTTCGTACCATAATTCATTCAAGTTAACTTTCTCAGAATGATTAGCTGAAATGTTAGCCGAGTTGCTTTCTTCTTTACACATAGAATTATAATGACAGGGTTTCAAAAAATACAAATCATTTTTTCTAACTGCATAAAATAACCAATTCCAATCTTTGTCATATACCTCAAGCCTACCCTTAATGCCAACAAAATTTGTACCCAACTTTTCAAGTTTACTACCAGACAAGAGATTTCTACATAAATTTGGATTATACAAAACATTCTTTAAGATAATCTGATTAAAGCTGCGATCTTTACACTTTATAAAAAAATTTATAGTACCCTTTTCCTGAACAGGACTTTCCTTTTCTCCAACAGCAAGTGACATCTGCATATTTGAAATAGGTTCAAAATCCAAAAAGAAGTTTTTGTCATTGCAAAAATGAGCCGTAGCAGCTGTGTCGAAGACCCAGCTACCACTTTGGCCAAAATCAGATGAATTAGCTTCATATGGAGAAATTTCAATTAAACTAGCCTCTTGTTCAGAGAAGGTACATTTTACACTGTTACACATTTTATACTACTGCATTTTACATTACTACAATTTACTTCAACATTACTAGATTCTAAAAATTTATTTTTAAATTGAGAATTTCTAGATTGAAAATTTTTATGATTGACTTTTAAATTTACAATTAGCAATTAAATGACCATAAGATTTATAACAATAACAAGGACCTATTAATTTACTTTGATTAACATTATTCTTAAATTTAGAAGATTTACTTTGATTTACACAATTCTCAAATTTAGAAAATTTACCTGATTTATATTTAGTTATTTCTCCAGAAAAAAGCAACATTATTGTCAGCAAGGTCTCCCTTTGCAAGTTTCAGTCTGTTTTGCTCTAGCAGCAATTCAGATTCTATCTTGTCCGGAACAAACTCGGCATCTGGCCAACGGTAAATCGCTTGGACTGTAGACTGGTATTCTTCTGATCATTTGATATCCTAAATACAGAGGCTGTAGAGTATGTCCTACTTCCCGAAGATGCTTGGCAGCTTGCTTCACTCAACAGAGAAACAGGCCAAGATTTTCACTGGGAACATATCTGACATTAAAAAACTCATCCAACAGCTGTATTACTCGAGCTCTTGTAGTAGGTTCAAAGTGATCTTTCAGTATCTTCCAGGCAGCAGCTCCACTAGTGGTACCAGCGATTAACGGCTTAAACTCAGGTGATAAGGTCTGATAAATGATTGTATATGATCGGGCTTTACGTAAATTCATCTCACTTCTTTCTCTCCAAGTCATCTGGTCTGTTACAGGAATTGTTTTTCCTTCTGCATCTTTCTGGTCCGACAATTCACTATTTTCTTTCACCTCGACGTCTGAGTTAGGATTCTCGATATAATTCCAAGCCCCAAAGTGCACCAGCAGGACTTTCACCTACACTTTCCAGGTCTCCCAATTTGATGAGGTCAAGAGAGCAATATTTGATAACTCCATCTTTTATGGCCTCCGTCAAAGCTATCATAAACAAACTTCAAAACATCGATAAAGTTCACGAAAAGTGTCTGAAGAATCGACGAAAAACAAAATGAAAGTGCATGGAAAATGTCGGAAAATTCTTTGAAAACCGTCGCCGAAAAACATCAAAGGTCCAGCAAAGAAGCACATCTTATAGCAGGACAAAAAATTCATCAGCACTCAGAAAGGAAAAACATCTTCACTTCCACAAGGGCCACTGGGCCCATAACCTGACAGCCTGTGAAAACATGGCTGAACAGAGTTACAGTGGTTAATGTGGAAGACTTCACTGGAAAAACACCAGTTATAAAACAACTTGTTTATTGAAGCGAGATGACATGATAGACTACACAAAACAGCGTTACTTCACTATTAAATCATAAGAAAAACTAAAATAAAGTCTTAATGCAGCTACATAATGATCGATGATATAGGAATACAAAATATTTCTCGAAGCTAATGATCTACAATCTATCCAGACATTTATACACCCGGAACAGCAATTGTTTTGCATAAAAACTGTTGTCAATTAATCAATAAATACAAACTTATGCAAAGACATCCAAAACGCCGCTTACGCAAACACATCTGAAACGCCATTAGCTACAAACTATGACGTTGCAAGTCAACCATTCACGGCGAAAGACGTGATTCCAAAAATCACTGCTACTGACAGTTACTCAGTAACGGCACTTGCCTCAGGAGCTAAACTGCTGGTCGTTTCGGACATGTAAACAGAACAAGAGAGGGTGAAAAATAAACGTGTATCAATATAGAAAGTAAATACTTTAAAACTTTATAGTTTAATTTAAACTTTACTGAATGATTATTAAGCATTAAATAATTGATGCACAACACCAAGCTGTGCGGATTTTTGAGACTCTACTGTACTTAAATGCCAGGATAAGTGTTTGTCTGTCTTAAAATATATTCTTAGATCTATTTTTGTTCATCAGGAGACAGTGGCAGACATATACCAGGTGTCCCAAAAATGATCGATGATTTTAAAATTGAATAACTTGCAAACGGTGACAGATATTTAAAAAAAATCTTGCAGGAGTGTTATGTAAGATGTCAGGAGTTTGTATGCTGCAATTCTGAGTTTTAGTTACAATTAGCATCGACAGATGGCGCTGCAAACAATAGCCGCTAAATCCAGGCTCGATTTTCAGCCTCTCTCTTCTTCCAAGCAAAAAAGGGAGATTTAAATGTATTGAATGGATCCCGAAGTACCAAAAATTGGGTCTGGACGTATCACCTATTGCTCTCACAGCGCCATCTATTGTTTGACATTCGAACTAAAATAAAGAATCACAGTAAAAAAATTCCTGACATTATACATAATCCTCCTGCAAGAGTTTTTTAATATCTGTCACAGTTTGCAAGTTATTGAATTTTAAAATCATCGGTCATTTTTGGAACACCCGGTATATTTATATCAAATCTATATTTCTAGTTGATTATCCTATTAAGTTCCTTGTCTTCAGCTGTGATAGAATCTGAAATATGTTATGTAAAAATACTTTTGAGAATTTTGAAGGTTTTCTCTTTATTCCATGCCTAAATTGTAAGATCTAGTTTCCTATCAAATTTCTCGTTCTTGCATAATTCTAAGACATGTTTCTAACTCTCTGGAAAATTCTTTAGTGATTATCATCTTATTTAGTTCACCTTTTCTTAGTCTCTTAGCCTACTCCCCCCCCCCCCCCACTTCTCCCTTCCGAACAAAATTCAAGACACATGGCAAAACTTATATGGTCTTTTATTTCCCTAAAAGCATACAGGGGCTGAATTCCAAAAAATATATCTTAATCCAATATCTAAGTTCCATGATGATATGAGTAAATAATTTAATTACCATAAAAATTTGAAATATATTCAAAATTAATGCATCATAATTGTAAAATTGAAGATTATTTTTAATAATAAATAGAAATTAATTTCATACATTCATAACTTGCCACTGTTTTTTGGTTATTATCAATAAACTGCATGTAATTTACAGAATATGTGGACATATGCTAATTCCTTCTAAATTACCCAAATCATTCATAGCATTAAACAAGTACACATATTGAGTATTAACTACGAAAATTCACAATTTGAGGGATAAGGGCTATTTTGAATTTATTTCTGTATAAAGATTTACTTTGATGCCAAAGCATACCTGAATGGCATATCTCATCATGATAATGGGTTGGGTTGATTGTTGACGGCCGATTATCTACTCGAGGGATATAGGCCCTAGGGGGAGTGCCCTTCGTGAGGGTCTTTCTAAGGGAACCTAACCCGTATTTACGCACGGAAAATCCAAGGCTTCGAAGAAAACCACGAAAACTCTGAAATGGTTATGCCGACGGGCGCGATTGGGTTCGAACCCAGCACCTCCCGTCTACCAGCTTCGAGAGCAGAACCTCTCAGCCACTGGTGGGGCTCATCATGATAATGGAAAAAGAACATTTGATGTTACAACCTGACCAGTGACTCACAAGAAATGGTGATAATTTTTCTTGGTTCAAGATATTTTCATTCAAATAGATAAAACCAAATGGAAAGTAAAACAAATGAAATATAGCTATGGAGCTAATTGATCAGTGCTTGTATAATATTAAAAATTGTTAGTTTTTCAACTAATAAAAATAATAATATAGAACTTTCCACATTTAACAAAAAATATACAAGTAGTTGTAAAAAGTAATTATACATAGTATTTATGATTGTTTATAGAAAAGAACAAAAATAAAGTCAATAAAGGTTAAGTATTAATAACTGATATATTTTTTAACATAACATAAATATATATAGGAGATTAACATACATAAAAGCCATCACAGTATACTTATTCTAAGATAAGATTTTAAAATGCACATTCCTAATTTAATAAAACAATACCAGAAGTGTTAAAAAAAAAAGAAGAAAACTATATTTTGGCTGATTATATGGAAAAAATAAATCTGATTAATCTATATATTTTTGTAACCATTATCAACAGAATATACAGTAGAGTCCCGTGCTTAACCAAATTTCCACTTTAATGGAGTTACCAAAAAAAATATGGCCATTTTTTTTCCCTTCTTACAAGAAAAATCAGAGTTCTAAATTTTTGCAACGTCTCTTTCATCTGCACCTAGTGCTTCTTTGATGATGTCAGTTTCTTAATCTTAGGTTTGGAGATTTCAATTTCAGTAATATTGTAAGGCATTTAGCTGAAGAACTGTTGAGTGGACATGGACAGCAAAAAATTACAGGTGGTATGGTTGAAAACTGTGAACAAAAAAGCTTTGATAATGAAAACGATGAAAATCAGAAGAAAATAAAGCATTTTGCAAGCCTAAGTTCGATTGGAAAACTATTGAATATATAGAGAAGCAAGAATGGGCTACACTTACAATTCTGATGACATTAGTACAATGGCACAACAATGCAGCAAAAAAGACATTCATCATCCAGCAAATGAAAAACTGTCAAAGACTTCTTCAAATAAATAATTTCATGCCCCATTTGTATCAAAACATTGGAAATGGACAAAAATAACAAATTGTGCATAAATTTAGATTTCATCTCTTTTGTTAACGATAATTGTGAAAGTGTGGTTCATCAGAGTTTTTTACTTATCCGAGATGAGCTTGGTTCATATTAACTTGGATAATTGGGACTCTACTGTATAAGCAGAAATTAACTCACCTCATGAGCTTTTTGTGTCATAATAGGCTCAAATAAAGAATAACACTTCTTAAACAATTCATCACTAACAATGATCGTATCACAGTAAATATGCAAAATGGTTTGTTTATTAAAGGACTTGGTCGTTTCAAGAATAACTCCACGGCAATCCTCGATGCTAAATACAGATGGAAGAAGAGACTGAAAAATACATTAAGACATTATATAAATGTAAGGCTACACAAAGATCAAATTTGAAAAAAAAAAAAAAAAAAAGCTTACTAGGCCATGCTACTAAATATTCAGTTTGTACAAATATTTAAAAGTTTCTTATTAAAATTAAAAGTTTCATAAATACTTTCTATTTTTAACTATCAATAAATTGACAGATAAAAAAATAAATTAGAAATAAAAATAATTAAAATATGGAATCATATTTATAAAAGATATATCACTTAATGATATTACAGTAGAAGAAAACAAATTCACAGAGTTTGGTTCTAAGAGTTGTGCATATTTGACAATTTTGTCTGTTACAGGTCATGCTTAGTTTATTTTATTTTTAAATTTCCTTCATAAATATCCAGGACAAATATAAATCATTAATGTATAAAGTAAAGATGCTTTTGCATATGCATAAGTAAATAAATAATTAAACAAGAATGTGTTTTTGTATTTTTTAAATATTATTTCAACACAAAAATTTCCATTTTCTAAATAAATCCATATTCAATTCCCTAAATTGCAATTATTTCTTCCTTGACCTAAATATTTGTCATTGCATAAATGAAATTTAAAACAAATAAATGACAAAAAATATAATACACCAAACAAAAACTTAAGGAAAAAATTAAGTGGCTTGTAATGTTAAAAATTATAAAGTACAATTTCTTTTGTGTCACTGCTGAAATAGGATAATATATATAGAAAATAATAGAAAATATATGTTGAAACAATTTATTAATGGAACCTGAAATTTAAAGTTATGTTTTCTGAATTTGCCTTTGTAATATTTTTGAACACCGAAAATTTCATATAAATTGCTTAAAAATTCTTTAAAATGTTTTCAATTTCAGAAGAATTTAATATAAAAATGTGATTACAGATTAAATAATAATAATAATAAAAATTTTGAATTTATTATTTTCATTTTCTATTCTCTTTACATACAGATACAGGACTACAGGCATTTACAGATTATGGGATCACAGATTAATAGTATCCTAGTGCATTTTTAGTGTTTATAAAAATACACCTATGAAAAATTTTTGTTAATGATATTGATATGAATTAGCAATTTAAAAAAGTTTTTACTGGCAGTTCTGGTTAAAAACAAAGGTCAATTATGATGAATACTAAGTAAAATTCTTTCACATTATTTAGTAACAATCAGTTTTTTTTGTTTTCCCACATGCATACTTAGCCTCTGAAAATAAACACTGGCTGTAGAGATACAGCAGGTTGGTGCACTTACAAATTTTCTGGCTGAATTTAATATGAGGAGAATTTTTTTTATATTGAACTGTAAGTCACTATTTTAATGAATCAGTATTTCTAGCTGTCAATGAAATTATCTAAATATAGATTCATATATTTGCATTCAGTATATATAAAACAAATTAAAATTAAATAAAAAAGTCTTTTGAGCCTGTGCCAGGAGGAAGAGGTATCTTTCATATTTCTTATTTTTAAAAAGCCAGCTTATATTATTCAAACACACGAAGCTCATATTAGTGGAACCCAATTATAGAAGATTCAATGCTAGTTTTTATCAATACTGAATATGAATGAGAATTTCGTGAAATTAGTCGACTTTATCCAAAATGGTTTCCTCAAAGTGTAACTAATATCTTATATTTAAAGAATATTACACTAGGTGGCAGCATTAGCCGGCAATTCCTAATTTCTTGTCCTTAGCTACTATCGGAGATTTTCCCCCAGAGTTTGTCAAGGGATGCGATTCGAAGAGGTCGTGAAATGTATGCATATTGCATTATTTTTTCTTCACAGAGTTGTTCATGAAATGCAGGAAAGAGGTGGTGGTGAAGATGTATGCGTGTTTCCCCCACGGATTTCTTCTGTCATTCCTAATTTTATAAATAAATATGTACATCCACCCTGTAAATAGAAATCTAACAAAAACATAACTGTGAAAAAAAGGAGCCAAGTTCTGTAAAAAAAAAAAAAAAAAAAAAAAATTTGCCAAGAAAAGAAGTGATATCTAAGTGGGTGCCAAGTTTAAATAAAATTCACTTAAACTTACCTACTGAAGTACTATAGCATTGACTAAATTATTTAAAAATAAAAAATATTTATAGGATATTAATAATAAATCTAGAACTTGGCAAGTTTTTGATAAATGTTATGCCTATCATTTTCATGTCTTAATAAAATGATGCTGTTAATATTAATAACAATGTCGTTATAAAAATTTTTAATATAGTTAATGTTGTAAACAAATGACTCATGTTAAAGATAGTAGATTTGATAAACTAATAAACACACAGATACACTCCCGCTCATCTTTGGTTATCACTCTAGCTATCCCTCTTTCAGAAACCTCAATTCAAACAGACTAAAAGGCCTGACAAAGAGACATACACTTACGCTCTTGGTCATCACTCTAGAGACTGTACCCTTTTAAGGAACCATAATACACTCAAATTAAGGCTTCTAAATATAAACATGAAATCACAAGTTTTGATATAATAATGTCATTAATAAAAATAAATGACTCATAGGTAAAAACTTGCCAAGTTCTAGATTTATTATTAATATCCTATCAATAATTTTATTTTTAAACAATTTAGACAATGCTATAGTACTTCAGTAGGTAAATTTGAGTGAATTTTATTTGAACTTGGAACCCACTTTTGGCCAATTAAAATTTCGTCTAATAGACGTAATGTTAATGTAAAAATGAACACCACCAGATAGGTAATTAATCTATTTTCATATTTTTTTTTATTCCTTAGTTTTATAATGTAAGCGAACTTCGCACCAAATTTCAAATTTGTAGGTGCACTAGATATATGAGATTTTTTTGATGAGTGAGTGAGTCAGTCAGTCAATGATAAAATCATTGATTAGCAGACATATTCAAATGTCATTATCTCGGAAACTAATTATGTGTTATTTATAAAATTTTGGATTCTAGGTAATTAGGGTGGCCTTACTACGAATTTCGTATTACAAGTACGTAGGTCAAATACATTTTGGGTGGTAGAGTGTCGAAATTTGGTGAAAACAGCTCGAAATGGTTCATGTAATATAACACATGAGCATGTCAGAGGAACTTGGCTGACACACTGCTGTGTGTCCAGATTCACCAAGCAGCATTCAATTTTAATTTAAGTTTCCTACAACAAAGTATTTGGCTGTCAATTTGCAGCAGAAATCTATATTTTAATACTGCTGTATTGAATGCATATTTTGAAACGAAATGTATTGATTCGAAATTTTTATTGTTTCTGAAAAAACAATATAATCCCTTAAGCTAATATTAGAAAATTATTAAAATACCTCAATTTGTTGATTTTCTGTAAGTAAGTAAACCCAGATAAACCCCAGTAAGTAGATAGGTTTACAATGGAAGTCTATGGGAATTTGGCGAAATATTAGAAATATCGCCAAGGTGGTGTCACTTTTGGTGACTAATTTTGGTTGCCAAATTTGGCGATATATCACCATGTTGGTGAGAAACTTGGCGGTATTTGGCGACAGAACAGCGTCCCCTCCTATGGTAAATTAAAATTTCGCCTAATAGACGTAATGTTAAAGTAAAAATGGGCACCCCCAGGTGGGTAATTCATCGATTTTCACAATTTTTTTATTTTATTCCTTAGTTTTATAGTGTAAACAAACTTCGCACCAAATTTGAAGTCTGTAGCTGCAGTAGATATATGAGATCTTTTTGATGGGTGAATGAGTCAGTCAGTGATAAAATTATCGATTATCAGACATTTTCCAATGTCATTATCTCGGAAAGTAATTATGCATTATTTATAAAATTTTGGATTCTAGGTAATTAGGGTGGCCTTACTACGCATTTCTTATAACAAGTACATAGGTCACATGGATTTTCAGTAGTAGAGCATCAAAATTTGACGAAAACAGCCCGAAATGGTTTGTGTAATATAACACATGGCTATGTCAGACGAACTTGGCTGACACACTGCCGTGTGTCTAGATATGTTGTGTAATACAGAAGTTTCATTAAACATTCTTTTCTACTAAGGTCTAGAGTGGAGTATCCTTTTGAAGTGATGTGTCCATTATTAAATTGTGGAACATACTTTTGGAAAGTAAGCTGCTATAAAAGTGATTTATATTTGGTTGCCAAATTCGGCAATATCTTGAAGTGCCCGCCATTTTAAAACAACATGATGGGTGAAGCTAACCAATGAACTTTACCGAGACCTTAGTAATTCCTGTGCACATACTCACTCACATCGAAATTAGTTTATATATACGAGTGCTGTCGCAGGCAAAAAATCAGATTTTTCAAAATATCACCCACATTAGAAATTCAGACTGCTATATCTCAGCCATTTTTTAAGATAAAGACAAAACAAAAAATGCTCCGGAATCCTTGTATCAAGGTCAAACAAGGAAAAAACCTTTTTCAATTTCTAATTTTTTTTGTACCTCATTTTAAATTAAATTTTTTTTTTTTAAATGGCTGCCATTTTGAAACAAGATGGCGGATGAAGCTGGCCAACGAACATGGTCGAGACATTGCTATATACTATGCCCATCCAAATCAGTTAATAAATACGTGTGTTATCATGTGAAAAAAATCAGATTGTTTCAAAATGCCAGCCACACTAGAAGTTCAAAGTGCTAACGCAGCCATTTTTAGGTGCGTTCGTAATTATATAAATACGTAGCACCTATAGTCGTCGTTCAGTCCGTCTGTCCGTCTGTCCACATATAACAGAGCAAAAACTATCCAACCGAATGGTCTGAAATTTTAACTATATGATTGTTGCAAAAATTTGTCGAGCCATTTCAAATTTTATGAAAATCGGATGTATAGTTTAGTTACAGGGACATTCAAAAGTTTTTCTTTACATTACGGCCAATGGGAAAAAATTATTGCAAGTGCATTTTAATGATGTTACAGTCTTCCGAATGATCTGAAATTTTAAATATATAATTGTTGCAAAATTTTGTAGAGCCATTTCAGATTTTATTAAAATTGGGTGTATAGTTTAATTACAGGGACAGTCAAAAGTTTTCCATTACATTACGGGCAATGGGAAAAAATTATTGCAAGTGCATTTTAATGATGTTACAGACTGTGCACTTATGAAGTGCAAAAAAATATACATTCAGTACAATATGGGGTGCAAAAAATAGTTATAAAACTAGTTATAGTACGAACGCACCTCATTTGCCACGTTTGACGAGCAATTTCCTACTTGTTTAAGATATAGATGAAAAAAAAATTCTCTGAAATCTTTGTATTGATCAAATACATAAGGAAAAAATCTTTTTCAATTTCTAATTTTTTTGTACCCCATTTTAAATAATATATATTTTTTAAAATTTTAAATGGCTGCCATTTTGAAACAAGATGGCAGATAAAGCTGGCTGAACTCGGTCGAGATATTGGTATTTACTATGTACACACCAAGTTACATCTAAATCAGTTCATAAATACATGTGTTATTGCATGACAAAAATCAGACCATTTCAAAATGCCAGCCACATTAGAAATTCAAAGTGCTATAAGTCAGCCATTTTTTAAAGATATAGACGAAACAAGAAATGCTTCGGAAACTTTGTACCAAGGTTAAACACATAAGAAAAAATCTTTTCAAGTTCTAATTTTTTTGTACCTAATTTTAAATTATTATTATTATTTAAAATTTTAAATGGCTGCAATTTTAAAACAAGGCGGCGGATGAAGCTGGCCAACGAACTTGGTTGAGACATTGGTACACAAATCAGTTTATAAATACGAGAGTTACAGCATGACAAAGATCAGATATATATATACAGTAGACTCCCTTCAATCTGCGAACGCCTAAAATCCGCATATTTTTTCAGATGTAAACAATGAAATTCACAGTTAAGTTGCAGGAACAAAATTCAAGATGGTGCCGAAATCAGTGACTACCGCAATGTCTTTTTTTACTAAATTTGTTGTTAATCATTCTCTTTTGGTTATTACAGCTGCTTTGTTACTAAATAAATTTACATTACTTTTGATTTTGATATAAATTAGCATATCTATATGATGACGTATCAATCTTACGATCGCTTTACCACTAGATGGCAGCATAGGACTCTTGGAATCGATTTGAATCTATTTTGTTGGTAATAATTTAATATTTTTCAAAATTTTTATTTTACATAATTATTTTAATAATTACTTGTGTTTAAACTAATAAATTATTTTAATATTTTACTTAATTTAATGTTTCACTTTATTGTAAACATTCATTATAATTTCCCTTGCTTAACTACCAATCAAATTAATGTTTCAAAAATGTAAACAAATAAATGACCAGAAATCCGCAAATTTCTAAAATCCGCACAACCTCTGGTCCCAAGCTGTGTGGATTTAAGGGAGTCTACTGTATCAACATTTGAACAGAGGGTGGTTAAACAACAACAACTAATATTTGGTGTTTGGTCAAGTGCAGTAAGTGATCTTCCTGGACCTAATTAATCAATCTTTATGCCTCTAATACATACTCTCTTTCCCCTTTAAATTTCTCACCCACTTTAGCTTGGAATTAATTTTTCCACAGAAATAATACAAAAGTTTTTACCAATGACTGGACAAAAGCCTCTAGACTTACATTTAAGGATAAGGGGTTCTTTGAAGCCCCTATCTTTAAGTCTAATTAAAAAAGGTTATAGCAAAAAAGGCCCTGCAGGGAAAATACTGTACATTATTTAGATTCAGATAAACAACATTGCAGATCTTTATTTAAAACATTTTCTTATGATAAATATTTATAATTTTTATTTCTTAGTTATAAAAACCTCAAGGTTTCTTCAGCAGACTTTGCATTCCTGGTAGGGGCCTTCATTGCCACCCACTAGCTACTGCCCTGAAAATACTTACTATTATCAGGATTAAAAATTTCATATTCAACTCAATTATGTACCAAACATCCAACATTAGGTATACAGCCAAAATTTGCTATTTAATATGAATAATAATATCTTTTTTACACATAAATTCCACAAACATATATGTTGCACATAAAATTTTACATAAAGTAAATGGAATTTCAATATAAAATAAGCACAGTTAATTATTTTATCGGTAAAGAAAAGTGTACATAGATAAGTTTAAAATTGCATGCCATTGGAGAAATTTTGACTTTCTTTTAATTTTAAAAAGCAGCTTCTAAACTGATTTACTATTACACAGGGTTGTTATGTTTAAAACATTTTGTTTAAAACAGTTGTTTAAAACATGTTTAAAACATTACATTTAAAACAATGTTTAAAACATGTTTATTAAAGAATCGTTTGATATTCAAGTTGCACGCTTTATTTACGCAACAAATACATCATTTTCATGTGTGGATCATTCAGAATTTAAAAAGATGGCGTCGAATACAAAACCTGGCTACAAACCACCAAATCATCATGAAATAGGAGGCATATTACTTGACAAAGTGTATGAATCTGTGCTGGAAACTTATAAAAATGATTTAAGAGAACAGATTGTTTGTGCTGCTCTTGACAGATGGAGTAACATTCACAATGAGCCAGTTGTAGGAATTACAGTATCTTGTAAAGGCCAAATTTACTTAGTAGATTCAATTAATATATCTGGCCATCCTCATGAATTTAATTATCTTTGTGAGCTTGCAAGTATTGCCATAAATAAAGTAGAGGAACGCTATGGTTGTTTTATTGGCAGCTTTGTAACAGACAGTGCTGCCATGAAGATGAGAAATGAACTTAAAAAGATTGAGAGACATAATATGAATATTTTAACTTATGGATGTTCAGCTCATGTCTTAAATCTTCTAGCAAAAGACAATAAAATCTCTAATATAAAAGCTCAAGTTTTGATATTATTAAATATTTTCGAAATGATCATTTTACTTCAGCAAAGCTTCGGGAAACAGTTGCTAAGAAGCTTGAGTTACCATCAGGTGTCAGGTGGAATTTCATGTTGGACACAATGGAGTCTTACATAAGCAATTGGTCACAATTTTTCAAAATTTGTGAAGATAATCGAGAGAAAATCAATTCTGATATTTCTAAGAAAGTCCATAGACTTGCAGTTAAAAAGAAATGTTGAAGATTATATCCAAAGGCTCAAACATATTGCAATTTCATGTGACAAAGCTCAGAGTAATAATTGTATTATTAGTGATGTAGTTGAAGTTTGGAAAGATTTTTAAAAAGAAATGTCAAAAATATGTGCTGCTAGTAATCTTACCATGATTACAAAAAAAACATTGAAAAAGCCATAGAAGACAGATATGAAATGGCCATGACATCTGTACATTTCTTGGCAGACATTACTGATCCATGCTTTAAAGGAGAATCACTTACAATTGATGAGACAGAAAAAGGCATCAACCTTGCAGCCGAATTAGGTCCTGAACTAATTCCTATAATTATAAACTATAAAGCTAGGTCAGCTCCATTCTCCAGTTATATGTTTGACGCTATTAATAATAATGCAAAAAAAAAAAAAAAAATGATATGCTGTCAGTTACCAATCATAAATTCGCTGTTCAAGAATCAAATAAAGTGCACAGTTTTGTAGAAATAACACCTTTATCTTGGTGGATAAGCTTTGAAAAACATGTCGATAAAAATATCATGCTGATCACAAAACAATTGCATACAGCTGTGTGGATGGTTTAGAAAGAGTTTTCGACTTTTGACTCTGTGCCGAGCAAAACTAGAAACCAGTCAGGTGTTGATAAGGTTGCCAAGCTTGTTACAATTTTTAAGAACTTAATAATTAGATGTTTTAGTTTATAATAAAAAATTAATTTTTAATTAATGTTTGGTATTTATTAAGTAATTTTTTTTCTTATTTGCTGTTTTTTGAAAATATTTTCATCCTTTATATTTATTTTAATAATTTTTTCTCGCTTTAATCAAAATTGTGCTGTTGAATCAGAAAAAAAATGTTTTAAACAACAACAAAAAAAAACACGTTTTTTGTTTTTTTCCAACCCTGCTATTACATTATAAATAATATTTCCTTTCAAATGTAATTAATAAAAGCTTTAAAATTGAAAAGGAAGAGAGAGACTCACCATTACATCAAACCATGAGCCAGAATTTAAAACTTCATCAAGACTAGCTTCAACCTGACTTATAATATTTTTTCCTACACAAAGTGTGGTGAGGTATGCAATAGGTTCATCTTTAAATTTTTTACGTATGTAAGATTTCGGATCTTGAATCCCAAGTCTGGTTAATGCATCATATTCTGTAATAAAGACATCCCTCTATAAAAGCACTTAAATTAGAAAAAAATTCTAAGCATATCATTCATGTAACTCTATAAACTGAAAAGCTTAAATGAATTTTCTGAACAAAGTAGATAATTACCTCAAATACATTTGATTTTTGCCAATATTACCTGACAGTAGAAATTTTAATTATTCAAACCAGTTTATTAAATCAATTGTACAATAACAAATATGAAAGAGATTTTAGTGAATTTGAGTAAAAATGACATACACACCACAACACATTCAACAAGTTAGATTAGTTTGCAGAAAAATAAAATCTATTTATGACAAAAATACATGCAATTAGAATTAAGATATTAAGTTGAACTAAAATGTGAATCACCAGACTAAATTGGTTTTAATTTATTTATATACTACTAGGGGGCTCTGGCCCCTATATGAGCTACGCTCAACAACCCCCGTTCAGGCACACCAAAATCCAAAAAGCACGCTAATTTGATCGGCTTTAAGAATATTGAATTAAAATTAAAAAACAGTAGCGATCTCTCTGTAAACGGGTTTCCATTCGTTTTCCTTGGATTGGGGATTTTTAAGACCAAATCTGCTGCTGTTAAGAGACACAATGGCTGTTTTCGTATTTAATTAAAAAATTAGTTAAACATTTGAAAATAAGCTAATGTAAAATGAATCAAGTAAACAGTGTCATTGTCTCCCAGTATTTTTTAACAGCACTATAAGATAGTTCTTTTAAATAATTCATTTTAAATGTATCGTTTTAAATCTAACGTATTCACAATAATAGTTGAAAAGATTATTTCAAAATATCTCGCGCAAATATATTTTTTAATTTAAATTGTTTTTCCATATTTTTTGGCCATTTTAAATATGACGTAATTTCCTCCATTTACAAGTTTTAATGCATAATAATTTTTTTATTTTAACATTTTGTTTCTTTTTTAAAATTCAAGTGTAAATATGGTTCTTATGACGTAATTTTCCTGCTTTTAACATGTAATCATTTAATTCTAATTTTAAAGGATTTTTTTCTGTTTATAATAGTCACATGTAAATAAATTTGTAATTTGAAGTAAACATTGTTTGCGCTGTTTATACAACTGGCAACAGTTTAAATTAATAACATTTTCTAAATTATATAAAAAATATCTCTCGAAATGCTGAAAATTTGAATTTAAAATAGAAATAAAACCTCAAAAAATGAGTCAAATTAAAAATAATAAATGCAATCTGCACACCGGGAACTTATAACGTATAAAATGATCTAAAAATGATTAAATTCTCATATATAGTTTTTGCTCCAATAAAACTTTTTTAATGGAACGATTTTGTCCAACTTTACCATTAAATATCTCTTAAAATAATTCTTCGATTTGAAAACTGTCTGCATCAGCGTGTTTATCAAACATTTCTCTATAATACCACCGATTTTCATATTTTTGTATGCAACAGTTTTTTTAATATTAACGAAGAAAGGCCATGCTTACGCATTCAAATTAAATGCCGATCTACCGGGAATATCTACGCAGATTTTCATTGGTCCATTTCCAAATCAAAACTTTTTTTTATATATAGAAGGACTTCATTGTCTCTTATTACATGTTGTTAATTATTGCTGTATTTATTAATTTATAACATCAGAGGTTGTAAAAAATATAAATGTAAAATTGTAGTATATTTCCTGCTAGTCTCTAGATTTCATTTAAATCTAAAAGTCCATAAATAATTTACTTTTGTAATTGTCACAATAAGACATTTAACATCTATCTTGCAAGGCAAAAGAAAAGAGATAATAATCAAATATTTTCAAATGAAGAAAAAGCATAAAGATAGCTTTGCTTCATTTTTAATTCTATTCCTTATGTCTGTGAGATGTATAAGTATAAATAAAAAAATTAGGTTTTCCTAGCAACATTCTCTCAACCATATGCTTTTATTTACTCTAAATTTCTATATTCCTCATTTTCAATTAGTCTTAGTGTCAGTAAATAAAATTTTCCTTTAGAGCCTGAGCCTACATTGGGTCTGGGCTCGGGCTGAGTCTATCTCATCTCTAAGGGATATGGGAGAAATGCAGTTATCATGTACTGGAAAATTTTAAATGGTAATCGTATTGAATGAGTGGAAAATCAAAATGTGAAACTAGAAACCAAACCAAATACTTAAATCTGAAATGAAAGAAAATTAATACCATATTTATACACAATTATTGAAAAATAGTCTACAGTTATATTTCTAACACCAACTTAATCTCTTTTAAAGCAAACTGATTATATATCTACTCATTCGTACTCAAATATACAGTTTTTTCATACCAGACAATATTCTGGATTTTTTAATATAAAATTGGATGCACTTGAACCTGACCCAGAAGAGCCAAAATCTGATTCAAGAAAAACAGAAAAAAGAAAATCAATTTGACATAAACTTTATTCTGTGAACCAATCTGACTTTAACTTGATGCAAGACTTCAGCTGGCTGTAGCTTAAAAAAAATATATATATATATATATATATATATATATAACTAGCTAAAGTACCTGGCGTTGTCCGGAATTTTAAGGATGTTTGTTTTGAAAAACCAATTTCAAGATTTAACATACAATATTAAATTAAAAAACAATTTAATGTTGAAGTGTTGTACACATGAATCAAATGAAAACCCAATATAAAAATGTATAAATTTATATAACAGAAGCAAAATAATCTAATGTATAAAAATGAAATAGATGAACGTATTTTCATTCATCACTGGAGCAATAATGTTAAAATATGCTAATATTTCCATTATAGAGTCCATTTTTATCATGCTTCAATACATTTTTTTCACACTTGTATGACATTATATATTCACCACGTCCATTATATTTCCAATATGACGTAATATTCCATTTTTTTATTCGTCAAATTAATTAAATAATTATAACTTTTCACATAGAAATCATAAAACAGAAAAAATATGATGTAACATTCACTTCTGTTTTTAATTCGTCAAACTATTTATTTTATTTTCATTTTTTCACGTGGAAATCTTGCAGTAGAAAAGTCATGATGTAATATTTATTCCCTTTTTTTAAATTCGTCAAATCATTTATTTAATTTTTCCACATGGAAATCTTGCAATAGAAATGTAATTGTTATGGTAAGAATTTTATTGTGGATTTTTAATTGTTGGCAACATCTATAACGAAAAATGGTTAAATTTTTATTGGAAATTGCTGTTAAATTTGAGATTTTTTATTAATTAAAAATGAAGTATAAGTTATTTCGATTCCGGATTACTTTAGTTGCTTCGGCCGTGTTTCAATACACATGTACGTAACATTTCACAATTCTACCTTCCAAACTGTGGATTTGTATAGCATTACAGACAGACAGACAAATTTTCATTTATATATATATAATAATAACAAGTTTGTAACAACCTTATAAATTTTGTCAATATTAAATTATGCATTATTTTGCTAAAACAGGGTTCTAAAAAGCTTAAGTCATTATTTATTCTAAATCCAAGACTGAACAAAACGAAATTCTCATATTTTTTAAACAGAACAAATATTTTGCATCCTAAAAAACAAATTTAGGGTTCAAACTCACTTTCACAAAAAATTTCCCCCGAGTGATTTTCCAAAACTAATGGTTCTTCATTTTAACAGTCAGTGACGAAGCATGATGAATAGCAATGATAAACTTTAAAAATAAATTGGACATTTTTTTCAGAGTAACTGAACAGTTTTTCAGGTTTTGGGAGGAAATTAGAGACTCGGAGAATACTAAATGACCAAAAAGGAAAAATATATTTTCACGCAGGCTCTAATGAGAGCAAAATACAATTTTTTTTTTCAACTTTAAGGGGACTTTGTTAATATGATTATTAAATTATCTTCCTCAATGACATTGCAAGTTTTACAAAATGCCAGAAAGCACAGAAAGTTAGTTTAATGCCATGTAAAATTACCCAAATATCCATTCTGCATGTAAAAAGCATCAATCCATTCATTTTGACATTTTGCATAAATATCTGGGAGAAATACAGCCCTTTCAGAATGACCACCAGACAATGTTCCAGCTAGTCTTCCCTCCTTGATAAGGTTATCAGTGACACCTAAAAAGTACATGGTAAAAAATTAGAAAACATAAAAGTTCAAATAAAGTACATAAAGAAGACAGTTGATTTTAATTAAATTGAGCAAAATAAATGACGTAACAGATTTAAAGTGCATATCTAGAGTCATAAGTAACAAATACCACAAACATAATGAAATGTGTGTAATTTTCAGAAAATCTTACCACTCAAGGATTTATTTTTATTAGCCAGTAAGATGCACATGCAGTCAAAAAATTATTATAACAAAATTTAAAGGACTGCAAAAATAATTCAAACTGCATTTTCATAGTAACATTTTTAAAAAATTTTTAGTTTAAAATAAAGAATGATAAATAATAAAGGGAAATGTGTCTTCTAAAACTAAATTGGAGATTTAACTGAGAAACATTGCATGAGTGATAAATCAAAATTTTCAGGAAAATAACCAAAACTTTTTACTGATCAATTACTGATGATTTCTTGAATACCAAAATATATTTAATGAGAATCTAAAGTCTGGCTAAACCAGGAAAGAGGGTAATAATCAACAGGTCTGACAGGAATGATCAACAGATGTTGACTCATAATATAATTCTCATAAAGTAATGTTATTTTCCTAATTAGAATCAATTCTGAATAGAACTAGCATGATAAAAAAATAACTTGAAATATCTTTGGGATTTAGGAGAAAAACAATTTTGCTAAGTTTTGGATAACAAAGGGAAATTCTCAAGAGAAAAAATTCTCCATCCTACATGGTCAGGAACAGGGCATAAACTGTTAAAAAAACGTGCAAATTTCCAAAAAACTCTGATTTGGTGACTACAAAATCGTTGCCTAGAAGATTACTGTTTCAAAAAATACACCAAATTTGAATTCAGGTAACATACAAAACACAATTGCGGCAAACCCTACTGCTCTAATCAGCAGCCCGCTAATGTGTCCTTCAAGTGAAGAAGATGCCTATCTCCTGCATCTAAGATGGCAAGGGAGGATCATTGAACTTTATATATAACAGGAATTCTTAGTCGGCGGTCAGAAATTTGTAAGGGTGAGATAAAAAAATCTGCATTATCAATGTTAGATATTAGTATTCTCATTTACTATTATCCTAATTTATGCTTCTCTAATTAAGTTATACTTATCAAATTAATAAATGACTCTCTAATCATGTAAGGGAATGCAAAAATAGCATTTTTTACATGAATTTGAACCCGTTGCGTAGCTACATTTTTTGGTGCCCGGGGCAGGAAGAAATTTTGCGACTCCCCTCCCCCCCCCCCCCTCCAAAAAAAAAACAACAAATAAAAAAATAACTGAATTTTTTCCTCAAGACGAAAAAAAAGTCTTTTTGGCTTGTAATGGGAGGAAAAGGCAGCTTCACACTCCCTTGTTTTTAAGGATTCGGCTAATTTTACCCAAACACATGAAACTAAAATGATAGAAGATTTCTAGTTTTCATCAATACTGAATTGGAATGGGAATTTCAAAAACTTAGCTGATCATTCACGGATATGACTGTTGTTTTAAGCGTATGGAAGCAGCAACATTGAAAATAAATTTTCAAAAACCACATTTCCTAGAACTCCTAAATTACGCCTGATTATGGAAAACAAATCTCCTGTTTCAAAACGGCAGCCACCCTAGAAATTCAAATTGCTATACTCATCCATTTTTTAAGATAGAGGGGAAACCAAAAATGTTCTTGAATCCTTCTATCAAGACCTAACGATTATGCAAGAAAAAAATTTGCATTTATAATTTTTTGTATATATTTTTTTTTGTTTGAAATCTTTAAGAGGCCACCATTTTTAAACAGGATGGTGGATCAAGATGTCTAACGAATTTGGTCGAGATCTTAATAAACCCTTAACATATGCCCATTCACATCCAAATTGGTTTATAAATACGAGTGCAGTCGCATCACTATGATCAGATATCTATAGAGAGTGATACATACTACATATTTAGATGAAAGGGATAAGAATTAACAGTGGCGTAGCTAAGGGGGGGCAAGGGGGGGCAAGGGGGGGCGGCCACCACGGGTGCCAAGGCCAAGTGGCGCCAAATTGTGAGAAGTTTAATGACGAAATTTTTTCACATATTTTGACAATAAATAAGAAGTATTTATTTATTTATTTATTTTTTTGTGTGTGTATGTGTTTGTGTGTGAATATTTTCTTTAGTAAGAATTTTATTATATCCAAATAATGAAGAAAGAAAAAGCTTCTGTAAGTGTTTCTAGGGATGACTCAACACATTTGGTATCTAAGATAATTATGTATTTTAATTGAGGCGCAAAAATATTAAATAGAGGGCACCAAATTGAGAGGATGTTTAAACCGAAATTATTTCACATATTTTGACAATAAATAAGAATTATTGATTTTTTTCCCTTTTTTCGTGTGCATGTGAATGTTTTCTTTAGCAAGATATTTTGTTATATCCAAATAATGAAGAAAGAAAAAGCTTCTGAAAATGTTTCTAGGGGTGGCTCAACACACTTGGTACCTAAGATAATTATGTATCTTAATTGAGGCGCAAAAAGATTAAATAGAGGTGCCAAATTAAGAGGAGGTTTAAACTGGAATTATTTCACATATTTTGACAATAAATAAGAATTGTTGACCTTTTCTTTTTTTCTGTGTATCTGTGTGAATGTTTTAACGAAATTCGATGAAGGTGAGGGTGGGGAATGGAGAGATCGATAATTGTCAATCGCTGATGGAGGTTTCTAACTGTCTAACCTCCAGTTTATAAGTCAAAGGGCCTGTTTGCGACTTGGAGTGACATTTCTGGTATCAAAAGAACACCTCTGGAATGGGTCCCCACTGTGTTCGGCAGCGTAGACCTGGGGATACGCACGCATCTCTAACCACTAAAAACCTCCGTTCAAATTTATTTCTTTCAAAATGAATCTCCAGCATGGGTCTCTGCTGCCTATGTCTCCGTATAGCAAGCGTGGTGCGCATGTGCTGGAAAATATGAAGAAAATCGTAAGAGGAGTTGAAAAAAAAAAAAATACTCAGAAATCGGTCCCATAAAATTAGAGTTTAAAATGCCCCTTGGCGGTAGAAGGTACAACTAAAAACTGTAAGACAATCAAAAACTAAGTGGAGCAAAATGAGCAAAACCAAGTTAAAATTGAGTCCATAGAACCCGAGATACGAATGCGCCCCTGAACTGGAAGTGGAGCTAAAAACTGCAAGAAAATCGTAAGCTAAGTTGAATGAATCCCGCTAAAATCTAGCCCATAGAATCTGAGAAAAGAATGCACCATTAATGTTCGATAATTGTGTGTAAAAGAAGTCTATATTTTGGAAAACATACTTTTAAATGTAAATAAGGTGGGGAAAAACATTGTGGGCAAACTTTTAACTCATATCACGGGGCTCTTGTCACAGAACACACTAATAATCTTCGATTAAATTGATAAAATGTTTTTAAGTCATGTTTTTAGAATTTGGCAACGTTTAATAATTAAGTCGATTGTCCACATATCATATAATCTCTGATCCATCGATCTCTGGAAATTAAATGGAGGGGTCGGCTGGAAAAAATCTCTTTTTAGTTCGTTTTTTAAATGAATGTTTGGCCTGTATGTTTTTTTCTCCGAACTTTTGTACTGTCGCTGTCAGTTTTTTGAAAACATTAAGAAAAATTACAGACCGATTTTCAAAAATTTTATATGCAGATGTAAAATTTTTTTCTATATGTGCTCTGAAATTTTCAATTCGATATCTTAATTAGTTTTCCTAATTTTCCTGATTAGTGAAAATCGTTAATTTCTTCTATTTCGGTTGTGGAATCAGGTTCAGATGTGAGCGCAATTTTGCCATTTTGTAAAAAAAAAAACGTATTTTTGAGGAGTTTTTAATTAATATTCTCTGCTAATTATCAAAAAATTAGAAATCTGAGCCTGAAGTGCATCAGGACCTGCCTTGGACTATCAGTTCTCTGAACCAATGCAAAATGGATTTAGCTGGAAGAATAAGTAAAGATATTATTTTTTCTTTATAAGAAATTCCATTTTCCCGTCGAATAGGCATTGAGAAAAGCCAAATAATCAAATGTAGGCGATCTATACCCAAATTTTCCCTTTTAAAATCTTATAAAAAACAAAGCAGCACTTTTCAGTCTTCCTAATAGGACCAGTACAAATGACTGTTTTCATCATTTTAAAAGTTAAATATATTTGATATATACTTAAATTCAGCACATATGATTTAGAGAAAACTATATCTATATCTATCCATGTAAGGAATAACTGGGAGATTAATGGGAGAAATGAATTTGACTCGGGAACCTCTTTGTGGACTGAACTCATTTATTTTGTCGCTGCATATTACAATCATGTCCGCGCATGTCTCATGAGCCATTTACGTCAATTTCGGTACCTACATGATCGTAGGTTGTGCAGGCATCTCAAATGGTTGAAATCTAATCTTTTCGTGCGCATTGTTGCTAATATGTTGGTAATATTTTCCAGCAGGGAACGAAAGTATCAGTTTGAGTGGAACATTTAGTTTAATTGGTTAATTAGCTCTTGATTGACATGTGCTTATGATCTGCAAAATTCCCGGGATCTGTGACGTACAAGGCTTTAACCACAAACGAAGGAGAATTGTCCAAACGTAAGCATTTTCAATCTTATGTTACTCTCATAATTTAATGGTGAACGCAATAAATGGTGAGCTAGGAAACAAAGTTACAAGGGGTAAGACTAATTTTAGAATATAAGATTTAAAGTTAGGAAAAATAACTTAAATATTTTAATTTAAATTTTTGAAATTTAATTTTGATTTTGAAAAAAAGGGTTAAAAGGGTTTTAATTTTTAGCCTTTTCATCTATATATATAGTATGTATCTATAAATATCTGATCATTGTCATGCGACTGGGCTCGTATTTATAAACCGATTTGGATGTAATTGAGCATATGTTAAGGTTTTATTAAGATCTCGACCAAATTCGTTGTACATATTGATCCGCTATCCTGTTTCAAAATGGCGGCCCTTTAAAAATTTCAAACTAAAATAAAAATGTAGAACAAATTATAAATGCAAATTTATTTCTTGCATAATCGTTAAATCTTGATAGAAGGATCCAAGAAAAATTTTTGGTCCCCTCTCTCTTAAAAAATGGTATAGCAATTTGAAATTCTTGGGTGCCCGCTGTTTTGAAACAGATTTTTTTCCATAATCGGGCTAATCTTATGAGTTTTAGCAAATGTGGTTTTTTGACAATTTATTTTCGATGCTGCTACTCCCATACGCTTAAAACAACAGTCAGATCCGTGAACGTTCCGCTAAGTTTTTTGAAATTTCCATGGAAAGATAATATTATATATATTTTTTCTTTTGGACGGGGGGCAAAATTTCTTCCTGCCCCGGGTGCCAAAGAATTAAAATCCTATTAAAATTCAAAATTAAAATTAAATTTCAAAAATTAAAATTAAAATCCTTAATTTTTTTTTAAAATCTTATACAAGTAAACATCCTCCAATCTGGCACGTTCAAAACTTGAAGCATGCTGGGTTATGAAATTCTCTGAATTACAGGGTGAATGTGTACAAGTTAGAATCAAATAAAAAAGGACAGTAAAGCAAGTTTTTTTTTTTTTTACTTTAAACAGCTTGAATAGAATAAAAATTACTCAATAATGTAAAGTACAACATATGTACATGACTATAAAATGAAAACGGGCATAGTAGGCTTACTCATAGAAGCCAGCTTAAACAAATCTCGAATACCAGTTTGTTTTATAGTAGTCTTTTCTCTTCTTTTTTTAGGAAGTAATTTCATATGATGTGAAGTTTCATAATTTCTGCATAGTTGAATGAACTGCTGCACTCAGAAAACTTGATAAATGCATTCAATGCATCAGCTGCTTGAATACAACTGATGTTGTTTGCCTTGCCCAAATCATCTTCATCAAAGTCAATGTCTTTGGGGGCTGTTGGGTTTATAGCACTCTGAATGATGTCCTCATCTGTCAAAATTTCCTCTTTCAGCTCATCAAAATCTACATCATTTCTTCCCGATTCTGTTGTGACTAAAGGCAAACTACCTAAAAAATGTTCTAGTTCATAGTCATTTGTATCGCTTTCAATAATTTTAACATTTTCGTCCATTACTTCAGGCAAAAGTTTATGCCATAACTTTTTTAAAGTTTCCTGTTTCATTCCTCATTCCGAAGTTCCATCAGATTATTATAAACATCAGGAGTAATTAAACAAGGAATACTGCTTTTTTCCAAAAGTCGTGCCACATTAGAGGATGTGTACTTCTAAAATCTGTTTTATCCCTTGTAACTTTGTTTCACAGCATAAAATTTATTATGTTCACCATCAAAATCAGAGAGTAACTTAAGATAGAAAATGTTGACGTTTGGACAATTCTCCTTCGTTTGTGGTTAAAGCCTTGTACATCACAGACCTCGGGAATTATGCGGGTCTTGACCACAAGTCAATCAAGAGCTAATTAACCAACTGAACTAAATATCCCTCTCAAATTGATACCTTCGCCCCCTACTGGAAAATATTACAAGACCCAACATATTAGAAAGAATGTGCACGAAAAAGATTAGATTTTGCCCATTTGAGATGCCTGCACAACCTACGACCATGTAGGTCCAGAAATTGGCGTAAATGGCTCGTGGGACATCAGATCAAACTCGCGAAGATGATTGTACGATGCAGAGATAAAATAAACGAATTTGGTCCACAAAGGGGTTTCCAAGTCAAATTCTTTTCTCCCTTTAATCTCCCAGTTATTCCTTACACAGATAGATATAGATATAGCTTTTTCTAATGCATATGTGCTGAATTTAAGTACTAGTATATATTAAATATATTTAACTTTTAAAACGACGAAAACAGCCATTTGTACTGGTCATACTAGGAAGACTGAAAAGTCCTACTTTGTTTTTTATATGATTTTAAAAGGGAAAATTTGGGGATCGGTCGCCCACATTTTGTTATTTAGCTTTTCTCAATGCCAATTTGGTGGAAAAAAGGAATTTCCAACGAAGAAGAAATATCTTTGCTTACTGATCTTCCAGATAAATCCATTTTGCATTGGTTCACAGATGCCCCCATTAGGGGAGACTGGGGATGAAAGGGACAATCAAAATTTCAGGAAGAAAATAAAATGTACGAAGTTTCAACTTTGACGATACTTGTTCTGTCTTAATAATCCTTACAACTAACATCAGCAATTGTAGCATTGTAGGTGATGAAAGCAAAACCTGTTTTTGGTATAAAAAAGTAAATTTTGATGTTTCTTTGCTTTTTTCTGTATAAAAGTAATATTGTGTTTAGCATTATAATATTTATGTTATTTAGCATTGTAAAGTTTGCACTTTATATGAATATCAGTACATTTTGTTAGCTAAAATACTCTCATACATGAATACATTTTTAATTTCGCTATGTGGGTATGGGGTTGAAAGGGACAGAAATTGAGGGGTTGAAAGGGACATGTACCTTTCAGGGGCTGTGCCTTTCAGGCGTTGAAAGGGACATGTCCTTTTCAACCCCTCAGGTTGACACTCAAATTGCTCCTATTAAGCTTCCTTTAGTGAAGCTCGATAAAAAGAGTTAGCTTCATATTTGCTCCAAGCATCTAATATCAACTATGGTATGACAACTGTGCATAAGAGTATTCAATTGCTTTGAATTGTCCAAATATGTCAAAGTCTCTTGTCAAAAAAAGAAGCAAGCTGGAATTGATTGGTTCCAAGATTTTATGCAACGGAATTCATTACTTTCTCTTAAGAAACCTATAGCCACTAGTTTAACAAGTACAAGTTTCAACAAAGCTAATGTTGTTATTTTTTTAAACCTTTAGTTAATTATGTATCGCTATAAATTTATACAGAACATAATATATAACTCTGATAAAACAGGTTTAATGACAGAACACAAACCATCTAATATAGTAGCAAAACGTAGTGAAAAACAATTAACTTGTCACACCTTTGTGTTTTGTTTCTGCATCAGGTAACTCTGTTCAACAGTATTTGTTTCCCCAAGGAAGAATTTCAAGGAATTCATGCTCGGAGATGCTCCATCCCAAAAACTTGGACTTGCTCATCAAAGTTGGTCAATGACCGCAGAAGTTTTTTAAAGCAATTGTGTATTAGCTAAATATTCTAGGTTGTTCTAAAAACTGATCCTGCGCCTCTCTTATTTGATAATTATGAAAGCAATATAAATATTAAGACAATAAAATTTGCGAAAGTTAATGGAATAATTATGGTGATATTCCTGCCGCACTGTACCCACAAACTCCAGAAAAGCACTCGTAATGCATTCAAAGTACATTTTTTCAGAAAAAAAGCCCAGAATAAAACCTTATTGTATTTACTGATACTATTGACATGAATGACGTGAATGTTAATGATATTGTGGCGAAGTTACTTAAACCCATAATTGGTGGTGAGACAGCTAGAGCTAAATCTATCTTAAATTTTTTGACTCATTTAAAGTTGTTTTACGTCAAGTAGGCCTAAACATGCTATTTTTCTTGTTTTTATTTTATAATATGTTGCAACTTATTTTATTTTTATTTGTGTATAATTATCTTTTATTTTCGAATTATGTAATTGCAAAGAAAAAGAAAAAAAGGTTCATAAAAGTGTTTTATTTTATGTGTGTCCCTTTCAACCCAGCAGTGTCCCTTTTATACCCTACAAGCCTACAATGGGGTTAAAAGGGACATTTCTCCCAATTCATAAAAATGCATATATATTTTAAATTACTGTACTTGAGGAAAAGAGGTTTTAGTATTATCAAAGCAAAGGTTTTAGACGAGAATTAGGCACAAATTTGAAAGTGATATCTTTTAATGTCCTTATTTTATAAACTTATAAAGACAAAATGTCCCTTTCATCGCCAATCTCCCCTACATGAAAATATTCATATGGAATGCTAAGAACACAAAAATCAGCATAAAAACTAATTTATGTGCGTATGACGGAGATGGTTAGAATTTATCGCACATGCAAGTCTGAAAATTTGGGTGAGGGTAGTCCAAGGCAGGTCCTGATGTACACAAAGCTCAGATTTCTAATTTTTTTTTATAATTAGCCGAGAATATTAATTAAAAACTCATAAAAAAATTAGACTTTTTTTCTCAAAATGGCAAAATCACATGCACATCTGAACCCAATTCCACAGCTGAATTGAAAGAAATTAAGAATTTTTACTAATCAGCGAAAATTAAGAAACTAATTAAGATATCAATTTATAAAATTCAGAGCACATGTAGAAAAATACACTTGTGTATAAATTTTCTAAATTTTTTCAAAAAATGACGGCGACAGTATAAAAGTTTGGAGAAAGAACCATACAAGGACGAATATTCATTAAAAACAGAACTAAAAACAGATCTTTTTCCGACCGACACCTCTCTTTAATTTTCGAAAATCTATGGATCAGAGATTATATAACATACAGACAATTGACTTAGTTATTAAATATTGCCAAATGCTAAAAACATAATTTAAAAGCATTTTATCAATTTAATGGAAGGTTATTAGTGCATTCTGTGGCAACTGGCAACAGTCCCGCGATATGAGTTAAGAGCTCATCCACAAGGGTTTCTTCCCTTTATTTACATTTAAAAGCATGTTTTCTGAAATATAGACTTCTTTTACCACCATTATCGAATATTAATGGCGTATTCTTTCTTGGATTCTATGACCAGATTTCAACGGGAATTGATTCAATCAACTTAACTTATGATTTTCTTGTAGTATTTAGCTCCACCTTCCAGTGCAGAGGGCGCATTCTTATCTCAGGTTCTACGGACCAAATTTCAACTGTTTTACAGTTTTTTAGTTCTACCTTCTACAGCCAGGGGTCTTTTTTATTCGAGGTTTCATGGGCCCGATTTCTGCAGATTTTCAAATGATTCAAATGAACAATGTTCTTTTGATAACAAAAATGTGACTCCAAATTACCAAAAGGTTTTTGATTTATGAACTGGAGGCTAGACAGTTAGAAAGCTCCATGAGCGATTGACAATTATGGATCTCTCCATTCCCACCCACCTTCACCGAATTTTTTCAACAAATTCGCGCACACATACACAAAAGGAAAGGTCAACAATTCTTATTTATTGTCAAAATATGTGAAATAATTTCAATTTAAAGCTCGGTGCTCCCTATTTACTCATTTTGTGCCTCAATCTTATCTTAGATACCAAGTGTGTTGAGCCACCCCTACAAACACTTACAGACGCTTTTTCTTTCTTCATTATTTGGATAAACAAAAATGCAATCTTATTAAAGAAAACATTTACACACAGACACATACACAAAAAAAATAATAATCAACAATTTTTATTTATTGTCAAAATATGTGAGATAATTTCGGTTTAAACCTCTCTCAATTTGGTGCCCTTTGGCCTCGGTGCCCCCCCCCCCCCCCCCCCTGCTATGCCACTGATGCAAACTAAAATTATCGTCACTGTATCCTTCTGTGCTGACTGCTGGAAAACATGTTGGGAAATAGGAGGACAGATCTCCTGTTATATATGGAGCTCAGTGGGGAGGAAAGGCAAAAAAAGTGCTGTCATATTAAAACTAAAGAACAATATGCCTGCATAAATTGGAAGTTACAAACAATTGCGAATTTTCTACTTAAAAATGAACTGAAAACATAAAAATAAAGGTTAAAATTTGCAGAAACTTTTTGAATAAAAAATTTAATGTAAAAAAAAAAAAAAAAAATGAAATGAAATGAAATAAATGAAAACTATAAAAGAACAAAATAAAGTGATATACAACCCTATGTTCATGTATGTTTTAAAACCTTGTGATCGATTTGCATTGTGATTTAAAAACATTAATAAAATCCTGAAATTACTAAATAAAATTCCAAAGTAATCAAAATATTTTTATTTGTTTTTGAATGAAATATTTCATTTGTTTATTTATTTTATTTTAAGAAATTTTTAAATTTAACAAAGAAATCCTTCTATATATAAAAAAAAGTTTTGATTTGGAAATGGACCAATGAAAATCTGCGTAGATATTCCCAGCAGATCGGCATCCAATTTGAATGCTTAATCATGGCCTTTTTTCGTTAATATTAAAAAAACTGTTGCATACAAAAATATGAAAATCGGTAGTATTATAGAGAAATGTTTGATAAACACGCTGATGCAGATAGTTTTCAAATCGAAGAATTATTTTAAGAGATATTTAATGCCAAAGTTGGACATTGGACAAAATCGTTCCATTAAAAAAGTTTTATAGGAGCAAAAACTGTAGATAGGAATTTAATCATTTTTAGATCATTTTATGCGTCAGAATTTCCCGGTGTGCAGACTGCTTTTAGTATTTTAATTTGACTCATTTTTTGGGGTTTTATTTCTATTTTAAATTCAAATTTTCAGCATTTCGAGAGATATTTTTTACAAAATTTAGAAAATTGTATTAATTTAAACTGTTGCCAACTGTATAAACAGTGCAAACAATAATGTTTGCTTCAAATTAAAAATTTATTTTATATGTGACTATTATAAACAGAAAATATAAAAAGCAGGAAATCATTGAAAATTACGTCAAAAAAACTATACTTACACGTGAATTTTAAAAGAGAAAGAATATTGTAAAATAATAAATTCATTAACATGCGTTAGAAGTCTTAAATAGGAAAATTTACGTCACATTACACTTATTACGTACAATGAACAAAAAATAATATTGCAAAACAATTTAAATTAAAAAATTGCGCAAGACATTTATTTGATATTTTAAGATGATCATAATATTTCATTTCTAACAAAAGTATTTTTACGTGAACATTAAAAAGAGAAAGAAAAGTTTGGTGAAAATTACGTCAGATTCAAATTATAATTCAATCTTCCGAAATCTTTTTAAAGCCGATCAAATTAGCATGCTGTTAGAGTCTGCGGTGTCTGAACGGGGGTTGACGAGCGTAGCTCATAGGGGGCTAAGCTCCCTAGTAGATTAAGAAAAAAAAATTAAATAAATTTAAATTTAACAAAATAATGGATGAAGAGAATGGCATAATTCATTATGACAGGCACTAAATATGACATTTTTGAAAGGAAACTCAGACATTGAGCTTTTCTAATTATGACAATCTCTATCTATAATACACTAAATTGCAGCAAGTGTTTGTGCTTTGGCAGTTTTATACAGTTTTGACAATGTTCCAATTAATTCTCTGTTAATCTTAATTACAATCTGCCAAGAAGATTTTCATTAAAAAACATACGGAGATATAGTGTTCTTATGATAAAAATCCTTATTTTTTTTTTTTTCTTACAGTCTTTTTAAAGCTGAACCCAGAAAATCTAATAGCAACATATGCGTGTAAAAAATTTGTCTATTGTGAAAAATCTGAATTTTTGATGTCCCGTACAGTGTTTTCAATTCCTGATAACCTGAAAATGTAAACGACAAACTCTCCAATACTCCATGCCTTCGTCATCCGAATTGTAAACTCATCCGTATACCATGTCTAAACTAGACTATTTAAAGTACTAAAACCTTTGAAAGGACTTATTTATTGCATATTTTCGGTCATAATAAGACAAAAATTACTATTTCAAAATATCATTGATGGATATGTGTAACACCCAGTAGCAAAAAATTCTCCAAGTGTCTGCAACAGATACTTCAGGGGCAGAAAATAATCTACAGGTACAATATTTTAGAATTGAATCATTAATTAATCAAACAATCACTTACCTTTGTTATTATGCATTTTATTAATTTTACTAATAATAATCTTAAGTTGTTGTATTAAGTAATAAAGAGCTAAACATAATATAAAGCGAAATAAAGGTTCAATAGAAAAATAATCTGCAAACAAGAAAAGAAAATCTGCGACACCCGTCTCCTGTCTCGAACTTTCTGCTACCGGGGTGTAACAATTCCCAAAAATGGTTAGTCATACTCTGTTTCAAGCTGCGATACACGAACTTTAGTGCATCCATTTATCTTAGATCCTTTTTAGATCCAGCTAAGCTATTTTGGGAGTTTGAGCTGGCACAAGTAATGTAATTTGAACATAATGTAGCCAAATTTTACAGCCATTGTTGATTTTAGATGCTCACGGTTCTCAAATGGGTAATTTTTCGCTGTCAGCTGCATGGAAAGTTCCCTTTACAGAAGGTATGCGGTATTACTACCATGCAATCTCAATATGAGATTGCTGATATATTGTGAATTTCATAAGAAATAAAAATATTAATATATTTCACTTTTAGCAATATTCTGCCATCCTGAAAAATCCTTTCTGAATTCAAAAAACTTTCTGCTCTCAGAATTGTGCCACCTATGTGCATCTGCAATAACAATAATTGCTAATAACACATCATCATCTATGATACAAATGGCTACATCCCACTAAGCACAGCATCGTCTGGGACGCAATTGGCCATGTCCAATGCCCGCGCTCTCGGAAAAATGATCTGAAGTGATGATGCAATATGCCACTTGAGATGAAACAAATCAATTCGAATGGTCAATTAAAAATGCAGATTGCATAACAAAAACAATGTGAAGTCTCAGAATATCTTGCTATGACTGAAAATGCAAACCTTATTTGTGACCATACCACTGTTTTTACATTTGAAACATCAAAATAAATATTTAAAACTTCTAATTTGATATGTTTGAAAAAAATGTGTTTTTATTTCCAAAAGAAAAAAATGATATAAAAGAAAGAGAAAATAATAATTTGCTGTTACATATATATGTGTGTGTGTGTGTAAGCAAAGAGAAATGTTAACATTATTTATAAAATTAGTTTGATAAAAATACTCACTGTAAAACAACTTTTCAGGAAACTTGAAACGACTGATAATAGTAGACATAGATGTAGGCCTAAATAATATAAAATGAAGTAAGAATTTATAAATAATATTAACATAAACTGTTAATTTTCAGTGAACATAAATGTTAGTTCAAAATACTTTTTATTAATACAATAAAATCTCTAAAATTTAGATTTCTTAAATCTAAAAACCCTCAAAATCTAGAATGCCTCTAAAGAAATCCATTTTGATGTTAGAGGATGATTTTTTTCTTTCATTTTACCAATATCATAATCATAACAACTAAAGCAAAAACAGTATAAATAAATTTACTGGCTGAGGAGAGATTACTCAGCAATCTGAAATTGCTGATAGATGTCATGTAAGAGGCTTATGGTGTCCCTATCATGTTTTACAAACATATACCCAAGAGTCCAAGTTTTTAGTTATATAGTTTTCATCTGTGCATTGATGACTTAGTAAGGACAAAGCCTCTTAGAGGTATAGATTTCCGATGCCAAAATTTCTTTTCTATGCACATACATGAGTACTCTCACACTTTATTAAAACATGTTGACTGATTAAAAATTGTAGTTAATTAAAAATTAATGAAAAACACGTCAGAATATAATTTCAAAGATTACAGTGTGAAAGCCTCACATGGGTCCCTGGTAATCTAAATAAGATGAGAGGGAAGATATAAAAATAATATCAATACAAATACCAAAATTCCCTAATGTTACACTTTATAAATATTACATAGAAAAATAATACATTGGTATTTGTAAGATATAAAAACATTAAACAAAAACATAATTTGAAGAACAAATTAAAAAAACAAAATTTATTTCCTACATTGTTTAAGCCTGAGAAGGGACAGATATTAAGATATTTCATTCAATTAGTTTTACATTTAATGTTAAATTTTTGTAAAAAATTAATTAAGCCAATTGAAAATTAAAAAATAAAAATAAAATTCATACAATATGATATTTTAAACACCCTAAAAAATTAGATTCCGTTCAAATGAAATTGAAATAAATCTTAGACTTCTTCCATTTTTAATTGAAAAGATTTGTATTGCAGATTTTGCATTATGTTTATGACAATTGTGCATAAAATGATAAGATGCATGCAAAATACAAAACTAAAATAAAAGTCTAAGATTTATTTCGATTTCATTTGAACGGAATCTAATTTTTTAGGGTGTTTTAAGTATCATATTGTATGAATTTTATTTTATTTTTTAATCTTCAATTGGCTTAACTAATTTATTACAAAAATTTAACATTAAATGTAAAACTAATTGAATGAAATATCTTAATATCTGTCCCTTCTCAGGCTTAAACAATGTAGGAAATAAATTTTGTTTTTTTAATTTGTTCTTCAAATTATGTTTTTGTTTAATATGTCAAGTTTTTTAATAACTACTGCACTCAGGCAAACGCATTTCAAAATTAATGGAGAGTATCATCATCAGGTGTTGATGTATGCGGTATTGCATCACAATGTGGGATGCAGTTTACCAATGTGTAATTCAAAATGTTTCACTACTGTAGTAATGCAGGTTGCGGTAGTTTGGACAAAAACTTCCAATCTGAACGTAAAAAATCTATAATCAAAACATAAAAAATTAACTTAATTTAAATTTAGATACCCTATTTCCCACTCAGGAACGCTATGAATGTAAATGTAAATTGTGTTGAATCCTTACTGCTAATATTTAACAATATTATAGCTGTGATACAGTAAAAAATAAAAAATAATAGTTTTACTTAAATTTTTAAACCCTATTCTCTCCCAAGGGGAGATGTAAACACATCAGAAAATTATTACCTAAGTTTAACTTGGGGTATAAATAGTTTTCATCTCGGAAAAAAAAAAAAAAAATATTTTAAAATTTAAGTTATGTACATTTTACTATTCCTTTTATCTAGGTGGAAAAGCAGTTCCCCACTAAGTTTGCTACCTTGCGTAAAAATAGCTATCCATTAGAAACTTTTTACTAAAATATAAACTTGACCAAAGCAAAAACTTATTCTGAAAATATCCTTTTTATTTCCATTATGACGCCATATTCACCTTTTTAATTTTTGAAAAAAAAAAAAAACTAGCTCAATTTAATATTTCACATGAAAATCTTTCAACTAAAAATAAATAAATTATTATTACGGCTTTTGAAATTTTTGCAACAATGAAGTAAAAATGTTACATTTTCTATGAAAAATGTCCGTTGATTTTCAATGAAAAAAGCGAAACTTTGCATTATTAAGAAAAATATTTGAATAATGTAAAAATAAATTGGCCCATGTTTCTCTCTGGGTTATAATTCACCCATATGCAAAGGTATTTTACCATTCGTTTCGACCCTGACGTCAGGCAATCGTTTTTACACTTTAAATTTATAATATCATTAAAATTAGTAAAGAATAAAAAATGAGTGTCATCAGGGACAAAAAGGTGGGAAGAAAAAATGAAAAAGTTATGATCTCCATAGGCTTTTCCATGTTAAATTAACATTGAGAAGTGACACTGGAAATAAATAAGTATTGCGCTGCCGCGCAATACTTAAATACCTAGTTAAGGCTGAGAGAACACCTCTTATCCGTGCAGTGTGTTGGGCAACATAAGATTCGGTAAAAAAGGTTCTTGAATCATTAGCATCAGCCTGTCCTTGAATAATAGTTCCAAGTCTGCCATAGATAACCTATGATAAATATATATATGATTTACAAAAGCAGTCTTGATAGCAAATATATGTGAAAATACTGAACACATCAAAGTTGTTTTCAATTACAATCATTAAGCATCAGCATCACAGGCCAGATGTTAATGCCTAGATGTTGTCTCAGTCAATGATGTCAGAAAGAGTTGTCCAGGATAGGTCACATGATAGAACATTGGTATATTAAACCAGAGGTCCTGGGTTCAACTCATGGCTTAGATACATTTTCAATCAGTTGGGAAATTTTTACTTGTATGATTTCTTTATCAATCAGTATGACCATGTTAAAAATAATAAAGTAGGAATACAGAAATCTGTTTTTCAAAATAATCCTTTTTTTTCACTTTTCCCTTTCACTTGCTGCTTAGGTTATGAGCTATGACCATGTATTATATGTGGTTTGTACATGTCTAGGTGTGTTTTCCCCCTAAATCTTTATAATAATAATTTTCAATTTATCTAATATATTATGTGAGTGTGTGTGTATTTATATAGACCCATCGTGCAGTGTGTGATGCACACCGGTCCCTGGGGCTAAAGCATGTTGCAAGATTTTTTTTTATAGAAGAGGTAGACACTTTGCTGTCCTTAGAAAAAAATTTCAAATGTTTGAGAAAATTAAGAATTTTTGACAGATATATAACTATGAAAATTTTAAGCATCAAATGCAATATTTGTCTATGGAAGAGAATTGGAGAAGGTCAAGTGAAGAATTACAGAAACTTTCTCGAGGATGTGGCACACTTATATAAATTTATAATTAAGTAAAGCTGTGAATTCCCTCTCACTTTTACTGTGAAAGCATTGCTTTAGCAAAGCTAGAACATGACACATGGAGCATATATGATAGTGGTTTAAGCAATATGAACAATGTACAGAACATTTTCCCTGTAGTAAAAAATTATTTGAATTTAAGCAATGCTTTAATAGAGGATTAACTATTGAATATTCATAAAATAGTATATTATGCATGAGTAAAGTAAACCATTGCAGAGGTATAATTCTAAAATTCAACAATATTATATTTGTTTGCGACCTACCTATCGAGCAATACATATCAATGAAAATAAATTGCCCCAAAAAATTATTGCACTCAAAGAACATGGATTGAAAACAAGAATGGCTACATTGAGAAAACAATAGTATTTTTTCATTCTTCATACCATAGTGCAATGTATGCACTTAAAATTGGAAAGTATTGTTAAATTCATATATAAGGTGCAAAATATTTCTTCTTTTTCTCTTTCAAAAAGTGTCATACAACTTTTCACATACACTGCGAAAAATCCATGTGCCAACTTTGTACACATATATACATTATATGGCCATTAATGATTAAACACTTTCAATTTTAGAGATTTTGTCGAATATTTAAAGATATATTCGTTGGATTTTTCTGGAACTTCAGGATTATGAAAACTATGTTCTACTTCATATTTATCAACGGTGATTTGATCAGAAAGACAATTAGGGAGCCAACAAAAAATCAAACAAAAAGAATAGTGTCTGGAATCACCAGGTAAAATAAAATGCATGAAATGATCTATCGCTATAGCTTACGAATATATGGATATTGTACAATAAATGTATTCATTTGTGGAAGAATAGAACGTATATTTATGGAGATATATCAAAAAAATTTTTAAGTTAAAAAAAATTTGCATGTTTTTTGTTTATATCATGCAGGGTTTTTTACCAAATTTAATGCCAGTTTCAGAAAATTTGACAAAATGTAGTAGAAATAATATGATGTAATTGGAATGTAAATATATTAAATATAGAATATTGGAATGTAAATATAATAAATAAAGTGTGAAATTATTTATGTGCATAAAACTTTTATTCCAAAATTATTTAAACTTACTTCTTCTAAAAAATCGCCAGGTAAATTATAAAATTTAGTCAGTTCTGCAACATGTATTTCCCCAGCTTGATGTAATTTTTCATTAATCTCTTCAGCAAGATGATCCAAATAGTCACTACATTTAGAAGGATATGCAATGAATTTTTTACAAAAAATTCAGAAACAAACTAAATGAGGCTAAAACAAAATGTCCATACTTAGAGATAAGTTGGCCCAGCACTATACGAACATCAGGTTCATTCTGGACAAATTCATTAGCTTTTGATTCAATATGATTAAAATCAACTCCAATTATTTGTGCAAGATCCACCAAATTAATTCTTCCTGAAATAATAAAAGAAACTTGTTAGAATATACTGAAAAAAAAAATAGAACATAAAATATTAATTTCGTTTATCAAATCACTTTTGATGACAATGTTGCTAAACATTAAAGTGATGACACTACAATATAAAATGTTTTTAGATTTTTTAAACTAAGTGAAAAATAAACTTTTAAATTATTCAGTCCTTGTAGGTATTTTTGTCGATTTTTCTTACATTGTTATAAAACCTAAAAATCCAAGCTTACAACTTTCTTAAATAAAGAAATATATTTATAATACTTTCTTCAAGGTTGGAGTAGCATAGTTGAGGTTTATTCCAACAAAGTGAAATATGGTGAGGCCAGAACTCATCCTTGGGTCCTTGGCTTGCCGTGCCAATGCCCTTCCTACCAAGCTACCCTGCTGATATCCTAGCTGGCACAATTTGTTCTTACTTGTTGGACATGGCTGCGAACTGCAATGCTAGTATCCTTCACCCAAGCTATAACTATAGCATTTACATGATGAAAGTGTGATAACATGGAAAATCCAATATACAGACCTGCCAACCTTTGAAAATGTGAAATCGTAGCACACAAAATTAAAATTAATCTGCAGGTTGGTTGGTTGGTTTTTCGTGTTTCGCAGCCATCTTTTGACATTCATTAAAAGGAATAAGGTTTCAGTCTTTCAACAACTCAATATATTCTTTCCCTCCGAAAATTTTTATATGATTTTTAGAGTTTCTTCTCGTTAGCCTGGTTCCAATTTTTTAGCCCAGTGCAGTAAATTTTGACGAAATTCGCGATTTTTTTCCCGCGATCATTTCAGGATATTCGCTTTTTTTTTTTTTTCAAAAATTGTAATTCACATTTTTCTATCACGATTCTTAGTAGAAATCCGCACTATTTACCACGAACTTTTGACAAAATTTGCATTTTTTACCGCGATCCTTTAACGAATTTTGCATTTTTGACTACGATCCTTTGACGAAATAAGTGTTTTATTTCCACGATCTTTCGGCGAAATTTATGTTTTGTTTCTGCGATATTTTGACAAAATTCACGTTTCTACCACGATCCTTTGACGAAATTTATTTTCTTCTGCGACCAATTGACAAAATTAATATTTTTACACGGTCATTTGTCGAAATTAGCGATAGGTTATCGCAACCGATTGGCAAAATTTTCAATATCTTTTCGCGACCAATTAACAAAATTGTCTACTCGTTTCCGCGACCTTTTGACGAAATTTGCAATATTTTCCCCTCGATAGTTTATCGAAATTCGTGATATTTTGTGCAATTTTTGACGAAATTCGCAATCTCTTTCTGAACTCTTACCGAAATTAGCGATTTTATTCAGCGACCAATTAAAGATAATCACTATTTGTTTCTGAGACCTTTGACGAAATACCCGATATTTTTACGAGATCATTTGAAGAAATTTTCAATTTTTTCCGCGATCGATTCATGAATTAATTTGGGGAAATTCCATAAAAGAAAAAAAAATTCGCGGACTTCCAAGAAATTTTAAAATATACTCGCAAAAGTATCATAGGTCTGTGGAAGAATTTACAGGCGGGAATACTGCACAGCATTTTTCTTTATGCAGGACTCTCCTTTTCCGTGTGCAAATCGTGCGATTTTGCACACTATTTCAAACCTTGCCCCTCAAAGAACCCCCTCCCCCCTCCAGAAATTCTTAAAATGGCACCCTTGTTTCTAAGGAAGGGAATTCCTGTATAAATATTTACAGAAACACGATTCACTCGTGGTTAATATACATAAAGAGGGTTTTTATGTTAAGAAATTTGTTTTGCAGCCCAGATTTTTTTTCCCATGAGCATATTTTAATGTCCGAATTTTCGGTCTAATGACCAATTTTTTTTTTAAACTTTCGGAAATCTAGGTGTATTCTGTTACAGAGTGATTCTGTTACGAAATTTTGGAAATTTCGGAACAGAATCACTCCTGAAAAATATTCTGCGCGGGATAAAAATTGCAACTAGAAACAAAAAATGCGTTTGTGTATATTTTGCAAAAAATCGTAGTTTAAGACCGATTTTCGTAGCATCGTAGTTTATAGGTCTAAATCGTAGCAACTACGATTTTTTCGTAGCAGTTGGCAGGTATGAATATACCATGTAGGGGAAGACGGGTTACAATGAAACAAAATTTACTAATTATTTTTTCCTATCCACAATTTTGCATGCATAAAAATACCCCGTATACCCCCCCCATTGTACCCCGTATGCCGGGGTACAATGAAACACATACTGGGATACAATGAAACACACTAAATGATGGAAGCAATTTTCACCCAGTATAGTTTATTTTATGAAAAATGAGATAAATACAGAAACAAAACTTGATTAATAAGAAACTTGATAAAAGTATTATAGTCTAAGATGAAAAATAAGAAAATTCTATTAGTTTAAGAAATACCTTTCATTTTATATTAAATTGGCTCAAGTCAGTTTCAAAAATTAGTATTTCTGCTTATATTGCAGTTGCTCCTGAAGGAATATGGGATGGTAGTTTCAACACAATGAGTTTTTTTTTTTTAAATGCAAGTTTCTAAAAAAAAAAAAAAAAAAAATTAAAACTAGGTTGGAGTCTTTTTATATCAAGTACTTTACATTTGACTTCATTTAAATGTATGATTTCTCCAACGGTATATATATCCTTATGTTTCCCTTTATACAGATACTGCTTGTGCCATACATGTTGTGTGGGGATATCTCATACTTAGTACCTCGATGACCAGCTAGGACTGGAAAAAAAATCTGGATCATCATCAGAGTCTGTAACAGGCAGAGTTTGTTTTCAAAACAATCCCTTCTTAGCTTTTTTTCTCTTTCTATTTTTTAATTGCTTAACAAGAGCATTTTTTACTGACCTGGTTAGAACAAAACTCTTTTTTTTTTCTGTTTTCCTACTCTTACTTCTAATATATTCTATTTACTATTTTTATTACTGTAATAAAACATGTTTCATTGTACCCCATCTGCAAGTGTTTCATTGTACCCCGCACTGAGGTTACTAAATAAAAATTTATTTTCAAACTTCTAATATTTATTTTTTTTTAGTTTGGTTTTGGAGGTATGAAGACTACAACCCAAAGATAACAATGTATAGAAAAAATAATTATTACATATAAAAACAAGGAAAAAGAAACAAAATTACTTTTAGTAAAGAAAGTTACTTTCAATGGTGTAAAAGCAATAATCTTCTATTGCTACTGTTGTAGAAGTGTGAATGTATCCAAATCACATCAGTACTTGGAACATATAGTTGTATAACATATATATAAACTGCAACTCTGTATGACAAATTTGATTGATTTTACAAGTAATGTTTCATTGTACCCCTTGTTTCATTGTACTCCGTCTTCCCCTAATTAGGTCATAATCAAGAGAAGGAAAATTTTTAACTATATAAATCATCATCATGGCTGGAGTAGCATAGTTAAGGATTATTCAAACAGAGCCAAAAACGACCAGGTCAGGAATCAGATAAAGAAAACTATCATTGCAGTTCACAGCCATGTCCAACAAATAAGAGTGAATTGTGTCAACCGAATACCAGGATATTGTCCAGGTAGCTCAGTAGGAAGAGCATTGGCACAGGAAGCCAAGGATCCAGGTTTAAGTCCTGTACTGGTCATTTTTTGCTCTGTTGGAATAAACCAAATTACAAAATTTCATCTTTACATATAAAAACAAGGTTGAACGCAATAAAAGAGTTTAATAAGTATGTACCAAATAAAAGTCATAATCTAACCTCCATGAACAATAAGTTCATCCTTAATTTCTTTAAGAAGACGTTGAGGAGTGAGATATTCTTTTCCATCATTTGTAAAGATCACATCTACCAATTTTAATTCGATTAATTTTTTCACTATTTCAATACAATTCCTCTCGGATAACCTATAAAACAATAAATGAAAATAAGATTGAAAGTTTTATTAACTCAAGCTAAGCAAATAATACATAATAAATGAGCTTCATAATTCACAAATATAGTGTTCATACATTATAATACATATATATACAGGCATACAGGGCTTAATTTGCGCTGGAGCCCACTGGAGCTCAGCTCCAGTACTTCTCTGTTTTTAGTAAATATTTAAATATTGGTCAGAATTCACCAGAGCTCATAAATACAGGGCTCCGGAACCCTGTAGAATAGCACTTCTAAAAAACTGAAGCATAAATTACCTTTTCTTTTCCTTTCCTTCCCATCTCCAAGCTTTAGCATTCTTTTTTATCAAAACACTTATATGTGGTGTTATGCGTCACACACATAGGAAATGGAGATGACACGGACTCGATTTTTATATCAGTTTTTAGGCTTGGGTTGTCTTGAGCTCAATCTGTCTTGCATTCAAAATTTTATTTATTCATGTAGAAAAATGTATTCTATTCTATTTAAAATCATTTTAATGCTATTTTGATCAGAATGAAGGGGAATCGAGTAGTGTTTCTCCTTTTTTCTATAAAAGCATCTAATCTTTCTGATAACAGTGTCAAATATTTGATTTAATCAGATTTTCAGCGACTCACCACAAAAGATTAGATTATAGTTTAAGATATGCACCTTTTATAAAAAACTGAAACACGTTGTTCCATTCTTCAGCATATAAATATTAATTGCTGTAAATTTCATAAGTTTTTTCATAAAAAAATGCATAGCTGCGAACTATTCTTTTATGTTTTAACACTATTGCCGAATCATAATCCCTACCATATTTAATCGCAGAGTTTTGCAATTAATTAACATCAAAATTAGGTAAAGATTTCTATTCGGAAGAAGATATAACTAAAAAGTGGAGTAGTTGACAGCTAAATAGGTATGCTGATAGATATACTTAAAATTTTTATTTCAAAAAAAAAAAAAAAAAAATTATTTTGCAAATGGCTGTATGAAATATAAATATGCAGATTGGAGTAGCCGGGGGACGTTACGGCTGTTAGTACCACAGAATATTAGGGCTTCGTTACTTTTTTTTTTTTGTTAGAAATTAAGCCCTGCATCTTCTTGAATTACTATGTGAACACTGTATTGCATCATATGGATTTTGAAAATTTGTACTACTTTTTTGGCTGAATCCTAGAATAAGCGAGACACCTGGCATTGATGAATTTAGCAATTCGATAAGTGTCATTCCATGTCAGATCACCCAGGGCATGGCACCCACCATCACCAATTTTGATAAAAGTCGGTGAATTTGGAGAGTTTTTAAGGCTGATTCCAAAAATGTCAATCATATTGAAATTGATCGAACGGTTTGTGAGTTATGAGCTTTTAAATATCTTCCAAGATGGCCGATTTGCCGCCATTTTGAATGGCACATGTGACAACATAAAGGTCTATAACTTCTTTCAGGTTTAAGCTAGAGCTTTCAAATTTTTTTTGTTCTGTTCAGAATAAAGTAAACTTTCATCTAAACAGATTTTTGTGCAATTTATTCCATTAAAATGCTGTCAGAAAATGACTTTTTGCCATTTTTTTAATTTAAAAAAGGTATAACTTCAATGGCCGATTTTCCCCATTGTTCCCCCTTCAATTTTCATCTAATTGCATAAATAGACAGCTCAAAGTATGTTTTCATGCCTGATAAAAAAATTTTAATGGGCAGTTTGTAGGTTTTTTGTTTAAAGAAGAATTTCAATTTTACCGACTTCCATAAGTAACAGATAGTACAAGATAATATTGATATTTCTCTTATTACCAGAAGTATCATACACCCAAAAGCAGAATACTTTGAAATGTTCTGCAACGAACTTCAGCTGATCAAGAATGTTCTGCAGGAACGAAAAAGAAAGACACACACTCTCAGAAATACTTTCTTCAACTCACGGAAATTACACTGGCATCACTGCTGCCAGGATTTTTCCGTTGAATGACGAATATACATTTATTTTTTCTCCGTTATAGTATGTAAAATATCGCCAACTGAAGAAAGTCTGGAAAAAATAAATTTGCTGACATTGGAATCGAACCAGCCATCCCAGCGTTACGAGACGTGTACGAGGTTTGAGGCTTTTCCTTGCGACTGATCAGAGAAAATGTTTTTTTTTTTTTTTTTTTTTTTTTCACAGTTTCTTCCGATGATTCACTGAAGAATTTCGCGTTTTTTTTTTTACCTGCGACTTATTGGTGAAAACTGTGGATTTTTTTCCACAACTGTTCATCTAATTTTGTATGTTTTTCCACAACAGGCTGAAGAATTTCACGATTTATCCTTCATGATTGACTTAACAATTGCGCGAGTTTTTCTCGCGACTAATTGAGGAATTTCGCAATCTTTTTAAATGAACGATTAAAGAATTTTGTGATTTTTTTTTTCCCCCGGCCAATGAGTAACGAATTTCTCGATTTTTCCTTCAATTGAATGATAAGTTTTCTTGAAAATGAGAATTTGAAATGTTCTGCAGCGAAGCCCATTGTTCTGCGACGTACGTCGCACTTTTAAGCATATTTTGCTTTGGGGATCATACATATTTACATCTAAAAGTTTGGTTAAGGCTTTATCTTTCATAAACATATATAGTTTTTTAATGTGGCTAAAAAGAAGGGAAATCCCTCAGGAATTATAAATAGGAATGCTAATAATGAATTCCTGCAAGACATAGAAGTATTTTCATGACAAATTGAAATCTATTGCAAAGTTTCAGTAGATTTTAAATAAAAGGAAATGATGGAAAAAATTCTACAAATTGTCACATTTTATAGCAAAATCATACTTGCATATTATACAAAATGATAAAATTACAATTGTTAACTAAATACAATAAGTAAAAATTATCATACTTCAAAATTATACAAAATAACATTTAGCACATACACGGTAAAAATACTATTAAAAATATATCTACATTCAAAATAAATATAATTAGTTAAAAAATTTACTCTGTTGTATTAATATTGCAGCTCAAAGTGTATTTTGATACCTGTTAAAAAATTTTTAATGGGCGATTTAAAAATTTAAAATTTAGTTCAAAATAAAAAAAAATTATATACTTTATTTCACTTTGGTTCATTTTTTAAATATAAATAACATTAAAGCTGTAATTATTGTTGAATTATACATCGAAAATTGATGTCCAAAATATGAAATTTCTAATTAATTAATTGCTAAAATTATCTGATTGGGTTAATTTATTACCAGAACTTTCCAGAAGACAGAATTTTAACCAATAATATCACTTTGGTGTGCCAGAAGCAGGGATGTAGTGGAGGGTATACGCCGTATACCCTCTGGATTTTTTTAAGGAACACCGTATACCCTCTGTTTCTCAAGAAAGCTATAGTATATGTACGCTAGGGTATACCCTCTGCCTTGAGCGTATACCCTCTGCTTAGAACGTATGCCCTCTGTTTTTTTTTTTTTTTTTGACTACACCCCTGGCCAGAAGGGGTTTTTTCAACCAACCAGATAGATGTACTTACCAGAAAGAGATTTTCAATGAATCAGACTAAAATTACTTCCAGGAAGATTTTTTCAACCAACCAGATTAAGCAGAATTTTACAACTTGTTATGCCAATCTGTTAAAAATAGATTAAAGTTTCTCTTTTGATCTTATAACTATAAATGATGCTGCTTTGTTGTATTAAATTAGATGTTTTCTTATGGATAAACAAAAAAAGTACAATATTACTTTAAATATTAATAATCCAAATTCTGATTTAAATAATCCTCAAGCTATCCACCATCGCAATGAGTTATCCATCAAAAATAAAGAACTTCTTGAATTAAGATGCAATTTAGAAGATAGTGAAAACTCAACAATATGCTTTGCTCACAGAGAACACTTTCTGCATATGTAAATTCAGCAAAAGAAATGTTTTCATTTAGTTAATCTTCATCCTAACAAGGCCAAGAAAAGTATCTTTATATGTGATAAGTGTGGATTAAGCTAAGAATTACAGGCATAAGCTACATAATGATGCCATTCCTGGTAAGAAACTATGTTCAACCAGGGGCGTAGCTACCGTGGAGCAGTTGGAGCAGACTGCTCCAGGCGCACACATCCTAAGGGCGCAAAATTAGAAAGAGCAGAATAAAGATTTGTAAAAATATTTGCATATATTTTTATTATTAATCAGATATATTATAGATGAATGTTGTTGCAATCAGCATGTTCCTATGATGTTTAACCTTGTGTTTTATCTCAACTATTTCGATTTGAAACATGTTTTATACACAGTTAAAAAGAATTATTTCTATTCATGAAGTTTCAACTTTAATTCATACCATATTGAAGCCTCAATTAACTTCTCCAGTACCGTTTTAGCATGCCTATTTTTATGTAGATTTCGTAAGAAATACTACCTATTGCAGTCGTTACCATGGTGTGACTTTTGAAAAATTCCTTCTGAACTTTTTATTATATGATCCCATGAACCCAGAACCACCCCACCTCAAAAGTTTATATTATATGCATGTACTAAATTTTGTCCGCATGATAAAAGTCGCAATTATGCACGAATCATCTTCAAACTCACCAAAAACAATCATATGGCTAATATCTCGGCGGGGATTGTAAATGAGCAAAACCGGGCAAAGGGTGGTGGAAATGGGGAGGATAAAAATAGGGTTTTAGGGGGAAAAAATTCATAACTTTGTCACTTCTTAAGATATCCTATCCATTTAACTTTATTATAAATCTTATTAATATTATATACAACTTTTATGTTGACAAGTTTTTCACAGGACCAACTTTTACCGCAAAAAAAAAAAAAAAAAAAAAAAAAAAAAAAAAAAAATTAAAAACAAAGAGAAAAAGGGGAGAGGCGTTGAAAAAGAAAAAAATCATAACTTCGTCAATTCACAAAATATCAAATCCGCTTAAATTTATTATAAATCTCCTCATCTACAACTTTTATATTGGCAAGTTTTTGATAGGACCAAATCTTACAGCAAATACAAAATAAGAATACATAGCGGTTAAAATAAAATTATCGTATTCTGAAAAAAAAAAAAAAAAACAGCTCTTACAGAAAAATGAAATTAAAATCTCCTCAAAAGCATCCAGATAAAATTTTTAAACTGAGTTCATCTCTAATCTTAATTTAGTTTTTGTTGTTGAAATTATTACTTACTTTGAAATGTACCTGCGCCTGTGTGCCGAGCCGGCACTTTTTCAATTCCTACTATTAGTTCACACTCTCCCTATTTAATAGAATACTATTATTCATCCACTCAAGTTCAAATAATTTTTTTAAACTTGTAGTGGATGACACTTTGATGTTAATACAGTTTTTTCAAATATTAATTCATTAATTAAATTTTAATTAATTAATTTTAGTTTTATACGTTAAAAAAATGGCGGCCATTGTTTATTGAACAGCATTTAATGCATCTTCACACCTATAAGGTGGATTACCATAAGGGGTACCCTGTTCTGTCGCCAAATACTGCCAAGTTTATCGCCAAATTTGGCGACCAAAATGAGTCAACAAAAGTGACGCCAACTCTAATATTTCGCCAAATTCCCATAGACTTCCGTTGTAAACCAATAGGGTCAGATAGGATAGAAAATCAACAGATTGAGAAGTTTTAATGCAACAAAAACTAAAATTAGATAAGGAATTATATTAAATTTTTCTTTGATGACATAATTAGGAATTGACTTAAAAAAATATTTTTTATAATACTTGTTTCTGTTTTTTTCTGTAACTTTTCCTTGGACGACAGCTGAAGATCTCCAAACCTTAAAGTAATCAAAAATTGTTTACAGGGTTCTTATCGGTCACTTTATTGTGTACCACTATTTCCAAAAAATAATCTTTCTGATGCATTTCTTTTGAAAATATTTTAGAAATTTATCATGATTATTACTGTACGGAAATAATGGTAGCCCAAGAAGTCACCGTTGAGAAACCTATATTTACGATGTAACAGCAATGGCTTGGCTATTTAGTTATTTTGCGATTAGAAGAAAAAAAAATTTTGACAAGTTGAAGAAAATTATTGACCATTTTACAAACAAAAAACCAAAAAAAAATTTTCTTTGAAGGTTTTTTTTTTTTTTGTGTGTGTGTGTTTGTGTGTGGAAACTAAACATGCATCAATACAGATATTGTAAAACAATAATAAGAGCCGGATTTAAGCACATTCCTCATCGGTCCACGGCGGCAAAACTTAGATGGGGGGGAGGCGAAAGCGGCAAATTAAATTTTGTGCGTATTGTTTTTTAGATTTTGAAAATATGGCAAGTCTTAAATGCAGAATTGATAAGCCTTTTGGATCAAAAATTGAGAAAAAAAATTAAGTATCTAATTCAGTACTCCTTATAACCTGATTATCGCCTATGCAAACTTACACCACTTTTACCACCATCGAAATGTATTTTTACGCATTAAACCTTATTTAACCGCAAAATTTTAGAATGAAATAAGACAAAATATAGTAATGTGCGTTTGCTTGGGACGTAATCATGCTCTGTCCCCGCTCTGTGAGGCTGTATGTGACACAAATTTTGTGTGCACTCTATCTCAAGAACTAATGCACCGAATTTAATAAAACTTTAGATTCAGTTAGTCCCTGATATAAATTGGCGCTGATTACTTTTTGGTGTTAATCGCCCAAGAGGTGGCGCTGCTATGCTGCATTTTTCACTATTTCCGGAATAGCAATATCTCAAGAGCTAATAAACAGATTTTCATAAAACTTCAGATTCAGTCAGTCCTTGATATACTTTGGTGCTCATTACGTTTTGGTGTGCCCAACAGGTGCCGCTGCTATACTACATTATTTATGATTATCGCGATAGCTCTATCTAAAGAACTAATGCACGAATTTTTAACAAACTTCAGTTTCAGATAGTCCCTTATATAAATTAGTGCGATTTAGTTTATGGTGTAAATCGCCCAACAGGTGTCGCTGCTATGCTCTTCTAAAAGTGCACTTCTGAGTTCCTGGAGAGTCCGTGGAGGGATTTGGTACGCTGAAATTCACTGCCCTAAGTCATCCCACACATGCTCAATCGGGTTCAAGTAAAGTCAGCAATGTCTCCAATCCATTCGAATGATATCTTCTGTTTGCAAGTATTCTCACACCACATATGCTCATTGTGGCTAAGCATTTGTCATCCATTTAAAAAAATCTCTGGGCCAACAGCACCCCTAAACAGTCTAACTTGGAGTTCCAATACCTCCTCTACATATCTTCGACCGGTTACAGAGACTCCTTGAAAGATATGCAGCTCAGTGCGGCCATTTTTTTCATGATTCCCCCTTCCAAATCATTAAACCGCTGTCGTGGAAAAGGGATATTTCACGGACAAGGGAAGGCAAGTTGTGTGTTCCTTCTTCTCTCCAGATTAAAACACATTTAGAATCAATGTTCAGACTAAATCTGGACTCTTTAGTAAAACATACTCGGGCTCAGTCTTTTTGTATCCGCTGATCACGACGACGCCTTTGGAAGCTGGAGTGCGTGGCACACAAACTATTGGTTTTATTGCATACAACCCACGCTCTTTAAGCCTTCGTGCAGCAGTAGAATAGCTAAGTCCACTTTCTGTGGCAGCTGAAGATCTGAAACCAAGTCTCTTGTAGTCGCTTTGCGGTTTCTTCGAGCTGACAATGACAGAAAACAGTCTTCGGATGCAGTTGGTGCTCTTGATCGCCCTTGACCAGGCTGTTTATCAACGGAAGAATACTTAAAAAGTGGCTCCTAGCTCTTCACGTCGCAATTTGAGGGATATTCGAATTTTGGGCGACTCCCATTTGCGTTTGACTTCCCTCGATTCTACCAATTATTCATCACGTTTGACGTTCACTTAAATGATGCCTTTGAGCCGTAACTCCTGAATACTGATCACTCACGAACAATACATTCACTTTAAACAACACTACAGACCAGAATTCCAGCATACGTCCATTGCGCACCACATTGTCAATAACCGAATTTGCATATTTCCGACTGTAACGTATGTACGGAAGTGTAATTTTGTGTTTAACTGTATTTAATTAACATAAATAATTGCAGCATTGGGCATTGGTTGCTACATTAACTTAGTGAGCATATCTTTCCCCATTATCCTTTAATTTTGATGAAAAGTGAAAAAACTGCAATCCTAAGTAATATATAAGGGTGTCAATCAGGTTTCTCGCTGCCGATCGTCACTGCACCAAAACGTTTCATTTGGCCAAAAAAGGACTGAAATCGTCAAATTGCGAGAGATCTTTCTTTTCTTTCGGCGACACTCTCAATGATGTTGTTTCAAGATTAAACCTTCCCTATGTAACTCGATATTTGTGTTTTGATATTCTTAGTGTTTCACGGCGAATCTATTACTACCATTATTTGAATTTGGCTAGTTTTTCTTTAACGATTTGCCAAATTGCTCAGATTAGTGAAAAGCCACTGAGGACACCAGTGTCTGGCTAATTTTCTAAACCATTAGCTGTTGAAATATAGTTCTAATAGTAGAACAGCTTCAAAGTTGTTCTTCATCCTCTTAAAAGTAATTTATGTCGAAATTGTTATTTTTTAAATTATGAGGTTTACATTTTTATTCGTGTTACATTTAGGAAAATCTTCTCCGTACTTTAACAGGTAAAATAAAAATAAATGCTCTATATCCAAAATGTACCGAGTTATGATACTTTGAATTTTATGGAATTGTAGCATTTTCTGGCACTAAAAACAGAAAACCTGTTTCATCCATATGTAAAAAAAAATTAACAATATTGTGTTTTTTTATTAGCATTCTAGAATGCTTCGAAACCCTTGAAAAGAAAAAATAGATATTAAGCACGGCAGATTGCATTGACTCATTGGCGCATTCAAAATTAAAATCCCGCTCAATTCGCAAAAAATATCCATAGGTACTCCATACTTAAAAAATTATAATTCATTTCATTATCCATTATCTATTTTTAATTATTTGTATTTAATACGTTGTTAAAATATTTTGACTTTTAAATAAAAGTAAAATTTTAAATAGAATTAAGGTTAATATATAAATTTTAAACTTGAAAACAAAATTGCACAGAACTTTTCGTGTGACAAGAGGGCGCACAAACTTTCCTTGCTCCAGGGCGCTGAATATGTAGCTACGCCACTGTGTTCAACCTGTAGGGGAAAAAAGCAAGAGCTTTGCTGATGTGAAAGAACAGAAAGACTTGTGTCAGTCCACTGATTTTTTTGAAGAAATTACATCAAACATGGATCAGAAAGAAAAATATCACGTAAAGCTTAATGGAAGTTCACCACTAAGGTTACATACAATTTCTGCACACAGGAAAGTGTCTGCTGGAGAAAGAAAATTACAGTAAATGAAAATTGCCTTGCGAAAGGAGGTTGCTTGTACCCTTGATTTGGAAGAGAACGTTCTTCAGAGTGAAAACAGTAGCTCTGATGAAGATAATGTGAATCAAAAGAAAAGCTTCAGAATTTGAAAGATTAATGGAGATGGTGAAAGAAAAGTTTCCACAAATTAGTCCCAGAGAAAAAATTCAGTTGCTAACTTTGATTCCTGAGTCATAATGGTCAAGAAAGAAAATAATTGAAACCTTTAGTGTAACTGAGTACCAAGTATAGACTTTATATTTGGGAAGACACTATAAAATCTGTGAAAGAATTTCATGAAGATAATGAATTTTCATGTCTTATGCCTGGTCAGGGAGATACGGTCAGCATAAAAAAAAATGCCCGCCCATGTCCAAAAAAGGTTTCTTCTTGGTAATCTGAATTAACTGTACATCCAATTTCGATTGAAATTTCCTACCAATAATAAAATTGGGTTTTCAAAATTTGCTGACTTGCGACCTAAACACTGTGTCTTAGTTGGAAGTTCTGGCACACATTCTGTCTGCATGTATACAATACATCAGAAAGTTCAGTTGCTTATTGCAGCAACAGGGATTGAAGAAAAATATGAAGGTTTAATCCAGAAATTGGTTTGCAGTTCTAACAATACAAATTGTATGTTACATATATGCAGATAATGTCCCAAGAAAAATGTTCTTGAAGATTTTTTAAAGTTAAAATTTCCGGATTTGATCCTGAAGACGTAATTGAACATAAACAGTGGGTATCAACTGACAGAGTATGATTAACATCACATACATCTACTCTGTACGATTTCTTCCATCTTATTCTTAAAAAGATTGAAAAGCTCATTCCCCATGCACACATATCCAAGTCCCAAAGCACTTATTTGAAAAAAAAATCTTACTAGTCATAAGGCTCTCATACAAATGGATTTTAGTGAGAACTTTTCTTTTGTATTGCAAGATGAAGCGCAACAGCTACCATTGGACGCCTGGTTGCTGTACTTTACATACAGTTGCATTATATGTAAAGCAAAAAAATGGAAGCAGCTTAAAAAGTCAAAGCCTTTGCATGCTTTCAGATGATATGGACCACGATGTACCAATGTTTTATCAGACTCAAAAATTAATCATACAGCATTTAAATAATAAGTATATCTTAGCTACAAATGTAGAATATTTTACTGGTGGCTCTGCTGCCCAATATTAAAATTGAAAAACATTTTTGAACCCATGAACATGATTTTGGTAGAATAAAAGCAAAATGGAGCTTTTTTGCTGCAAGTCATGGAAAATCTGTTTGCGATGGGATGGGGGAGACTGTTAAAAGACTTGTGATAAAAGCAAGTCTGCAAAGGCCGTTGCATGATCAAATTGCAAATGTGGCTATGATGTATGAATATTGCAGACAAAACATTAATGGTATAACATTTTTTATCATCACAAAAAGTGGCATGTTAAAACTGTGCAACAACATGTCTCATCGGATGCAACTTGCTACGACAATTCCTGGAACATGCAGTATGCATTATTATGGATCTACAGAAAACTTATTAATAAGTGGAAAAAGAATAAACACTGATGAAAATTTTTCTGTTTGTTCATCTTGTGAGAGGAATATTAAAGAGACTTTGGATATTCCATCTCTTAAAAGTTATGTAGAATGTTTGTATGAATGGAATTGGTATATAGGCTTAGTGTCAAAAGTCCACAAAAAAGAAGGAGATGCAACTGTTAAATTCATGCATCCACAATGGCCCATCACCTTCATATTATTGGACAGAAAATGACAGTTGTATTGTGCCTTTCAGTCATATCCTTTGTGCATGTGACATCAATACTAACAATGGTAGAATATATAAACTTGGTGATGCATCCAGTGCTTTAATAAGCACCAAGTGGGCAAAACATAAAATTAGAAGGAAATAAAATCGAAATATAAAGAGAACAAATTTTATTAATTATCTTTATTTTTAATTGTTATTGATGTAGATATATTTTCAATAGCATTTTTACGGTGTATGTGCTAAATGTTATTTTGCATAATTTTAAAGTATGATAATATTTACTTAATGTATTTTTTTTTATTATATTTTGCATTATATACAAGTATGATTTTGCTATAAAATGTGACTATTTATAGAATTTTTGCCATTATTTCTTTTTTACTTATAATTTACTGAAACTTTGCAATAGATTTCAATTTGTTAGGAAAATACTTCTATGTCTTGCAGGAATTCATTATTAGCATTCCTATTTATTCCTGTGGGATTCCCCCTTCTTTATAGCCACATTAAAAAATATGTATATGTTATATGTTTATGTAAGATAAAGCCTTAGCAAACTTTTAGATGTAAATATGTATGATATTTCTAGTAATAAAAGAAACATCAACATTATCTTGTACCCGTTACTTATGGAAGGTCAGTAAAATTGAAATTCTTCTTTAAACAAAACACCTGCAAACTGCCCACTAAAATTTTCTTATCAGGCATCAAAACACACTTTGAGCTGCCTATTTATGCAATTAGATGAAAATTGAAGGGGGAACAATGGGGAAAATCAGCCATTAAAGTTATGCCTTTTTTTTATTTAAAAAATGACAAAAAGTCATTTTCTGAGAGCATTTTAATGGAATAAGCTGCACAAAAATCAGTTTAAATGAAAGTACACTTTATTCTGAACAGAACAAAAAAAATTTGAAAGTTCTAGCTTAAACCTGAAAGAAGTTATAGACCTTTAAACGCTGTCACATGTGCTATTCAAAATGGCGGCAAATCAGCCATCTTGGAAGACATTTAAAAGCTCATAACTCACAAACCGTTTGATCAATTTCAATATGATTGACATTTTTGGAATCAGCATTAAAAATTCTACAAATACACCAAAGTTTATGAAAATTGAAGATGGTGGGTGTCATTTTTAGAAAATTCTGGGTGATTTGACATGGAATGACTCATAAATGAATTTTTGTTGTTGCCCGTTTGTTTATTAAATTCTTTTCATGCCTAATGTGGTTTGATCTGGAATTTGAATTGGATGGTTTATTGTCTTTTGGATGGTTGGCTTTTTTAAAAGGTGTTTGTGATATGAGTTTTGTGTTTAGTTGTTTCTTTATATGTATACTTTCTGAAGTGAGGGTTTAATGTAGTTATTGAGAATTTTTGGCAGAATGGATGTTGTTGAAGTTAGTTTTTGAGGATTTTGCGAATACAGTACAGGACCTATTATCCGGAATCCTCGGGACCGAAGGCTTTCCGGATTTTGGAATTTTCCGGATTTCGGGTCCTCCCGAATTCCGTCAAAAAAATCGCGGGAAAAACGCAAATTTCATCAAAGAATCGCGAAAAAACACAAAATTCTTCTAAGCACCGCAAAAAAATCACAAATTACGTCAAAATATAGCGAAAAAAATAAATTTCTTCAAAGGATCGAAAAAGCCTCCTGCAATTTCGTCAAAAGATCGCGAAAAAATCTGCAAATTTTGTCCAAAAATCGCGAAAAAAAAGCAAATTTCGTCAAAAGATCGCAAAAAAAACGCAAATTTCATCAAAAGATCGCAAAAAAACCGCAAATTTCATCAAAAGATCGCAAAAAAAAAAGAAATTTCGTAAAAAAATCGCGAAAAAAACGCAAATTTAGTTAAAGGATTGCGGAAGAAAAACGCAAATTTCGTCAAAATCTCGCGGGGAAAAAAACGCAAATTTCGCCAAAAGATAGCAAAAAAAAAAAAAAAATTCTTCAAAGGATCGCAAAACACTATCTTAATTTCATCAAAAGATCGCGTAAAAGCGCGAATTTCATTAAAGGATCGCAGGAAAAACGCATAATTAGTGCCGATAGCTAACCCCCCCCCCCTCTTCTGTAAACTTTCAAAAAATTTGCTGTGAATTTCAGAATTTTTTTTTTTTTTTTTACCCCTGATTCAAGTAACATAATTATGTAGTCATAATATTTTATCGAAATGATAGGGAGGGTATGAAATATTTTTTTTTAAACAAATCGTAATATAAATTAATTTTAAACTAAAATTTGACAGAAAAAAGTTTTTCTAATTTTTTTTTTTTTTGTGTGTGTGTGTTGGGGGGGGGGGGGGGGGGAGAGGGGGCACCGTGTTCCCTCATCACTGATGTAACATATTTTAGTGGTTACACATTGCAACACAATAGACCAAAAAGAAAATTAGGAATCTGTAAAATTTTCGACAAATTTCAGAAATTACAAAATTTTAGTAAAAATTTACAAATTTATAGAAAATTTTCAAATTTTTTTTCTTCCGGATTTCGGAATTCCGGATAATGAGTCCTGTACTGTAATCACATTTAGAGGTAAGGTTAACTTTTGTCATCTGGAGTGAGCAGTTCTGTTTGTCCCAGAATTTTTTGATAATTTTTAAATATCCCTTCATAGGTATTGTATTTTACATGTGATAATGTCTCGATACTCTGTCTCAAAGAACGAAAGGAATGATTTGCATAACCTGATAGAAATTAATGGTAGGAGTAAAAGAGCTAAGTGGATAAGGAGAGTGACAGAGAAGATTTCTGTAACATTTGTGTGTCGCCGAGTGCTGAAGATGATATACATAAACCTGGTCCATCATAAAAAAAAGAGAAATAAAGGTAATTGAATTTTTATTGATTTTATTTGATAAGTATTTTATTTTGTGCATTTTGGAAACTGGTGCACATGGAGTTACATATATGCAGTGTTGCTTTTATAACAGAAAAAATTTGTAAAAATTTAAAAATCTGGAGGAAAAATTTGTAAAAATCGAAAAATCCAGAGCAAAAAATTTGTATAAATTGAAAAATCTGTAGCTAAAATTTGTATAAATAGAAAAATCCAGAGCGAAAAATTTGTATAAATGGTAAAATCCAGAGAAAAAAATTTGTATAAATTGAAAAATTCAGAGCTAAAAATTTGTATATAAATAGAAAAATCCAGAGCTAAAAATTTGTATAAATGGAAAAATCCAGAGCAATAAAATTGCATAAATTAAAAAATCTAGAGCGAAAAATTTGTATAAATGAAAAAATCTGGAGCAAAAAATTTGTATAAATTGAAAAATCTGCTTCAAGTTTATAGTGTGGAATGTTTACTTAATGAAAGAAATTCTCCTTGGGACTGTGTAAGTAGCCAGTTGCCTGCCGAAAGTAAGTGTTGCGATTAGGGAAAAATTTCAAAATAACTTAATTCTAGGTTGGCGGATGTGGGTGCTTGGCGTGTGTCAAAAATATCGCCAATATCAGGTGTCTTGCTTGTTCTGGGATTGTGCCACTTTATTTTTTAGTGAAAATTTTCATGCTTATTAAATTTACTGGTTCCTTTATAAATAAAAATCAAATTATCTCTTACAACAGCAGTATAAGAATTCCAAAAAAAAAAAAAATCACAAACATATTTTAATGATTTTCAAAATTCACCACAAATATATTTTATTTTGAATATATATGTGTAATTTTTTTTTAAATGATGGATCTTTGATAGGCACAAAAAAGTTGTAAGTTAATGCACCCATGAGTTTTTCCATAACGTATATCTGAAGTCGGCACAGATGTCATATACGCACCACGTTGGCATGACTTTTTTCTAACGCCAATTTGGCAAAAACTAGTTACATATATATTTTTAAAAAGGGAATAACAACAAATAAAAAAAGTTTAATTAATAACTATAGAACAAAACAATTTATATAATTTTCAAAAAGTAAATAAACAATTTATTAATAAATAGTAAACAACAACATCCGGTTACCATATCAAGCAAAATAATGACACTTTGGTGCCAGGTAAGTACGCTGGTGCATATATGATGTTGGCGTCAGAAAAAAATCGTGCCAACGTGATGCGTATATGACATCTGTGCCCTGAAGTCTAGAATTTAAAAAGTTTTTTAATGTAATTTGCATTTTTTTCTTAAACATATATTGTAATGCATACATATTTTTACGTATTCTGTGATACAAAATGCGAGATAGCCACAAAGATTATGGGGCAGTTACAATGCACCTGATCCACGCTCTTAAAGACAAAGAGAGCTTAAAAATTAGACTTAAAAATGTTTTTTTACACTTTTGAAAAATAACTGCACCTGCATTAGAGATGAGATCGGGCTCTCTCTTTGGAGCCTGTGCCCGTCTGAGCCCGATGGTTTTATATCCGAGCAATAATAATGCAGATTATAAACGATGCAACAGGGAGTACTAATGAAAAAACATAAACAAAAGCTTAAAAATGAGACTAAAAAATATTTTTTTAGACTTTTGAAAAATAACTGCACTGGAGCCTGCATTAAAGATGAGATCGGGATCTTTTTTTTTTTTTTGGAGCCTGTGCATGTCTGAGCCCAACGGTTTTAAATCCGAGCAGTAATAACGCAGATTATAACGATGCAACGGGGAGTACTAATGAAAAAACATAAATAAAAGCTAATTTTTTATTGAAACCAGAAACTTTGAAAGATGTTCATTACTGTCATATCCACCCTACTATTTATGATTAGAGGTAATCAAATGTATTATTACAATGGTGCTATTACAAATCCGATTATACGTTTGCCTTAACATTTAAATAAATAGTAGATATCCTAAAATACAAAATTTGTCAAAAAAGCCTACTCGTGCGACAATTTTTGGATTTAAATTACTATTAACATATGTTGATGGGAGACTTCCTTTTAGCATTAAAAATCCACTGATAAAATTAATAGCTTGATAACTTTATCTGTTGCATGGCACAGAGTTAAATATTTTTTCAATTAATGATGACAGAGAAAATAAACCAATCAAACATATAATGAACATATCATATAATTTCTCCAGTAAATTAAATTTACACTGTTTACCTCTGAACAGTAGAACTTAATTGTGCTCTCTGAAAATCAGCAGCTAAACGTTTAACTTCCTCCCAGTCAGCAGACATATTTAACGTTTGGGATAATAAGTAAGCCAATTTAAACACAAAAGTTTAAAAACGGAGTTAAACTTAATATAAACATAAACATCTCAAGACTTCCCGATTTCAAAACAAAACGTCAGCAGAACACAAGTAATGATGAGCTGTTTCTATCCTACGTCTTGAATGCATCATACGGCGGAATCCAGCTCAAAGACTTTAATACATAGACCTGCAAACTGTCAGTTTAACTGAGGATTTTTGATCACAACTGTTGTACGGCAGTATATATGCTTTATATTTTAATTTACCTAAGAAAATGCTTTTATCTGCGTATTTTTTCATTGCGAATCATTAAGTGCTGGTCTACCCTATTTCATTTAGACCTTTTTAAAAAAAAAATTCCTTATTATTCATCATTTTTTTTGTTTTTTTCGTATAGCAGGTAAGTATTTCAATAAACATCCTCCAATGATAAAAATATAGAGTTACATTCGTTAATATGCATTTTATTAATTACCTTTTTGCATAAAAATTAGTTTAAAAAACGTAGATTTCTTTACAAGTAATTTAAAATTTTGTAAATTACTATATTATGTTACAGTTGCTACCTTTAATCTAAACTTCCCTACCAGTTACTTTTGTAAGTCAAACTTAAAAAAAAGAGTAGAATTATAATCTTTAACAATATGTTTCCATATAAATTTCGCCTTTATTTAGGTTTATAAGGCATGTTAAAATTAGATACTCTTTTTCAAACATGCCATCCATAAAATTATTAATAAATCGCTTTATTTAACTTTATTACTGAAAATTCAATATTTATAACGCATATTTAGATATAAAAAATAGCTTCATGTAAAAAAATGTGCCACAAACGTCATATATATTGATAAAAATTAATTTTTAAACTCATTCTAGCCATGGCACTTAATGGTAAATAACCACAGCTGACGTACAAACCTCGCGGTTCAGGTGTTTCAATTTACTTCAGATGGCTGCCATGATTTTGCATACTTTTGAATGGGAATTGCCGGTATCTTAAAAGTCTTTGATCCAGATAGATTTTTCGGTGTTAGCGAAACACGATTGACCAGTTAGTTGCCTTATTTTTTCAAACAGCGAAAAATTCGCAAAAATGCAAGCTTCTGATTGGTTAATCTCGTTTCGCTAACAGCAAAAGATCTACCTGGATTACGACCCTGAAGAAAATATGTAACTTCTTACTTCAGGAAATTTGTTAATGATTATTTATTTGCACAATTTTTGATTTCATGTGACCAAACAGCGCTAAAAATTGTATCTCTTAAATGTGCAATGATGCTGAAATCCAATCTGCGTTATATTTTCAAATTTCAATGTACACATTGTACAATATAAAATCGCAAGTAAACAGCCTTTTTCGGAGGAAATATACACGCAGAGGCGTGGTTGCGGCATTTTTCCGCAAGCGGAATTTCACAGAATTTTCAAATTTCAAACAGCTGCCCTGCATCCTCGAAATTGGTGGACATACTTTTAAATTTAGGGACTGCAACTTTTGATTCAAAACACTCATTACTTTCTAAAGAGGTAATGCATTTGTAGGACATAAAATTGGGCAGGGTGCCTCTATTTGAGAGTGTCGACATACACATAGGGCACATGGTCAGACCATCAAAATGTTCCTGCAGGAAATCAAATATTTCGACCGTTCGATGGAGTCTGGCATCTGGCACCATCTTGCATAAACCACGATGAACCATGTGAATCCCCCAAGGCATTGTGTATGGCTACAAGGTCATGCATAACGTCAAGATATCATGCCAGTGGCGTATCCAAACATAATTTAGGAGGGGGCTGAGAAATATAGTAAAATTTTCTAAGAAGGAAACGGCAAAAATTATGCTTTAAACAGGTTTTTATCATTGCAGGTAACGCATTTATCATACAATCAAACCTGTTAAGATGGAATCGCATGTGACTGGAAAGAATTTCGTTTTAGACAGTTTTTCGTCTTTACAAGTATATTTTCATGGTTATACCACATTTTTTAAAAACGGAATACTGAAAATTATCTACTAAAAGGTATCTCAATAAATAGTAAAGGAAACCGAAGTAAACAGCAAATTTAATATTATTTAAGAGCGTTCTCATTCTACCATCCCCCCACCCCTCACCTCCTTCAACACATTCTAGGACTCATTTTGGAGCATACATGCATGACATTTGCAATACTTAAGTACTGAATAGCGTTTTTCATTTTCTCATAAGTGGGATACATTTGGAATAACAGCTGCCTGATGATGACTTTTCTGAGACTGCCACGGTCTGAAAATCGGCTTAAACTGCCAAATTTGACAGTATTTTTTGAATTCTTTTTAATCATAAATTGTGGTTGATAAGAGGTTTTTGTGTTTTCGAGATTCAGAATGACTTAATTAGATTTACGATGTATTTTAAATGTAAATAAATCTTATTTCTAATCAAAAAGTTACACAACCTTAGAACAACCTCTTTTGTCACTATTTTGTAATGTTATGGAAATAAAACAACACATCACATTACTGTAACGAGACGAATAACAAGTCTATAACATAACAAGCATTTACGCAAATAATAATAATAATAAAAGTTCAAAGCTTTGCAGTTAATATTGAGAAGATGTCTTAATCTATAAACTACCTTAAATCGCAGATTTTTAACTGATAAATAGCAAGTGTAAGCCTTTCGTTAAAGTTTTTTAAACTAATTAAAATTAATAATGCACTTTTAGTCATCACATATCACGTTTTACATAATAAAATGCGTGTAAAGAGAGCCTGTGTATAACGGAAACTTGGCTAAAATTTCTATTTCGTGGTCTCTGCGAAATAACACACTTTCTAAGAAGAAAACCTGTCTAAAACGGAATATTTTTTGGTTTCTTTTGAATTTCATCTTAGAAGGTTTCATTACCATTTTGCTAAAGATTCGTTATTAAACTTTATATTTTCTACAAATTTCGGTGGGGGCTGGAGCTCCTTTAGCCCACCCCTTGAATACGCCAGTGTATCGTGCTGCAGCTATTGTATGGTATAGGAAAAGTGGCCCAATGATTCCCTTCGATGGCGGCCCATACAGTAACTTTTGGCGAATGCAATGATGATTGTACAAAAGTATGGGGTTTTTCCTTTTTCCAAAATCACTAATTTTGTTTATTCACAAAGCTGTCGGGGTAAAAATGGTTTTCGTCGGAAAACCAAATGGATCCCACATCGATCTCACGACCTTATCGATCTCATCTTTTGAAGCAAATCGATAGCGAAGATTGAAACTCTTTGATTGTTAATTAATTGTTGATTGTTTGACTGAAGAACTCTTTGATTGGCGGTGCAAACACTGAGAGGTTGACGAGCCTGAATCTTGTATGGAAACAGGTTTAAACACTTTTTCATGATTTTATGCGTCGAGGGTTTTCGTAGTCCACATTCCCTTGCAATGTAGGATATTCCATCTACGTTATGATCATGTGGTCAAGGTAAAAACTTCTAGCGTAAAGAAGGGAAGGCTACATAGAAGTAATATAAATCCCCGTCAGCCAGTGAAACAGTTCATGCGGAAAGCAGTAGTAGCCTCCCTTCTTATCAGTTAGAAATTCTTTGGGTAAATTACCGGTACCACGTGACTTTTTTCAGCCTCGAACCCAGATATGGAATATAGTTCATTTTCTTGGCAGACGACCGAGGCCTCTTTCGGATCGCCTGTTGGACTGTTTGGATACTATCGTCAGTGCTTGATGCATGCGGAGACCCTACCGTGCAGGAAAGCACGGTCGTCCTTCACGCTTCCAGTCCGTTCAAATTTTGCAAACAAACTTTTAATGGACTTTATGCACTTGACGTCAGACGCCAGAGCTGGCGGTATGTTGATCCGTTATTCTAGCCACTGTACCGCTAGAATGTCAGTATGCGCAGGCGCAAACACTGCTAGCAGACGAGTTTAGCCTCGACCCAGTTTGAATTACAGCGTCTAGAATACCTAGTGTGGAAATATGCTATCCAAACAACGCTAAAAATTTGTATCCCTTAAATGTGCGACGATACTGCTAAAATCCAAAGTGTCTATCGCAGCGACATCTACGGGATTTTCATATTTCATTGTATAGACTAGCAATATCTTGCAGTTGTAGAAAACATCCTGCAGATGCTGCTGCGATCTGTATATTTCAGCAGCATCGTTGCACATTTAAGGGATACAATATTTTAGCACTTTTTAAAGTATTACTGGGATAGCCAATTTCCACATGTGGCGACGCCATCTTGCGCGGTCAGTAAAACGAGTTTCTCGCAGGAAGCGATAGAGCTAGCCTTTTGCTCGGCACGTAAGATCTCGCCTTCTGACCGTGGGTTCTCCGGTTCAATCCCTATCGGCGCCCATCTCCTGCATTGGTGACCTTGGACAAACGAACACGCACCTTCACAAATATCATCATCTCCTTTCGAGACCAACAGATGGCAGCACTGAAAACACCCCCAGCAGCAAAGCCTGTGAAACGCTCACAGCACGCAACCAGCAGCAAAAGCCTGTGAAACGCTCACAGCACGCAAAGCCTATGACAACTCTCATAGCACAAAGCCTGCCACGCCGCGCATCTTCGGGGGCACACACATGCGCACGACAGCATCACCTGGCAACCGCCAACGCAACACGAGTGCACATCGCTCGTACAGCATCAACGAGATGCTCTTCTCACTGGGGGTGGAGTACTGTGGCGACGCCATCTTGCGCGGTCAGTAAAACGAGTTTCTCGCAGGAAGCGATAGAGCTAGCCTTTTGCTCGGCACGTAAGATCTCGCTTTCTGACCGTGGGTTCTCCGGTTCAATCCCTATCGGCGCCCATCTCCTGCACACACTATATATTCTAGGCGCTATAGTTTGAATGCATAAATTTTAACCGAAATTTTGCAAATTTAGGGAATTTTCTCGCACACAGAACAACATTTTGAATTTATTTTACAATATATGAAGTATCTAATGCTACAACAAAGAGTTTTTTGACGTATTTTTAACAAGCAAGCATTAATAACTCACACTCCATAGACTGCTATGTTATAGTGCCTAGAATATATAGTGTGGAAACTGGCTATCCCTGTAATCTCTCTATTCTAAAAAAAAGTAACTCCCGCTGTCACCGCCGCCGCCGCCGCCGCCGCCGCCGGTTTTGAATTTTTTGTGACCGGAGGTCTTTCTTCGTTAATATTAAGAAAAATAATGCATACAAAAATATGAAAATTGGTAGTATTATACAGAAATGTTTGATAAACACGCTGATGTAGGCAGTTTTCAAATCGAAGAATTATTTTAAGAAATATTTAATGCTAAAGTTGGACAAAATCGTTCCATTAAAAAAGTTTTATAGGAGCAAAAACTATGCATCGGAATTTAATACTTTTTAGATCATTTTATACGTTATAATTTCCCGGTGTGCAGAAATAATTTATTTTTTTAATTTGACTCATTTTTCGAGGTTTCATTTCTATTTTAAATTCAAATTTTCAGCATTTCGAGAGATATTTTTTTACTTATTTCAGAAAATTGTACTAATTTAACCTGTTGCCAAACTGTATAAACAATGGAAACAATAATGTTTGCTTCAAATTAAAAATTTATTTACGCGTGACTATTATAAACCGAAAAGAAAAACTTTCAAATTAGAATTAAATAATTACGTATAAAAAGCAGGAACTTATTGAAAATTACTTCATCTATAATTACACGTGAATTTTAACAGAGAAAGGATATTGTAAAGTAATAAATTCATTAACATGCGTTAGAAGTCTTAAATAGGAGAAATTACATCACATTTCACATTACACTTATTACGAAAAATGAACAAAAAATAATATTGCAAAATAGTAGTTTAAATTTTAAAATAGCGCGAGACATTTACTTGATATTTTGAGATGAACTTTTCAACTATTTTTTTTTTTTTTTTTTTTTTTTTTTTTTTGACAGCGCAAATAATATTTCATTTCTAATAAAAGCATTTTCACGTGAATATTAAAAAGGGAAAGAAAAGTTTGATGAAAATTACGTCAGATTAAAAACGATATATTTAAAATGTTTTATTTAAAAGGACTTTCTTTTCGCTTTGTTAAAAAATACCGGGAGACAAAGACTCTGTTTACTTAATTCATTTTATATTAGATGATTTTGAAATGCCATTGTATCTTTTAACAGCAGCGGATTTTTCCGTAAAATTCCCCAATCAAAGAGAAATGAATAGAAACCCGTTTATAGGGCGATCGCCTTTGTTTTTTTAATTATAATTCAATCTTCCAAAAAAATTCAATTAAAGCCGATCAAATTAGCGTGCTTTTAGAGACTGCAGTGTCTGAACGGGGGGGTTGGCGAGCGTAGCTCGTAGGGGGCCGAGCCCCCTAGTACTTAAAAAAGTGCTAAAATATTGTATCCCTTATGGATAGAAGATTTTGAGAATAAATTTTGAATAACTCGATTTTAAGTTAGCGAAAAGAAATATGGATAATATGACAAAAGAATGGGATTTAATAGATTTCAATTCACTACTCGATTTTAAAACAAAAACTGCGATTTCTAATTATTTGAATTTAGAATTAAGTTTAAATATGTGTTACTTACCCCATTTTCCCATCGATTCAGGCAGACACTGACAAAAAAGGAGCAGCTGCATAAAACGGCACAATTTTATTATAATACATAGCACTAATATGGAAGAATATTGTTGAATCATGTTGAAATGAACTTATGAATTTTCGAATCACACTGATCTTGTCGATTTACAAACACCTTCGAATGCTTCATACGAATTCTTGGCTGTTCTTTGAATAACGACGATTTCTTAATAGTAAAACAATATAGAGATTTCTCTGACACCACACCGAAAATGAATCCTTAGAATCAACAGAATAAAAGACTGCGCGTACTTTCATTTTCACCATTCGAATTCAGACTGTTTTCGTTTCGAGAGATCGTACCTGTAGATGCTGACGTCCCGCTTTCACGTCAGTCGTTCCGTTGCCAAAGTAACGAGCTTTTCCCCCAACCGTGCGTTTGTCCATAACGTCCGGGGGGGGGGGGCGGCGTGGACTTCAGGTAAAGCAGCAATCTGCTGAATCGGACGCTTGAATGTACCTTCACCGGTACGGATAGTCACAACTCTGACCACACCGTCAGCACCAGGATAGATGTTTTCGACCAGGGCTAACTTCCAATGAGTTGGATGAATTGAAGATTCTTTTAACAAGACTAGTTGACCAATCTTGATAATATGGTTGCCCTTTTTCCATTTATGCCTTAAGGACAATGTCTGGAGATAATCTTTAGTTCAGCGTTGCCAGAAGTTATCACGAATCTTGATACACAGCTTGCACCTGGAAGAGAGACTAATGCATGGATTACTATGAGATGACATGTCAGGTAAAGCAAGTAATGGATCACCAATGAAGAAATGTCCTGGAGTTAAAACGGGTAAGTCATTAGGGTCTGTGGATAAGGGAATAGGTGGACGAGAATTTATACATGCTTCGGTAAGGCATAGGGTTGTGGATAGTTCATCGAAAGTCATGAGAGTAGCTTGGCATGATTTGGTTAGATGCCGTTTGGCTAGCTTTATGGAAGACTTCCATAATCCTCCAAAGTTTGGACCATAAGGAGGGGTGAAATGCCAAATAATTTGGACTTTTGATTCTTTGAGAATTAGGAACAGTCTTTTAAGATATGAAGATGGACCAACGAATGTTTTACCGTTATCAGAATAAGTGTCTGTTGGATATACTCGGCGTGATATGAAACGCTGCAAAGTGTATATAAAGGCTTCGGTGGTAAGTTCTGAAACTAATTCAATGTGTACTGCTTTGGTACACATGCATATAAAAAGACAGATAACGGATTTAAAAGTAGTAGACTTCCGTTTATGTTGTCATTTTGTGTTGATTGGGCCTGCAAAATCAATCCCTGTGCGTTGGAATGCTTTGCAAGGATTAATTCGTGAAGAGGACAAGTCACCCATGAGTTGAGTAAGCGGTTGGGCAGATATTCGAATGCAACGAATACACTTTCTTAATTCTTTCTTAACTGTTGATCTGCCATTTGGAATCCAGAATTTTTGACGAATTAAGGAAAGAACTTGATCAGGACACGCATGCAGACTATAAAGATGGAAGAACTGAATAATAGCTTCTGTTAAGGGATAATTTTTAGGAATAAGCATTGGATGTTTGGAATCGAATGGCATGGTTTTGTGTTTGCTGAGGCGTCCACCAACTCGCAAAATATTATCTGCATCTAGAAAGATGTTTAAAGAAATCAATTTAATGGATGTTAGTAGTGGTTTGTGTTATTTAAATAGATTAATTTCATCAGAAAAGGCTGACTGTTGTAAGCACTTGACGACAATTTTACAAGCGTTGTTAAGTTCAACGGCATTTAATGGCCCTTTCCTTTTTAAGTGGAATCTTGTGTTGTAGGCGAATCTTTGAATCCAAGCAAATACTCGGATTACTTTTGTATATGAAGAAAATCTGGTAAAAATGTATACATCGTTTTCTATTTGATTTATTAAACAAGAACTTTTGGTGGGTAAAGACTCAACTATAAAGTTTGAAGTTGGAGATGGATCATGAAAGGATTAGAAGACTTGTAGAGCCAAGTAGGCCCAGACCACCAACATTCGCAATCTTTTAACTGATAGGGATATAAACCCCGTGTTCCACAATCTGCTGGATTATGTTTACCAGGAATATGATGCCAGTTTTCAACTGATGTCAAATCTCTGATTTTATTGGCACGGTGAAGCACAAATTGATTGCCTTTGGTTGGAGGTTTCAAAATCCAGCTTAATGTAATGGTCGAATCTGTCCATAAGAATGTTTAGTGGAGAGAGTCAGGTAATGCATCTTGCACAATTTGAATAAGGTTTGTTGGCAAAAGAGCTGAAGATAGCTCTAACCTTGGCAATGTTATTGCACTGGCGGGCGGTATTCTTGTTTTAGCAGATACTAGCATTACCGTGACAGAATTAAAGGTTTTTATATAGACAACCGCTGCGTATGCACGTATAGAGGCATCTCAGAACCCATGGAGTTCAAAAGGTGATGATGTGCTGAAATTCATAAATCGTGGGATGTGCATAGAATTAAAAGCGTTTATTTCAGAATGGAATCTATTCCACGTTTCTAGAATAACTGAGGGAAGATGATCATCCCACTTCAAGTCTGCCTTCCCCATTTCTTGCAATAAGATTTTCAACATAACAATGGAAGGTGACAAAAGACCCAAATGGTCAAAAATACGAGCGATTATTGACAATAATTGCCGTTTAGTGTGTACATTAGGTTTTTCTACAACTTGTACTCGTAGGGAATCTGTTTCCCGGTTCCACTCTAGTCCGAGAATTCTCTGGGATGAATCGGGATTTAAAGAATGTGTTAAGCTGATTACCTTTAAGGAATCTGGCAAGTGTTCAATAGCAAGGGGTTCGTTGGAGGCCCATTTTCTCAGTTGGAAACCACCGCTTTGAAATAAAATTTGGAGATCGCCAATGAAAGATTGAGCTGATTCAACAGACTCTGTACCACCTAAAAAGTCATCAACATACATATGGGTTTGCGCTATACTGGCTGCAATAGGAAAATTAATTTTCTCATGATTGCACAACTGCTGAATAGTTCGTAGAGCTAAGAATGGGGCACAAAATGTTCCATAAGTGACAGTCTTTAGTAGGTACACCAACAACGGATCAGAGGGGTCTTTTCGCCAGAAAATTCGTTGTAAATGGGTATCTTCCTCGGAGACTAGGATTTGATGGTACATTTTCTCGATATCAGCTGATAAAGCAACTTTATACAGCCTAAACTTGATTAAGTTACCAAAAATACTGGTTTGTAATTTTGGCCCTTTAAGGAGGACCGAATTAAGGGATTGGCCATTAGATGTCTTGGCCGAAGCATTGAAAACGTCTCTTAATTTTGTTGTGGAACTGTTCTGATTTATGACAGCATGATGAGGTAAAAAAATCCCTGCCGGCTCGGGCCTACAGGCGGAGGTAGATTTCGAAGTTAAATACTAAATTCACCAACAAAACTTATATCAACATTAAATATAAACCCAGTTCCTTCACTAAGAATGAGCTCTAGAGAGCTAAACATTTTGTGAAAATTCTTATATACACGAATACACACACGCATATATATGGAATAGGTTTAAAAATGGCTAAAAAAAATTCAGAGACCCTCAAAGTGTTAAAATATGTTAATATTTCCATAGTCGGGTTTTTATCATGTTTTAATACGTTTCTTCAAACTCACATGACGTTACATATTCACCTGCTGAGGTACATTATATATACAATATGACGTAATATATATATATTTTTAATTCGTCAAACTATTTATTTCATTTTGAGTTTTCATTCTGAAATCTTGCTCTATAAAACTTATGACGTAATATTCAATTTGTTTTCAATTCGTCAAACTATTTATTTAATTTATTTTTTCACGTGAAAAATCTTGCAAAAGAAAAGCAATTGTTGTGGTGAGAATTTTATTGTTTTTTTTTTTTAATTGTTGGCAACTGCTATAATGAAAAATATTTATTTTTTTCTGTCATTGTTGTGTAAGAGCTGGTTTTATCAGAATCTTGTTAAGACGGTATTCAAAATTTTGAACCCTCCCCATTTCCATTCCGTTGGTCCGATTTTGCCCATTTTCAATCCCCGCCGAGATATTAGCCATCTCAAAGTTGTTGGCGAGTTTGAAGACGATCCGTGCATAATTGCGACTTTTATCGTGCGGACAAAATTTAGTACATACATACATACATACATACATATATATATATATATATATATATAATATATATAAACAAGTGAGAGGTATTCCAATGGGGGGGAGTTGTAGCTCCATCCTTGCAGATATTTATCTGTTTACATATGAAGCCGGTTTATTGTTGGAAAAAGACTTAAAGATATACAGATATATAGATGATGTTTTGGTGGTTGAGCTGAATAACAATAAAGAAATTTATCAATTTAAAAGTTATCCAGACACTTTGAATTTAAAGAGTGCTTCGGATGATCGGGGCAATGTCAACTACTTGGATGTTAATTTGGAGATTATAAACGGAATTTTAGTATATAGTATTTATGATAAAAGAAATTACTTTGATTTTGATACAATAAAAATATTAAACTTTAATAATAACGTGCATGTTTCAATTTTTAGAAATATATATTTAAATGGTTTAAATCGTATTGCAAATTTGTGTTCAAATGTTGATAAATTGGTTGGTGAAATTTATAACCTTTACATAAACGCCAGTAAACAAAATTACCCAATACATTTTCTGAATGATTTAACTTTCAATTTTATCAAGAAAAAAAGCTATCGAAATAAAATATTGGAATTGTTCGATGATGGTGATTTATCGATACGTGATTCCTATCGAAAATAGCTTTGCGGTGAGGATATTCACAGACTTCATTTGACGGCTTTCGGGTTAGTTTGTGGTTCTCATTTCTTTCAATTTCTATTTGTTTGGTCTCGGCAAGTGAGGGGGAATGTTGTGCACGTAAAACATGTTTAACCCCGCAGTACAAGTCATAAGCCTTGACCACTTGTCTTCATGTTTAGTTTTTTCTTAGTTACTCTTGGTTTTGTTAATTATTGTTTTAGTTACAGTTAGTTAGATGTTTTATCGTGTAATAAATTATGTGAATTTGGATTTTTCAATATATATATATATATATATATATATATATATATATATATATATATAAACTTTTTAGGTGGGGGTGGTTTTGGGTTCCTGGGGTCATATAATAAAAAGTTATGAAGGAATTTTTCAAAATTCGCACCATGGTAACGACTGCAATAGGTAGTATTTCTTACGAAATCTACCTAAAAATAGTTAGGTGTAATGTTTAAGTCCTCAGCCTTCAACAGCTCCATGTTGCAGAGTTTGCGATATTCATCCATAAATGCAATGTACTGCTTTCTTAAAGTAGGATATTTTGAAAATCTATTTTCCAACGCGTAAAAGGTTTTTAAAGCTTGTGCAGTATTATCTCCCAATTCAAAGTTCTTCATGAGAGGCAATTTAACAATATATCTACCTTCAGAATTACGGTGAGTAGAATCGTGATATATTATTTCCGCTGCATCTGGTTTACTGCACTCGATGTCAAGAGGAACAGACTCTAAATTAAAAAGAATCAGTTAAGTCTACAGTATGGTAGACCAAGGTCGTGGCCGGTTTTGACGAATGAGGTACTGGACCACTTTGAATGAATCCCAGTTGAGTTAGGATTGCAACGGGTTCACCAGATTGTCGAAAAATGGGTGACCCTAATAAAAGACTAGCCAAAGACATCTGCTCCTAGCAAAATGTCAATAGATTTGGAGATGGGGCATTGTCACAATCTTCTGACTTTCGGGAATAAAAATCTGGTGAAATTAAACTTGCTAAAATAACATTTTAATCTGATAGACGAATGCCTTAATAATTCAAAATAAAGAAAAAAGGATCAGCAGCGAAAAATGTTTTATTTAACTGAGGTTTAAGTTAAACTTGCGAGTTTAATTTTTCTTACCATTTTACCGCTATAACTTTCTATTTTCTTCTCAATTTTCACTTATAACGAATTTGCATAGTACCCACAGGACATTCAAATAAGAAATAATAACAATGTAGTATTTTTAGTACAAAATTTTGGTATAACATTGTTGTAGTAATGTTTTAATTTTGGGATAGGGTGATGAAAACTCTTATGATTTTTAGATATTGCGATTGCAGTAAAAGGAATAAACAGGACATTACAAAAGTGGCCGTTAATAACTACTACCAGGTTCATTTTAAAGCAATTAAAAATTTATTGAAACTCCGTTGGAGATGGGAGGCCCCTCAGATGGGACTTGTACAAGAACGGAAGCTAGCGAGAGTCTGTTAAATAACATATGCATATGAGCAACGTTAATTATCGCCAATATATTCGCCACAATGGTTACAATACTGCAATTTGGCGTACTTCTCTGAAAAGTTTGTTTTGTATGAACTGTGCTATTTTGGCATAATTAACGCGTGCTTTTTATATTCAAGCTGTATGTAGACGTATTTTATGTCAAGACAATAGCAGGGGCTCATGAAGGGATATCGGAATTTTCTGACCGCGGTTTAAAAACCAAATAAGGAAAGGTTTATAAATTTTTGATTAGCGAGCAGAACTAAGAACTGATAGCGGCTTTCATCGAATACCAAATATGGTCATGAAAAGATCTGGTTCACAATCGAAACTAAAATCATGGCATATGGCTTTTAACGGTTAATTTAGGATGGGGTCATATATGTATTACGAAAATACGAATAGGGAATATGTATGTATGAAAAGGGATAATTTATCGTATCTTGAAATGTAATTACGCTTATATTAAATAAGAGAACATATTACATAAATGAAAAGGGGGGTTTCTTTAAGTTATTATAAGATAGGACAGGTGAATAAAATTATGATAAGGGGAAAAGGTTAATATATATGATTTGATATCATATATTTCCCCCGCAAGTTCAGGAATTTGAACTGTTTTTTTGTAGGCCAAAATTTAAGCACACCTTTCAGAGATTACATTGAAGGGCGATAATGACGAAGTAAGATAACAAATATAAAAGACAAAAGAAAAAAAGTTATCTGGATAAATATTTTGTGTGACTCTCTAATTGGAATGCTTCCATTTAGCATTATAGTATACATTTAGTAACATAGTATACTCCATATATATAAACAAGTCTCAAAAGTTTATGACTTATTGTAGTTGGCCTTTTTTTTTGTGTTCCGGAACTTTTTATTTAAAAGGCACATATTTGCTGGCGTGACTCTTCAAAACTCAGCATATTCCACAATGGTACCATGTTTCTAGATACTGGTATACCAAAAATATAAGAAAAAAAAAACTTTCCGCGGAAACATAGTGTACATAGAAACAAAAAGTAAATATTTTGTTTGCATATATATATATATATATATATATATATATATATACATATATATATATAAAGAATACAAGACATAAGTTTATGTAAAAATGCAAATGAGATAAACATATACAATAGATGAATAAAGAAATATAACTTGTATATCTACACATATAAGCAGGGGGTTTAGAAAAAGTGTTGGCGTTTGTTGCACAGATTCCAAGTGTATTTATTTTATTGTCTCTCATTATTATCAAGCAGATGACCTTTGGGTCAATAATTTGAAGCTGACCGCTACTTTAAAGGGAGAATTGAACAGGTAAAAATTTAAAACAAATGTATGATATATTCTGTATGTATCATAACGTAAAAGATTGTCGTGAGCAATGAGATTTAGTTGTCACAATCGGTGAGATTCGAGTTCTAAAGATTTTGAGTAACTTTAATAATTTGCCTAAAATTTAGATTGTCAAAGTGCAATGTTTGTGTTCTAGAAAGAAATGTATATACCTAAGAGATTGAATTTATACATGCAAAAAAGGTACCAGTGACATAATTTTGATGACAAAAAGTCTCTTACCAATGTAAATGTATGTGAACAAAGTATTTACTACCTAATTTACTAAATGAAATACCTGATGCTGTAATCATATAATTTTATGACAGCTATGTGCATTACAGTTCTAAACCTAAATTTATAAAGATTCATTAATCCCTATGATGGTTTTAGTAATGCACAAATGTATATTTCAAATCTGTACAAAAATGTTAATTTAAAGAATAAAAAATTGTGTATGTATTAATTACTGTATATATTATTTTCAAATTAACTTACAAGCAACAAGAGATATGTGTGTAAGGATAAAGAAAACGTATAATAATATTTCAGGTGTCATGCAAAAAATGAAACAAACATTAACCAACCATTATAATAATATCCATGCTATTGCGATGCAATAGGTACGCAAGTACTATTGTTAACCAATAGTGGTGTGTATAACACATGTTATGCCATTAAGTATGATTTAACTAGTACCTACCAAGAAATTGTGAAATTATTAAACAGTGGTAATGCAAGTGTAGTATGTGAATCTTAAACTAAATGTGTAAAGATAGAAAAAAAATGAACAGGTCGTGTTAAAATAATTAACTGGTGAGACAGAATGTTAACATTGATGGGTACCCCAAAATGGTACATTGAGTGATAATGATGCTCTTTATTGATACTCTGACTGGTAGCTCTGATTGGTACTGGTATCCTTGACTGATACACTTACGTGTTAGCTCTGAATGGCGACTGTGACTGGTAACTAGGATTGGTGGCTCTGAATGATAACTCTGAATGGTGGCATTGACTGGTAACTCTGAATGGTGGCACTGAATGGTAACTCTGAATGGTGGCACTGAATGGTAATTCTGAATGGTGTGTGTGTGTGTGTGTGTGTGTGTGTGTGTGTTTGTTTTTAACTGGTCATGTACATAGTGTTAGATACGCAAATCTAAATATAACCTCGACAGAGATTAACAATATCGGTATAAACCTAATAAGACTTTGCAACACCATGACAAATAAAAATATAAATGAAATAAATCAATAAATAAAATAAAGATGTATTGAAAATATGATTACACCTGATGTAAATGAATGATTAGAGTAAGGTAATGTTATTTTTCCTAAAGACATATGCAACCGTGCACATGTAAAATGGCAACGTTAAAAACTCTGACTGGTAATGTGAAACAAACTAGCACAGCTGCATGTAACCAAAATGGTTGTAGGAAATGGTAAAGCAGTATGAAAAATCCGAAAGATTATTGTACATTCTACTTACATGTAGTTACTGTAAAACTACTTTACCAATAAAATAACCTTTGAGAATGAAATATTGAAAAAAAAATGAAATGTAAGCGACGTAATAATGATCCTTAATGTACATAAAAATGTTAACCTGTATGTGTACCATCTATATTTATAGCAATGCTAGAATGAACTCTCAACTGAAAAGAGATATAAACACACATCACATGAACATGGCACACTTGTGGCGAATAACGCCATACGACACCAAGCCAAATGATCTATACATTCACACAACCATTTCTGGCGCCATTGAAATAGCCGCATGAATGGGGTTTATAACTCTCTACAAGTATTACTAGTGAATTAAATATTAATGTTGATAAAGAGTTCTTTTTAAAAAAATGGCAAAAGTGTGTTTGTAGTGGTGAAAAATGTTTACTGGTTCAATGGTGAAATGAATGTTAAGTCGACTGGTGCTTCATTATTGTGCAAGTGTAGTAGATAAAAAAATAACTTTCCATTATCCATATATAAATTAATTTAAATTGACGTTACAAGGAGATTACGTTGCTGTTTAACATAATTTTTTAGTGAAGGACATTCCTTTGAGGATGCTGGGTGGTGTGGACTAAAATTTCTGTTAAATCTGTTATTCTTTACACAATTTATACATTGTAGAGTCCTAACACAGTTAAGTGAATCATGAGGGTCTCCGCATCGAGTACAAATTTTTGTTTTATTACATGAATCCGCAAAATGATTGTACTCGTGACAGCGGAAACAACGAATGACACGAATAAACTGTTTAACCGGAAAGGACCGTGTTCTAATGCATATGTATTTACACATAATTAAAGAAATTGCAATGTTACGAGGGATCTCAAATACATAATTATGCGCATGTGTTTCTCTCAATGTATATTTCCTTATAAAAGTTATAGAATTAATGGGACACTGAATGGTGACATTAATAGCTTTTATGATGTCTGCAATACCAATTTCTTCTGACACGCGGTAATTAATAATTTTTGTCACCTCAAAATCACTAGAATCACACTTCTTCTCTTTATCTTTCCGAGCACTTCCCCGTGTTAATTTAGAAATATCTTTTATTTCTGGAGAATTAGATAAGGTAACACTTTGATCTAACACGGCTTCTTTAGTCTGTGTCTGTGTGAAAATGTCATGCATACCTGTAATCATTGTTTTGCTTACCTCCGATGCGTCCTGCACTTGCACTTCTCTATCTCTAACCCTCTGTTTATTTTTAGCCGTTATAACACGTAGCCTATCTAAGATTTTGTTATTGACTGTAATTAAATTTTCTTTCGTTTCTAATGTTTTAGCGTGTTCTGCCTGCACTAGTTCGTATTGATCAACCAGAATTTGAAACTGGAATTGAATTTGTTTGTGCAATGCTATAAGACTTTCGCACATTATAGGATGGTCTCCTGATATAATCGGATTATATACGGCTTTAATATCCATCGGTATGGAATCAGAATACCGTGTAAGAGTTTCCTCAAAGATTTGTGACCATGTAATTTTACAGAAGGAGCAGGGGCGTAGCTACCGTGGAGCAGTTGGAGCAAACTGCTCCAGGCGCACGAATCTCAAGGGCGCAAAATTAGAAAAAGCAAAATAAAGATTTGTAAAACCATTTGCACATTTTTTTCATTATTAATCAGATATTATAGATGAATTTTGTTACAATCAGTATATTCCTATGATATTTTAACTTGCGTTTAACATCAACTATTTCGATTTAATCATGTTTTTATACAAAGTTAAAAGAAATTACTTCTATTTGCGAAGTTTTAATTTTAATTCATACCATATTGCAGTCTCAAGTAACTTCTCCAACACCTTTTCAGTATGCCTGATTTTTTTCCTGTAACTTTTCCGTAGATGACAGTTGAAGATTTTCAAATCTTAAAATAATCAAAACTTATTTACAGAGCTATCAACGTCACTTTATTGGCCACCACTATTTCCAAACAGTAATCTTCCTGGTACTGCCCCCTTCCTCCCTCCACACCACCACCATCCGATATCACATATTAGTAGTCTGAATTTTCGAGTTATGAAAGGAAAAAAAATCTGCCGTTACTCCACTCAACTTTCCGAACAGTTTACAAAAGTACTGTGTGTACAAAACAATATAACAATGAAACCTTAGATCCTAATTTTAGACTAAGGTGGAATATTTCCACTGGAGATAAAGACCTCGTGTTTTAAAGAAAACATACAAAGCTTAAACATTTTTCTAATGACAAAATTTTCAACAAATTTTCATTCCGCCCGTGCTGAAACAAGGCCTTTAAAGTTTAAAAAAATTGGATTTTACTAAATTAAGTCTCATTCTGGCAGGCTCAGAATGGTCCTCCAGGCAACTGACTTGCCTGTCGGTGTGTCTTAAACCAGGTAAAGCTGCGCCCTCTCTCATGTTAAGCTAATAATTACAAAATTTGCTACAAGCAGTAGAATTAAACAGTCTTAAATTATTTAATAATTTAAAAAATAATAACTTTTTTGAAGCTATTTTTTTATTAATGATTTTTATTTCTCTTTGCAAATCAAAAAAGGTGAATTTTTTTCCTGAAAGTTTCTTTTTCTAAGAGAACCCTTCAAATGTTTTAAAACCTAATGTGTATTCTGTAATTCTGTCTGTTACCAATGGTTTGGTGACATGATCTGCCGCAAGAATTTTCAGACTGTCATGCACCAAAGAGCGTCGCCTTCAAGGGCGCCATTTCAAAACTTTCTTTGGGGGGAGGGCAAAGTTTTCTTTGAGGGGAGTGGCATAGCCAAGGGTGAGGTTCGAGGAGGGGGGTACCCTCTCCGCTTCGAACGAGAACCAATGAAAAATTCTGTTTTAAACAAGTTAAGTATCCTCCAAGGTTGTTAAAACATTCTTTATTTTAAAATAAATAATCATTGTTTAACGTCTGATATACCAGTTAAAAATAAAAAAATATATATTACAATTCATCAGACATACAAGTAAAATTACATAAATACATTTAATACAATTAAAAAGCAAACGTTTCGAGCTAAATTTTAGCCCCTCATCCGATCTGGTTGCAATAATATTAAAAGTAGAGTTTTTCTGGAAGGTGTGTTCACTCGTAAGCAAACGTCGCCGATAAATGAATCATGTGCACTTCCTCCTGAATACTCAGCATTGTTTTAAAAAAAAATTATACTTTATTTAATTTTAACTGCTAATAATTTTTAACTGTAAACATGATATATAGTTTTCTGTCATTTGAATGTTTTGTTGCACTGATGAAAGGCTAAAATTTAGCTCGAAACGTTTGCTTTTTAATTGTATTAAATGTATTTATGTAATTTTACTTGTATGTCTGATGAATTGTAATATATATTTTTTATTCTTTATTTTGTTCACCTCTGAAGAGCATAGGTATACAGTAAACTCCGGACTATCCGGCTCGCGACTATCCAGCCCTCCGTACTATCCGGCCTAGTAAAAAAATGAGAAATGTTGCAAGCGGCCGAGACAGGCAGGTTCCCGTCCGTAGGAAAGTGCTAACTCACGACAGGAATGAGCAAGAAGGGATTGCAGAATGCAATAGCAGAGACAGGCAGGAAGGGAGAAGGGTTAAGGCTTGAATAACTGTTTCATCAGTTGTGCAACGGATGTAACAAGTGCGGACGTTATTTTCCGCTTATCCTGGTTACTAACGTATAGTCTTTTGGTGTGCTTCGCGTTTATTTATTGAAGATTAACAAAATGGGTGACAAACGAAAAAAGGTTGTAGTGACTATACAGAAGAAACTAAAAGTTAACCAGCAGGAGAAAGCGACGCCAGCTGATATTATATGATTGCGTAAATGGAGGGACAATGCGTCGCGGAAGAGGACTAACAGAGAGAAGCAGTCATCTATCAAGCACGTTTTCAAAAACTAAAAACTAAGTTTTGACACTTATCTTATGCATAACTTTTCATATTTGTGCAATCATTTATTAATAAACAATAAAATAGGATTTACTCATTTTATTTAAGAATTAGGCTTACATTCATGTTTCGCTTATTTTGAAACTGTACTTACTGTATGTATAAAATTTATCTTAAAATGTGTAACATACGTTTTTAATATAATAGGCGGGTGGAGGGCAGGAAGTGGGTAAATATTTATACAACTCCGGCCTATCCAGCTTTTTTGTTATCCGGCCTACCCAGCCGCCACATTAAGCCGGATAGTCGGAAGTTTACTGTATTACATTTACAGTAAAACTTGTGGAGATGAAACCTGTCAAAATAAGAACTCTTCCGCAAACGGAAAAAATGTTACTGCAGGGGTGGGGAGGCATTTCAAGAGGTTCTGGGACTGAGGTGAGGGGGGTGTTCTTTGAGGATAAGAGTTTGAAATAGTGTGCGGGATTTTCCCTTCTTAACGTCTTTCACAAGCATGGAATTCTTCCAAGAATATTTTTTAATTTTTGTGGAAGACCCCGGTATTTTTTTCCTTCTTTTTGCGGAACTAAGCAAAATCAATTTGTCAATCGAGCGCAGAAAAAAAAATCACGAATTTTGCCAAGTGATGGTCTTGGATTAAATAGTTAATTTGGCAAATTTGTCGTGCGAAAAATATAATTTGCTAAAAAGATGGTGGAAAATATTGCAAAGATTGTGGAAACAAACAGCGAGTATTGTCAATCGATTGCGAGGGGGGGTGGTCGCAAATTTCAACATTCAGTCGCAAATTTCAACATTCAGTCACAAAAAAAAATCAAATTTGTCGCACAAAAAAATTTTTTGATTTTCGAATATCTATCGCGAAAAAAAACCGAGAATTTAGTCAAAAAGTTTCGGAAAAAAATCACGAATTTAGTCAAAGAATCGCGCAAAAGATTTTCGTCAGACGATCGCAAATTTTGTCAGTCGGCTGTGGGGAAAGAAGACAAATTTCAACAAACTATCGTAGAAAAAAATCGCCAATTTCGTCAAATGGTCGCGAAAAAAAATCGTGAAATTCAATAGGTCACGAAAAAATGAACACACAAACATGACCAACAAGTCACGAAATTTGCTAATTTTGTGTGATCCATAGGGATAAGAAATTTTCACGAATGTTTATCTGTCAGTAGAAATTTCCTTAATCATTTTCTGCCTTCCTCTTCAGACTATGATCTAAATTCTTCACAATTCAGAAATATGCAACAGCCTTGGTCTCAGGTAGAGTCTGGTGCGGGCAATCCAATTTTTCCTAAAACTAACACGATCCGATCCGCAGCACATATCGAGGCGAGTTGACGTTTCTTTTTTTCGTTTCGGGTCAGGTTGACTTTGACCATTTGATTACAGCCGGGACATATATACATCCCTGGACTATTTTTTATTTTGCAAAGTTTTGAAATCTAATCTCTGCCATACACTTATATTAAGATTTTTCAAGAGAAATCTACATCAAAGAATGTTTTTGGACGATTGGATATAAAAATAATTGCCAATCCTGTCCTGTAATCAAAGAGTTATACTTATTTCGGGGTCGGATTCGGTTTTCACTACATTGAGTCAGGTTCGTATTGACCCGATTTTTCAAAGAAATTCTGAATATTTTCAGATAAAAAAACTATATTTGAACATATATGAATATACATATATATTTGTTCATATCTCTACATAAAAATAATATTAATATTGGAGATGTAATTGCAGAGTACTTTTCCATAATTGTATTAAAATACTAGCATGCTTCGCTCGCTACGCTGGTCAGTTTCTCCAAACGAATTTTGAATCGAATATCGGTGATATCGAAGTATATCGATGAATTTGATCTTGTGTTTTGAAGCAATATGGACCTTTTTCTGTGATGTCCTTCAGCATTCCTGAAAAAGATACGAATGCCGCTGCACTATTATATTTCCTAATGTGTCATACAAAATTTGGGCTGTTAAAGATAAAATCTTTCATGTTGCAAATGAAAATCCAATTTCAAATTAATTTCTTAAAAGGCGCAAAGGCCAACCTAGTGAAAAAAGATTCCATGCCGGGACACGAACACGGGCCATCAGTTTAGCGCACTGACATTCTACCGACTAAACCACATGGAACGATACCCAGCCTGGAACTTCTCACTATGACAAGTTGGCAAGGCTACAAACGCAGCACAAGATGGAATATTTTTCCGTGAACCACCTACATGGGGCAAACACGAAACTTAATTAAATCCAGCATCGATTGAAACTATATTAATACTTGGAAATTTTTCCGGCGAAAAAACATTCGCCTTGCATACAATATTATGCAATATTACGCCTTGTATGCAAGGCGAATGTTTCTCTCTGGAAAAATTTTCAAGTATTAAAATCTTTCAGTTGATCATTTATAGTAGGATTTGATAATGAAGATAGATCGATATGCAATATACTGAAAACCATCCGTGACAAAGTATATACAATGCAAGTCTCATCGAAATCTGTTAAGCAGAATTTTTTAAAAGGTTAATCTTTTATAATTGGGTTCACCTGATTTTTGAACTTTCCTCTATAATTATGTAACTATGCAACATAGAACAATATGTTATATACTAAACCGTTTACTGGAAAAGTATCTAACAATGCAAGTTTCATCCACATCTGTCCAGTAACACAAGATTCCAGAAAGATTAGCTTTTCAAAAAAGCTAATCTTTCACAATCGGATTCACCTCATTATAGAACTTTCCCCCTTAATTCTATGAGTAAGCAACATAGAACATTATGTTACATACTAAAACCCTCTCGTTTTTTATGAAATTACTCGTATTAATGTGATTGTGAACTCCTTGTCGAGCCGCCACTGTCTCCGTGATAAAACGTTGTTGTATAGATATAAGATGAACGTGAGCAATAAAAATAATTTAATTGAGATATAAGAGAAAATGTTTATTAGTTATTGTCACAGAATGGTTGAAAAGTAGTTTAGATACCAAACCCGTCGCCCGATTTCTTCGAAAATTAATACAATTCTGGCGACGGATTTATAACATACCTGCCGACATCATCAAAAACACACCAAATCGTTCTCTGGAATCTGAAAACGTGAAGAAATTCTAACATACATACGCATACATACATATTGAATCATTGTAAAAATTGTGAGAACGAATTAAGAGTATTTGAAAATGTAAAAATGTACCATTATTTCTATTTATTTTTATTGAGATTACCAAGCTTTCCTTACATTGAATGTGTATGGAAAGTAAAAACTGTGATCTCTAGTAAATTTTAAGGGTTCTCGCTGCCGATTGCGATTGCGCTAAAATGTTTCATTTGGCAAAACAACTAAAAGATTGAAATCGCCAAATTGTCAGATGTGTTTTTTTTCTTTCGACGACACTCTCAATGATGTTATTGTATAATTAAACTTTTTCTGTATAACTCGTTATTTGTGTTTTGATATTCTTAGAGTTTCACGTTGAATCAATTTCTACCATTATATTAATTTGGCTAATTTTGCTTTAGCAATTAGTCAACTTGCTCAGATTAGTCAAAAACTAGTGAGAACCCCGGTGTCATTGTTGTCCATTGGATAAACCATTAGCTGTAGAAATATAGTTCCAATAGTAAAAAAGTGTCAAAGTTGTTCTTCATCCTCTTAAAAGTAATTTATGTCAAAATAGTTTTTTTTTTTTAATTATGAGGTTTTCATTTTTATTCGGTCTCTGTATTTTATGAGATCCCTGGTAGTTTTATTCTATACGTTATATTTAGAAAAATATTCTCCGTATTTTAACAAGTAAAATGTAGTAAAGTGGGGACAGATGCCGCAGTTTTTCTTTTCTTCTTGTAAAATGTACAATAAAGCAAAAAACAACAAACTAAGTACGAGAAATCATTTATCAGTCCCTTTAGAATCTAATTTCTATATCAAACAATTTAAAACCCTCTTAATAAAATAGGCATAAATATTTCCCCACAGGTCCTTTTTTAATATCACTTTTTATGTGCTGGATAAGATACCGCATGGGGTGTGGGACAGATGCCGCATTGAGAAAAATGCTAGGCTGTTTATTTTTTTTCAAACAAATCACATTTTTATTTTCTCAAACTACTTAAAATTAAAATAAATAACAATAAACTTACAAAAATTATATTATATCACTAAATTGTGAAAAGCTTAACGAAAATGCAAAAGTGTAATCTCTATAAACAAAACTTAAGACAAAAAGTGAAAATGAAAAGAAAATCATTTGAATTTACATGAATGGATAGCATAATTACTGGAAACAATAGACAGCATAATTCCAAAAAAGATATAAATCACTGGTTTACATCCAGGTGAACATTGCAGTTTGCTCTTAATGTAAATATTAGTTCCATTCTATTTAGGCCCTAGTCTGTTTATTTTTGGCCTTTCTTCTCATTCTTTGATTTTGTATTTCCATTCGCCCACAATCACACCACACTACCCGTTGCAAAAGTAAAATAAGCGTTTTTCATGCAGCTATCGATTGAATTTGATGCACTGAATCCTGTTCGCTTTAGACTTTGCTCCTTGATAAGACTCCAGCCACTCAACATATGCAGAGTCATCAAATTCGAATCCAGTTCTACCTTCAGAATCCATAACAGGAATGATTTACCCATTGCCTGAAGATGACTCATATTTTAGTTTTTTCCTCAAGTAAGGCGTTTTCAAGTTGATCTTTTCCTTCCCATTTTTACACATTTTACTAATGCTAAGTTGTTCTTTGACGCTTTCTAGTTTCTTTTGTTTTCTATTTCCTTCTTCTTTTTTATCGTTTATAAACTCTGTGCTTGTAATATTTGCATCCTTTTACTTTCTCTTACTTGGCTGTATAGGTGTTTTGACCATTGGCGTAGGAGAGATTATGTTTAACAGTTTAGATGGTGAGAATTGTAAACGGTCTACGTTTTTCTTATTCACAAACAGTGAACCAACATTGTTGCTGAGAATATTTTGATAAGTAGCAGGATGCGCTAATATACATTCATTTAAATGTTAGTTCTACTTAAATCGCAGTGATGAATTTATTGAACCGAAGAACGAAAATATATTTTGCGGCATCTGTCCCTCAACCTCGGTGCGGCATCTGTCCCATAGTGGCGGGTAAGATGCCGCGCCGCCATTTTGTGTCATGTGAGCGACGCGAGAGAAAGGAAAGCACATGTCTGTATTCTACGAGGATCTAGTCTATAGTTGCAATCAAATTTGGGATGAAATCTCTCTTTATTTTTCTTAAAATATGTAATAAAACTTCATTAGAATAATTTTAGTAACTTACCACGCAGGTTCGAGCCATAAAAATTGGCATAAATATCTAAATGCTGACAATTAAGCGGTGAAAACGCATACAACACATCACACAGCACAGACGAACACTACGAATTTCTAAAATTGGTCTAGGGAACGCTAATGTCGCCTACACAATCTCTGCGGCATCTGTCCGCACTTTAGTATAATAAAAATTTCTTTTGTGTACGACCAAAACTTACCAAGTTATGATACTTAGAATTTTATGGAATTTTAGTATTTTCTGGCACTAAAAACAGAAAAACGTGTTTTATCCATATACAAAAAGTAAAAAAACCATTGAAAAGAAAAACAGAGGTTAAGGAGGTAGATTGTACTGGCTCATTGGCGCATTTAAAACGAAAATGCCGCCCAATTCGCAGAAAATATTGGTAACTATACTTCGGATTTATAATTATAATTCTTACTTACTACAATTTCGTACTTATTATAAGAATTATATTTCATTTCATTATTTATTCTTAATTATAGGTATTTAATACGTTGTTAAAATACTTTGACTTTCAAATCAATGTTTTAAATCTAAATAAGAATGGTACATAAATTTCAAAACTGAATTGCGCATAAATTTTTGCGAGCGTCAAGAGGGCGCACAAACTTTACTTGCTCCAGGGCGCTGAATATGTAGCTACGCCACTGAGAAGGAGTCAGGTAGTTCGAAATTAAGTTTGTTGTCCTCAGGTGAAGAAGACAGTTCAGATGGTATGTGATGAACGTTTGCCTAACATGTCTCCTCATATGCAGTTTTTTCATCCATAGTTTGAATTATATTATGTGAATTATTTTGAAAACTTTTGTATCCCTCCTTTAAATATCTTTAAAATCCTAACAGAATCTGCGAACGGGTTTCAATAGCATGTAACCCGGTTTACCTAAATGCATGGAGCTAAAAGCATATAAAATATAATTTCAAATAAATAATATAAGGTATCGCAAATAAAATAACATGAAAAAATTTTGAAGACAATGCTGAGTGGTCAAGACTAAAATTCTTGTTTGCTCTCTTGTTTATTATGCAGTTTATGTTGCTTAACTCCTGCTAATTCTTATACTTAAATTACCAAATTTATGACTTAATAAATGTATACTACGAAAATACATAAGAGCATGCAACCAAAAATCACAAAATAATAATAAGATACTAAAAAAAAATCTACTTAAATGAGAGTTGTGTTTAAATATCATGACACAATATTCTAAAAAATTAAAGCCTAAACGATTGACTTTCTATCTACAATTTTAAAATGATCAAACTCTTACTGTCGTTAAAATATCTTGGAAAGATTTCACTAACCAGTAACTATATTATACACTTTTTAGCACACAAAAATGTAACATAAACTGAAATTTTTACAGATAAAAAAATTTTAGATACTCTCATTTATTTTGTAACACACAAAGACTTACCTTGCATTCGATTCATAGCCACTTATAAATATATGCAATGCATCTATTATTTCATTTAAAAATTTTGAGGAATGGAGAGCAAAAAAAGTCAAATTATAAACAACTGCTAAACTATGGCTATGGATCCAAACAAAAACATTATATCAATAAGATGCACTTTGTAACATCAGCGTTACCAAAAATGATGTATTTTTACTATGTTTTCCTTTTCGATGATTTTTTTTTTTGTTTTTTTTTTTAATCCACAGCTATGTTTATAGAGTATTCAATGCCGTATTATGTTGATTCAATTTAGGAAGTATTTAAGTTCTAATGATTAAAAAAAACTTATTGCACAACTGCGGATTCAAATTATAATCTCTCTATTCTAAAAAAAAGTAACTACCGCTGTCACCGCCGCCGCCGCCGGTTTTGAATTTTTTGTGACCGGAGGTCTTTCTTCGTTAATATTAAGAAAAATATTGCATACAAAAATATGAAAATCGGTGGTATAATAGAGAAATGTTTGATAAACACGCTGATGCAGACAGTTTTCAAATCGAAGAATTATTTTAAGAAATATTTAATGCTAAAGTTGGACAAAATCGTTCCATTAAAAAAGTTTTATAGCAGCAAAAACTATACATGGCAGTGTAATCATTTTTAGATCATTTTATGCGTTAGAATTTGCCGGAGTGCAGACTGTATTTCTTTTTTTAATTTGACTAATTTTTTGAGGTTTTATTTCTATTTTAAATTCAAATTTTCAGCATTTCTAGAGATATTTTTTACAGATTTTAGAAAGTGATATTAATTTAAACTGTTGCCAACTGTATAAACAGCGGAAACAATGTTTGCTTCAAAAAAAATATTTATACGTGTAAATAAATTAAATATTTATTTACACGTGACTGTTATAAACAGAAAAAAACATTTGGAATTAGAATTAAATAATTATGTACAAAAAGCAGGAACTTATTAAAAATTACGTCATAAAAACTATAATTACACGTGAATTTTAAGAGATAAAGGAATTTGTAAAATAATAAATTTATTAACATGCGTTAGAAGTCTTAAATAGGAGAAATTACGTCATATTTACGTCACATTACAGTTATTACATAAAATGAACACAAAATAATATTGCTAAACGGTTTAAATTTAGAAATTGCACTAGACATTTATTTGATATTTTGAGAAGATACTTTTCAACTATTTTTGTTAGGAAAGCGCAAATAATATTTCTTGACTTTAAGCAAGTTACACGTGCCTACGTCATCAAGTTATTTTTATTTCGACGTTTTATTTGTATCTTTATTAATGTTGCACTAATTTATTTGTTCTTTCGTTATTTAAAATAAAAATTATGTCAATTTGTATAATTTGGCGAGTGGTTTGGCGATTTATATAATTTGGCGAAATTGGTCGACGGGATTATCAAATAGTACCGCAGCGGATTTGGCCTTAAAATTCCCCAATCAAAGAGAAATGAATAGAAATCCGTTTATAGGGAGATCCCCACTGTGTTTTAAATTATAATTCAATCTTCCGAAATCTTTTTAAAGCCGATCAAATTAGCGTACTTTTAGAGTCTGCGGTGTCTGAACGGGGGTTGACGAGCGTAGCTCGTAGGGGACAGAGCCCCCTAGTTACTTAAAAAAATGCTGGAAAATATTTTTTTTTACTGAAATATCACACTTTTTTGTAATCACTGAGAGCTCTCTTTTGTAATCACTCTTATTTTTTTTATTTTTTTTTTAAGGATAATTGTTGTATGTGCGTTTCGACGAGTGCAAATTATATGATATTCTTACAGAGAGACTAGAAGGTGCTCAAAAAGGCACTTTTTAAACTTTGTATTGGACGCACTGCCACGTTCAACAACTCACGCGTTGTCACTATCTGTTGATATTTTTCATTTTCACTTTGTCATGTTAGGAACACGCCGAGGAATTTTTTTTTTTTTTTAGGACATTTCACTTTCAGTTGCACTAATACTGCGGTAACACAAAGCACAGAAAACACTGAATCACTATGTGTACACAATGTATCTTCTTTTAATAAATAGAAACCGCGAAAAATCTAGATGAACTCTGCCGGTGTGTAAGATAAAATAAATCAATGAAAGGTTTCTCATTAACAAAATCTTGGATGACGACGTAGTTTGAGTTGAAGGAACAATATATTTGTTTCGTATTCTTTTTCAGGCGATCGTCAGATGTAGGTGCGGTTTAACATATCGTGCGGTGAAGAAAGTCAGACAGAACGTGTGGTCAGGACGGCAGATGAAGAGGGTATTTTTTTTTTTTACTGTGAAGCGCGGAGCACTAAATCCTGTGTCGTTTGGAGCGAGAAGAAATATCCATATTATCTATGAAGTGCTGGCCGGTTTGCAGAGATGAGAGCAGGGTGGCAACATCAGGTGGGTCCTGGGAAAAATTAGCACGTTAGCGGCGAGATATTGCAGCATTTATCAGTTCGAGATGGCGAACAGGGCTGCGGCATCCATGTCACTCTCCGGTCGGGTCAGGCGAGCAGGAATGCGGCGAGATATTACAGCATTTTTAGATTGGGACCTCCTCATCTCCGAACGGCTGGTCTGTAGCACCAAAATATATAGTATAGTTTTTACTTTGGGATTAGTTGAGTGAAAACTCTTATGATTTTTAGATATTGCGATTGCAGTAAAAGGAATAAACAGGACATTACAACAAGTGACCGTTAATAACTACTACCAGGTTCATTTTAAAGCAATTAAAAATTTATTGAAACTCCGTTGGAGATGGGAGGCCCCTCAGATGGGACTTGTACAAGAACGGAAGCTAGCGAGAGTCTGTTAAATAACATATGCATATGAGCAACGTTAATTATCGCCAATATATTCGCCACGATGGTTACAATACTGCAATTTGGCGTACTTCTCTGAAAAGTTTGTTTTATATGAACTGTGCTATTTTGGCATAATTAACGCGTGCTTTTTATATTCAAGCTGTATGTAGACGTATTTTAAGTCAAGACAATAGCAGGGGCTCATGAAGGGATATCGGAATTTTGTGACCGCGGTTTAAAAACCAAATAAGGAAAGGTTTATAAATTTTTGATTAGCGAGCAGAACTAAGAACTGATAGCGGCTTTCATCGAATACCAAATATGGTCATGAAAAGATCTGGTTCACAATCGAAACTAAAATCAAGGCATATGGCTTTTAACGGTTAATTTAGGATGGGGTCATATATGTATTACGAAAATACGAATAGGGAATATGTATGTATGAAAAGGGATAATTTATCGTATCTTGAAATGTAATTACGATTATATTAAATAAGAGAACATATTACATAAATGAAAAGGGGGGTTTCTTTAAGTTATTATAAGATAGGACAGGTGAATAAAATTATGATAAGGGGAAAAGGTTAATATATATGATTTGATATCATAATTGTCTTAAAGGGATGTTAAAGAAGGGACGGAAGGAAAAAAAGGGGGATGGTATAGGAAAAAAGGGGGATGTAATGGAAAAAGAGGGATGGTAAGAATAGTACGGTAAGGAAAATTACCACTATTTTTGGGCAAATCATGTTAAGAGTAAGTGATAGCCACAATGTTAATTGATTTTAAGAAATAGTTATTTACATTGGCTTAAATTAATTTTTTTTTTAATTTACCTCGAAAAGTGCAGGAATAAATTTTGGGGACAGTAAGACTACCAATAAAGCCACGATCTTGAAATTGATGTTTAAATGCTGATTTAAATTCTGCAGTAAATTTCCTGTCAAAGAATTTTAGATATTCTTTCTCTAGCATACTTGAGAAAAAAACTTCTCTAAAAAACTTGAAAAAAATTCTGTGGCTGCATCTGAAGTGATTTTCGGCACAAGTTTAGCAAGAGGGACGGTAAGGATGAAAAACCCAGGGACAGAGTTCAAATAATAATATCAATGGTAAAAATGTGTACAGGTTTTTTTTTTGCTACATATTTATGTAAAACAATTTTCCCAGTTTCGGAAAAAAATTACATCGAATTACTTTTATTGAAACAATTTTATACAGACAGCTCCAAACTTAACAAGTTGGAAATTGCTCGTCAAACGTGGCAAATGAGGTGCGTTCGTACTATAACTAGTTTTATAATTATTTTTTGCACCCCATATTGTACTGAATGTATACTTTTTTGCACTTCATAAAGCGCATAGTCTGATACATCATTAAAATGCACTTCCAATAATTTTTCCCATTCCCCGTAATGTAACGGAACACTTTTGACTGTCCCTGTAATTAAACTATACATCCGATTTTCCTAAAATTTGAAATGGCTCGACAAAATTTTGCAACAGTTATATATTTAAAATTTCAGATCATTCGGAAGGCTCTAATATCATTAAAATGCACTTGCAATAATTTTTCCCATTGGCCGTAATGTAAAGAAAAACTTTTGACTGTCCCTGTAATTAAACTATACATCCGATTTTCCTAAAATTTGAAATGGCTCGACAAAATTTTGCAACAGTTATATCTTTAAAATTTCAGATCATTCGGAAGGCTCTAATATCATTAAAATGCACTTGCAATAATTTTTCCCATTGGCCGTAATGTAAAGAAAAACTTTTGACTGTCCCTGTAATTAAACTATACATCCGATTTTCATAAAATTTGAAATGGCTCGACAAAATTTTGCAACAATCATATATTTGAAATTTCAGACCATTCGGTTGGGTAGTTTTTGCTCTGTTACATGCGGACAGACGGACAGACGGACGGACAGACGGACAGACGGACGGACTGAACGACGACTATAGGTGCTACGTATTTATATAATTACGAACGCACCTAAAAATCAGCATCAGGGACACGGGATGGTATAGGAATTTCGTGGTATATTTGGACTCCCATCATCGTCCAAAACTTATTTATCTCGTTAATATTGTTATGCAATCATGCAATGGGATGTTCCCCAGTATATGAAATAAAAAAAAACACAAGAAAATGCACTAAAATAAAAATTATTATTCAGGGACATAAAAGTCAAATTATTGTGAGAATACCCCAGATATGAAATTCAGGATCAGCCAGCTGCAAGTTTGCTGTGTGCGGCCATGAATGCCTTTCCAGCCTGAAGTTAGGGAGAGGGGTAGTAACCTGATTAACTACAAGGGCTTTTAAAGAATTGTAATTATGTTCACAATATGGCGAGAAATTAAATTCAGTGAAATTAAGGCAAGTTTCAGCCGAAATGCCATTTATACCCACAAACCTATGATTCGTTCTACCTACAGGCAAATTCAATCTTTTTACACAATTTTTTGGGGTTAAAGAATTTTGAGAAGCATCGTCAATAAGTGTTATGCACTGGATAACATTACCTGTGCTAGATTTTACATTAATAAAAGCGGTAGATAATAGAACATTATAATTCTGCAAAGATGAATGACACTGCGCACTATTAGAAACAGAAATTTCTGGTGCATTATCATTAATAAACTCTCTATTAGTTTGACTAGTCGTATACACATGTAATAACGTATGATGCATTTTGGAACAATTTTTGCATTTAACATTAATTCTACACTGCCCTGTTTTGTGGTTTTGTCTTAGACAATTTTTATGTAATTTGTTTAATTGAACGATTTTTCACTTCTCTTTCACTGGTTTTGAATTAAATACAGGACATTTGAATAACGCATGGCTTTCATTACATAATATGCAGTTATTACCATTCCTAACAAACGCGCTATTCATTACGTTGGTTGTGACTCGACTAGCATCTAGAGGCTTTTTTGCGAAATCTAATTTAGACTCTACTTTAGTACATTTTGACTTCTCTACACCTCGAGCTTCGCGCTCAATAAATTTTCGAAATAAATCTAAATCCGGTATTTTATCATTGTCTAACAACAATTCCCATCTTTGTTTGAGAGGCTGGTCTAATTTATTCAACATGAAATTTATTAACATTAAGACCAATGTCAGACGGGCGTCTTTTTTTCTGATTTTTTGCTTAAGTATTATCCATTCACAATGCTTTGGTCTTAATCACTCAAAGCATTAGATTCTAGTCCCAAATTTTTCAAATTCCGAATTGCTTCATTACACGTATCTAGCAATTCTAACAAAGATTTTCAATTACTAGCTTTAATAATCTTTATCGAAAATATTTTATTTATTTGGCCAATTGTCTTTTATTTTCATATCTTTGATTTAACAAATCCCAACACTGCACTAAATTTTCTGCTTTTAAAGAAAATCCTCGAATTAATTTTGCGGCATTTCCACGAACAGACGAATGCAAATATTGTAATTTTTCAATATCAGATAAATTTTCATTCCCCAAAATCGTGGACTGAATAATTCGTTAAACGGAATCCATTGTTCCGAGTCACCGTAAAAATGGGGACGATCGAATTTCGGTAATTTCACCTGCGAATAATTCTGTTTACTTTGAGTTTCGACACGAATTTCTGTCGGAGTATCAACTTTGGTTTTCTCCTCTAAATCGACTAACAAATCACAAATAAGTTCCTGATACTTCAAAAAAGTATTCAAATTCTCATTATTTTCTTTCGGCGAAAGTTTATCAAATGCTTGCGCAAGAGTATCTTTATAAGAAGATATTTTCGATTTCAACACTTTAATTTTTGACTGTTCATCTGAATTCGAAATCTGAACTTTATTCTTAATTATATCTATTTCTTTACAAATTCGCTCAAAATAAAGCTCCTGTTTTGTTTGTTTAGTCATTTTTAGGGTTTCGTTCATCTGACGAAACCCTATTCGTCTCACTCCTCTGTCTGTCTGTCTGTCTGTCCGTCACAGAGCCCGTTCTCAGAAACTATACATGTTGGAGACATGAAATTTTGGGTACTTATAGCTGAGCACCTCACATCATACGACAAATCATAAAATTTTGAAAAAGTTGTACATTTAACCCTTTGGGCTCCCGCATGTGTATTTTAAACAATTATTTCTAAGTGAGCTCCTAATTAGTTTGGAGACGTGAAAATGTGCATACTTATAGCTGAACACCTCACATCAAACGACAAATCATAAAATTTTGAAAAAGTTATACATTTAACCCTTTGGGCTTTTGCATGTGTATTTTAAACAATTCTTTCTAAGTGAGCTCCTAATTAGTTTGGAGGCGTGAAATTTCGCATACTTATAGCTGAACACCTCCCATCAAACGGCAAATCATAAAATTTTGAAAATGTCGTACGTTTAACCCTTTGGGGTCCCACATGTGTATTTTAAACAATTCTTTCTAAGTGAGCCCCTAATTAGGTTGGAAACATGAATTTTTGCATACGTATAGCTGAACACCTCACATCAAACGACAAATCATAAAATTTTGAAAAAGTCGTGCATTTAACCCTTTGAGGTCCCACACGTGTATTTTAAACAATTCTTTCTAAGTGAGCCCCTAATTATATTGGAGACATGAAATTTTGGGTACTTATAGCTGAACACCTCACATCATACAACAAATGATAAAATTTTGGAAAAGTCGTACATTTAACTCTTTGGAGTCGCGCATGTGTATTTTAAACAATTCTTTCTAAGTGAGCTTCCTAATTAGTTTGGAGACGTGAAATTTTGCATACTTATAGCTGAACACCTCACATCAAACGACAAATCATAAAATTTTTGAAAAAGTCCTACATTTAACCCTTTGTGCTCCCACATGTGCATTTTAAACAATTCTTTCTAAGTGAGCCTCTATTTAGGTTGAAATTTTGCATACTTATAGCTCAACACCTCAGATCTCACGTCAAATAATAAATTTTGAAAAAGTTTTATGTTTAACCCTTTCAACTTTAGCTTGTGTATTTTAAGCCATTCTTTCTAACTGAGCCCCTAATTAAATTGGAGATTTGAAATTTTGCATACTTATTGCAGAACACCTGAGGCCAGGCGACAAATCATAAAATCTTGAAAAAGTCTTACGTTTAACCCTTTGAGCTACCACATATGTATTTGAAGCAATTCTTTCTAAGAGAGCCCCTAATTAAGTTGGTGACATGAAATTTTGCATACGTATAGCTGAATGCCTCAGGCCACACGACAAATCATAAAATTTTTAAAAAGTCTTTTATTATTTACCCCTCTGGGGTCTAACTTGTGTATTTTAAGCAATTTTTCTAACGTGTGCCCTTTTAACCCAGGAAGAAATTTTCCAACTTTTGCCGACACCCCTTTGACCATTCTTTCATATTATGCACCATAGCCTTACATATTTTAGTTCCATTTTTTCCCGCCAGGTGCGCTTACTTATCTCGGGTGCTATGGGCCCAATCCCCTCGACTAATATATCTACGGATAGTATGTAAAACGGATTTTCGTTCGGATACAGGTTTGTTTAGAATTAAGTGCGCCCCCTGGTTTTGAAATATGGAACTAACAGATTTTCAAAAGGATAAAGTGTTTTGAAAGGAATATTAAACGAAACCCTCTGTGCGATCTGTGATCACACTTACCCACTTGCTAATATTTACAAATGAACAATATAAGAAATGAATAAAATTATAAAAATACGTAAATCACATAATCTCATGCAAAATGCACCATAACATACAAAATATAAAAAACAAACATCAATTCAATGAATAAACACAACCGTTTTTACTTTTTTTTAACATCTAGCACAGATAAATTAAATGACAGCTACGACTTAAGAACAGATTCCATCGTAGGTCCTGACTCGATACAGGCCAAAATTATGGATAGAAGATTTTGAGAATAAATTTTGAATAACTCGATTTTAAGTTAGCAAAAGAAATATGAATAATATGACAAAAGAATGGTGTAACGCCATTAAATTATGGCCAGAGGGCGCTAAGATCGTGGTTCCTTGCGCACGGAATAAATTTCATAATACGCAGTTATGAGTTAGCCAAGGTGCTTACCGGGTCACATCCGTTGACCGGAAAATTGAATTCACCCAACCTGGGTGTTAATGATATTTATATATGTGAAACTTCTGGTTGTATATTGGTGTGGTGTCGTCTATGTATATATTTATGTTTATGGTGTCAACAATAAAAGTGTTTGTGCTTTACAAGAAATCCCTTCAGTTTTCTGTTAAAGTCAGCCATCTCCGTTATAATGGCGCCCAACTCGCGGTGTTCGAATCTTCGAATCCCAAAGTGTTCTCAGTGCTGAAATGTATATATTCGGAGTGTAAAAATATCATCAATCTTTATTGATGTCATTTATTATATTTGTTACTGAAAGGTCGATTTTCAGAACATATTGAAAATTATTTGTTGTGATTTAAGTGCACGTCTTCATGAATAATCGTGAAGAAATGGCTATTTCATGTGTATAAAAGTAACCAATCTTCGATTCTCACAGCAGAAGTCAGAAGAAGTATAATTTCATTTAATAAAAAATAAGAACGAAATTCCACAGCAGAAATAAAAAAGCCATTTCGAAATATTTTCTGCGAGATGATAAATATCGAGTAAAATATAATTTAAGCGCATATCACCGTGAATGCACTTAAAACGGAAATATGTTCCACGTTAAAAATTATTTTCGATTGTTGACACATCGAAGTAAGTTCTATTGAAAGTGAAAAAATAACGTTCGTTTAAGAACATTCTAAAAACATCAGTGCAAGTGTGTTTATTTTGAAGTACGTTAGAAAAAAAAAGCAGTTCTTTGCATTTTCGATCATTCTGTTTATGTTGAAACATTCTATTTCTAATACCTTTGATTATTTTATGCTGTCTTATTTATTTATTTATTTTATTTTTCTTTTATGAAGTTAAATAAGTGGTCATGACTATGATTTATTTTTATTTATTTTTGGTTGTGTGAAGAAATATCTTTAAAACTGTGCATGTGATTTTTTTTTATATTTTTGTTTTTCATTTCTTTTTTTCAAAACTGGTACCTGTGTAGGCAATTAACTTGCGTTAGGAAATTGTTTTATTTTATTATTTTTTCATATATATTGTATTGAAATGTTTATTTAAGTGTAAATTATGAGATTATTAATTGAAACGTGTTCACGTTAAGTAATTAGGTTGGTATTTATGTTCTAGATATATCTAGTAATCTAGATAATCTAGATAATCTAGAAGTATCTAGATTGGTATTTAGTTACATTGGTATACGTAACTGGTATTAGCAGAACAAATTTATTGTTTTAGGTAAGAAAATTTATTATTTGAATGTTATTGCCATATTATTTATATGTTTATTTTTATTATTTTGTTTAAGTTTTTGGTAAAGCATTTTCCGTAGGCGAGGAACCAGAATTTGTTTCGGTTGTTTGTTTTGTAATTTATGGAGTTTAAAAATTAAAAGTTAGAATCATGGCTTTCCTAGGGAAGGGAAAAAAGAAGATTTAAAAATTTTGGCTGAAGAATTGGGGGAAACCGTAGATGCTAATCATAAAATTGCAGATTTATGGGCTTTAATAGAAAATAGTCCTAACTACAAAGAGGATTTTGTGAAAGAAATGTTAAATACAATTATAACCACTAGGAAAGAAGAACAAGCGAAAAAAGAGCGTCAGTTAGAAAATGAGAGGGCGTTCGAACTTGCGAAATTAAGAATCGAAAATAAAGTTGATACTAGCGATTCAGGTTTAAATGCTTCGGATGAGAAAAATCTTAAATTCGAATTACAAAAGTTAGTTCCCAAATTTGATCCGAACAATGACGACATAAGTATTTTTCTAACATTGTTTGAACGACAATTAAAATTTCTAAAATTTCCAGAAAGTATCTGGGTTACGCATTTAATTGGATCCGTGCCAAGTGAGATTGCTAATTTAATAGCTAGAGAGCCAGAGGAATTATCTCAAAATTATGCGCATGTGAAATCGGGGCTCTTAAAAAGATTTAAATTGAGTTCTGAAAAATTCAGGCAGTTATTTAACAAACATAAGAAATCCGTAGACAGTACATGGAAGGACTTTTACTTTGAGTTGAAAAGTTATTTCAATGGGTGGATTTCAGGACTCAATATTAATACTTTTGATCAATTAAGGGACCTCATGATAGCTGATCAAATCAAAAAGAGAGCTCCGACAGACTCTAGGGACCATTTTTTGGACCAGTGAAGTGATATAACTTCTCCAGAGGAACTAGTAGAGAAGTTAGATAGTTACGACAGTATTCGGAAAGATTCTGGAAAAGAAACATATAGCAATATCCCCAAAAAGAAATACCTAGTTCAGGATGAGGTCTACGAAAAACATGAAAAAATTAAAGGTAATACTTTTAACACGAAAAAGGAAAACTTTTTAGATAAAAATAGAATGCGTTCGGAAAACCATAGACCCCCCTTAACGTGTTATGGATGTGGCAACCCTGGGTTCATTCGTTCAAAATGTCCCAAATGTAATCCTTCCCTCAAAGCAGGATCTACAGAATTTAATAGCGTAGTCTTGTATACGTGTGTATCAGACTCTGCCCACCTTGCCATTCTAGATCTTCACATAAATGAATTCTATGGTACAGCATGTACCGATACAGGTGCAAGTAATTCCATCGCGGGGGAGTCCTTATATAACTTATTAAAAAATCAAGGAGTTGATTTTAAACCCAAAGTAATTACCATGACTTTAGCAAATGGAAGTACAGTAAATGGTGAAGTTTTATGTACTGAAGTAACTATTAAAGTAAAAAGAAAAATTTTAAAACTAGAGTTACTTGTTTTACCCAAAGCTAAAGGTAATCGTACTTTGTTAGGTATAGACTTTCTGCAAAAGGCAGGTATTGTCCTTGATGTAAAGAACCGGCAATGGTATTTTCATGACAGTCCTCGTCAAATTTTCGAACTTTTCCCTAATAATGATCCATTGCTTCCGCAAAACCTGCCGAATATTTTTAATTCATGCGTCTTACGTGAAGAAGAAGGGAATCACCTACCTGAAGACCAAAGAGAAGAATTGAGCGAATTGATACGAGAATAGGAGGATGTGTTCAAACCAGGGGGAGAGCCCACTCCTTTTATAGAACCATATTCCTACAGGGGATCATGCACCAGTCGCTGGACCACCCTACCGAAGGTCACCTATGAAGAAAGAATTGTTAAGGAAAGAATTGGATGCGTTATTAGAACAGGGTATTATAGAGGAATGCGAATCCCCGTATGCAGCTCCTGTTGTCCTTATACCGAAACCTAACGGTGAAGTTGGTCTTTGCATAGATTATCGAAATCTGAATGGTATTACGACTCCAGACACTTATCCACTTCCCAGAATGGATGACTTATTACAGGATGCTACTCCTACAACATACATGTGAACCATTGACCTAAAGTCTCGTTATCACCATGTTAATGTGTACCCCGCTGATAGAGATAAAACAGCGTTCGTTTGCCCATTTGGAACATTTCGTTACATAAGAATGCCTTTTGGATTACGTAATGCTCCAGGTACGTTTCACCGGTTAATGGATAAATTCCGCTATGGACTTAGCAGTGTTAAAATGTTGACATATCTAGATGATATAATTGTATTGTCTTCAACCTTTGAACAACATCTTTCTGACTTAAGGCTAGTTTGAAAGACTGGCTAAATTTAAACTTCATGCTAACCGTGATAAATGCCATTTTGCTTGTAAACGAGCCAAGTATCTCGGACACTGGATTACAAACAAAGAAATTGAAGTTGACCAAGAAAAAGTTGCATCCATTATGAATATACCTTTCCCAAAGACAAGTGCAATCCTTTTTACAAACTTGTTCCTGGTATCGTAGGTTTATCTCGAATTTTTCTGATGTTTCACGTCCTCTAAGTAATCTTACTAAAAAGAATGTTCAGTGGAAATGAGGGACTGAAGAAGAAAACGCTTTTGCCACTCTAAAGCAATGTCTGGTTACCGCTCCTATATTACAACAAGCTGATATGACAAAACCATTTATTATTAGAACAGATGCCAGTGCACACGCTCTCGGAGCAGTTCTACTCCAGGGTGAAGGATCCGAGGAACATCCGATCGAGTATGCTAGCAGACTTCTTACTTCTGCTGAGTGTAACTATTCCACCACAGAGCGTGAAGCTTTAGCCGTTGTGTGGGCTCTAAATAAATTTCGAGGGTATATTGAAGGTTCTGAAATCATCATATCCTCAGACCATCAACCTCTCCGATGGCTGATGAGCCTAAAATCTCCATCAGGTAGATTGGCCCGATGGGCGTTACAGATACAGCCCTACAACTAAAGATAGAGTATATACCAGGTAAAGCAAACGTGGTTGCGGATATGCTATCTCGCCCAGAGTATTCAAAAGATTCATGTGAGATGAATGGTGTTACAGTGGACTTTCCCACTAAAAGTTCTAAAGTCATCCGAGAAGAACAGTTGAAAGATCCAGAGCTGAAGAAAATTATTGATTGTTTTGAGAGTAGAGACCCCTGCTACAGATTTAGTTAACTGGACCGAAAGAGGTTATTTAATGAATCAAGGTGTACTGTACCGATATGCCCCTGACTCTGAAGTCGAAGAAGCTCAGTTGGTAGTTCCAACTCAGGACCGTGAACGGATCCTAAAAGAATACCATGATGCCCCGACCGCTGGACATTATGGCGCCGAAGGAACTTTCCGTCAGATTATTAAAAGATATTACTGGACAGGTATGAGAAAATTTATATCAGAATATGTTAAATTTTGTCCTGATTGTAACAGATATAAAGCCTCAAATCAAAAGCCAGCTGGACTGCTACAAACTCCAATTTATGCTCAAAGATTGGAAACTCTTTCTATAGATTTGTTTGGACCTCTTCCCGAAAGTAAAACTGGAAAACGATGGATTTTCATCGTTGAGGATTGTGCAACACGGTGGGTGGAGCTGTTCGCTTTGACGCAGGCTACAGCTAGGGAATGTGGATTAACACTTCTCAATGAAATATTTTTACGTTAGGGTTACCTAGAAAATTAATTAGTGATAATGGACCCCAATTTGTGAGTGATGCCATGCAACAGCTGTGTCATCTATTAGACATTAAGCAAAGTTTAATACCCGTTTACCATCCTCAAGCGAACTCTGTTGAGCGTAAAAATCGCGACTTAAAACCTCGACTTGCTATTTTAGTAGGAGACGACCATGGCACCTGGGAAGAACGTTTACCAGCTGTAAGGTTTGCAATGAATTCAGCAAAGTGTGAGACTACAGGTCAAACCGCCGCGTATTTGCTGTTCGCGCGTGAGATGCGTACACTCGACGATATTACGCATGATTTAAGAACTGTGGTAGATAATGATAATTTCGTTCCTGAAAGTACTCCGTACCTTAAAAATTTCACAAATTTTTCATCTAGGGTACACGATCTAGTCGAAGAATAGCAAGATAAGCGTAAATTCTATGCAGATAAAAACCGTCGACCAGGTCCAAATTATGGTCCTGGAGATCAGGTATGGGTGACTTTACATCCAGTTAGTAAGTCTAAGCAGAAACGCAGTGCTAAATTCATGCCGCGCAGAGATGGTCCGTATACCATCCTAATTCAAAAATCATTAACAACTTATGAGTTAGCTCATCCGAGTAATCCCAACATTTCGGTAGGTACTTACCCTACATCCGCACTCAGCCCATATCGAGGTGCTGACGAGCTGCCCGTGCAACCGCTACGGAAGCGTGGTAGACCGCCAAAGGTTTCTGGTTCCTCATCGGGACGTTTTCGGAACCAGAGGGGGAGATTGTAACGCCATTAAATTATGACCAGAGGGCGCTAAGGTCGTGGTTCCTTGCGCACGGAATAAATTTCATAATACGCAGTTATGAGTTAGCCAAGGTGCTTACCGGGTCACATCCGTTGATTGGAAAATTGAATTCACCCAACCTGGGTGTTAATGAAATTTATATATGTGAAACTTCTGGTTGTATATTGGTGTGGTGTCGTCTATGTATACATTTATGTTTGTGGTGTCAACAATAAAAGTGTTTGTGCTTTACAAGAAATCTCTTCAGTTTTCTGTTAAAGACGGGTTGCCATCCGCCGGTACCAGGCCCTCAGAAGGCCCATTTGTCTACGCAGGAAACCACCCGCGAGACAAGCCCCGCGGCGCGTCCCGAAGGTCGCCGCCAGACAAGCCCCAGCAGAGCGGAACCCCACGCAAACTCCGGTCAAGACCGACGCGCTGCCCAGCGCACGCCACGTCGGCTATTCCCAAGTTTGACGGACAATCGCTACGATAGTCCTCACCACCCAGCCAGAAAAACCAAGTGGTCCCTAAACTTGGTTACTCGAGCCGGTAGACCCCGCAAGCCCTGCAGGAACCAGACGCCTATAAAGACGCTGGGCCCACGAACTGAACCGAGGCTTCCCGACCCGAATTTGATTTACGGCAGGCCCCCAAGATCAGATACCATTTTCTGGCAGAGACATTTATGTGGGCCAGCCGATAAGAAAGTTATGAAGGGCCCCTAACTTGAAGACCCGGGAGGACGGGGAAAGTCCCTCCGGCCGTAAAGCGACCCAGCTCTGGGCTTTTCGACCAAGCCACCCGGCTCAACCGACGGAACACCTCGTGGATCACGCCGGGAACCAGTTGGCCCAGACTAGGTGCCGTTAGCGACCCCAGGCGGGCACGGAAAGCTCCACCTAGACGGAATAGACTCCGCCTCGCTAGGGGGTTGGACGGAACGGAGTCCCGCCATCCCCCGCCGACTCGACCCCGCCCGAAGACAGAGAAGCCAGCGGAGGCCGACAGAAGCCCGCCCGCCACTACCTTACCTCACGGCCGTCGATGGTACCCAGGCCCGAAGGCCCCTGACCCCGTGCAGTGACCGACCGCTACCTTTGTTAGTTGCGTTCAAAAATTAGGTGTAGACACCTCTAGGTCCTCATCACTGGGCGAGGCAAACTCCAGTATCGCATAGACACGAAGGACCTGGATCGGACCAAGAGTTCCTCCGAGGCTCGAAGAGCCGCCGCATTACCGGCGAGCCTCCGGCCCGTTTCCCCGTCGGGGATAGCGTTCGAGGGTGGACCTGCCAGCCGACCACCTCCCAAGGGTCACGGCACGACATGGAGCAACCAGAGCCACACTGGCCTCCCTACGCGACCGCTCCTTGGTCGACGGGGGCACCGCCAAACCCCACCCACCTTGCGGTCGGCTCACAACTGCTACAGCTGAGGTCCTTGGCGGGATGAGCCACCCAAGTCAAAAAGTAACCTGGGCGCTGTCCGTAACCCTCGCCCTTCGGTTGCTCCGGGAGTCCCTGCATGGCGTTCCCGCGAGCCCCGTCGTCACTAGCGAGTCACCAAGGACTTTCCACTACATAGCCCTCTCTCTCACCTCAGGCTCTCTCTTAGTCAATAGGTGGATGGGGTCCTATCGCCTTAGCTAGTCTTTGCCCGGCGACACCGTCCGGCCCTTAGACCGGCACCGGGATCGACCTATGGAGCGTCGCTACCCGCCTTGCCCAGAGAACCCGGGTGCCGGAGGACCGTACCTCTGGTACCCACCGAAGCGGGCTACGGCCCTATGCACAACGTCCGTTAACCGTGGCCACCGGACTCAACGCCTGTCGGAGATGATCCTCTCGAGGAGGTGGCGAATCGTCCCCATCCGGCCCCCTCACATTCGTGCACAACGAACTCTGCCGGGCTTCCGGTCACCTCCCCCACTCAAGGGGTCGGGTCGGAACCACCCGGAGGGGCGGCCACTCAGTTTTCTGTTAAAGTCAGCCATCTCCGTTACAATGGGATTTAACAGATTTCAATTCACTACTCGATTTTAAAACAAAAACTGCGATTTATAATTATTAGAATTTAGAATTAAGTTTAAATATGCGTTACGTACCCCATTTTACCATAAATTCAGGCCGACACTGACAAAAAAGGAGCAGCTGCATAAAACGGCACAATTTTATTATAATACATAGCACTAATATGGAAGAATATTGTTGAATCATGTTGAAATGAACTTATGAATTTTCGAATCACACTGATCTTGTCGACTTACAAACACCTTCGAATGCTTCATACGAATTCTTGGCTGTTCTTTGAATAACGATGATTTCTTAATAGTAAAACAATATAGAGATTTCTCTGACACCACACCGAAAATGAATCCTAATGGTGTTATTACACGAGGAGTCAAAGACGCTTGAAATCCCAGGAGTCTAGCGACAACAGCCGCCTCACAGCCCGTCTTTTCCAAGCATTTCATTGGCTGTTCCGAAAAAGGCTTTTCTATTATCAGATTTCCAAGCATTTGATTGGCTGTTACTGGCGAGTCGCTTCGCTCTCAGGCGTCAAAGACGCCCGACAGAAAAAAGACGCTCGCTCTCCAAGCGACTCCCCTGGATCCATACGATAATGGTGTTATTACACGAGGACTCAAAGACGCTTGGAATCCCAGGCGTCTAGCGACAACAGCCGCCTCACGGTCCGTCTTTTACAAGCATTTCATTGGCTGTTCCGGAAAAGGCTTTTCTATTATCAGATTTCCAAGCATTTGATTGGCTGTTACTGGCGAGTCGCCTCGTTTCGGGCGTCAAAGACGCCCAACAGAAAAAAGACGCTCGCTCTCCAAGCGACTCCCCTGGAGCCATAGGAATAACATGAAGACGCCTGGGATCCAAGCGACTTTGACTCCTCGTGTAATAACACCATGACATGGAGACGCCTGGAATCTGAAGCGACTTTGACCCCTCGTGTAATAACACCATTAGAATCAACAGAATAAAAGACTGCGCGTACTTTCATTTTCACCATTCGAATTCAGACTGTTTTCGTTTCGAGAGATCGTACCTGTAGATGCTGACGTCACGCTTTCACGTGAGTTGTTCCGTTGCCAAGGTAACGAGCTTTTTCCCCAACCGTGCGTTTGTCCACCTTAAATGTGCAACGATGCTGCTGAATTATACAGATCGCAGCGACATCTGCAGGATGTTTTCTGAAACTGCAAGATATTGCTAGTCTATACAATAAAATACGAAAATCCCGCAGATGTCGCTGCGATCAATACTTGGGATTTTAGCAGTATCGTCGCACATTTAAGGGATACAAATTTTTAGCGTTGTTTGGATAGCAGCATATTTCCACACTAGGTATTCTAGACGCTGTAGCTATGCTAATGTTCAACTTACAGCGCCTAGAAGATACAGTGTGGAAAACGGCTACAAAATAGTGCTAAAAAATTGAATCCCATAAATGTACAACGATGCTGAATAACAAGATGTCGATCGTAGCGCCATCGTAGTGATTTAAAAACGATAGTCATTCTAAAAGAGACTCTTTAACCTATTTCACGTCATTCCTTAACTAAATTAGCTTATAACAGACCAAAATATCTTATATTTATAGCTTCCGATATTTAACATTCTATAATTTTTGAAAACACAGTGTTTATATTGAAAAGAGTTACGAGATGGCGCTCGTATCAGCATATTGCCGCTGAGCATTGTTGGAGATTTATGGGATACAAGTTTTTAGTACTTTTTAAAGCGTTATAGGAATAGCCGTTTTCCACACTGTTCTTCTAAGCGCTGTAGTTCAACTGTAAATACCGCCAGCAGACGAACTTTTGCCTCGACCTCAGGTCGCGTGCATAAGGTCAATTGTGTTCTTCGCCTGTTCTTTAGTGATGCTGAATTTCCGTTGGAAACTTCTCCTGGTTTTTACATAACTATGATTCAGTCGGTGAAATTTTAACACTAAAAGTATTCGTTGTTCCACAGAATACACCTTTGCACAGCAAACTTTAGCATGAACTCACTCAATAACGATTGAAAACTAGACGTTCTATCCGTATTCCTACAGCAGTTTGCCACAACCCGCTTATGTTTTGCCAAAATTTCGAACTATATGAACACAATGTACTTTTAAAAATTCATTTCTTTTCTAATAATAATGCAGCAAACGGCGCATTTTTCTCTCAAACCGTTTTCTTTTTATTTACTTCAAAATGGGTCAGTGGACAGTTAGTGGACACTCTGGCTCACCAAACTTTGAAAGTACTTCCCCTAAGTGTTTTAAACGCACGCTAAGAAAGCTGTAGAATAAAAGTAGAGAATAAAACAGCAAGAATAATACAAGTTATTATAAAAGGTACGTATGTATACATGAAGCATTTTTTAATTAAATGAAATTTATACAATTAGAAAATCATTCTGGGTTATTGGTGTATTACTTACATTTTATTTCATATAAGAATTAGAAGTTTTGGTCTAAGGCATACAGAGACAACTTGAGTCCAGGAGATAAATTTTCTAATAACTTAAATTTATTTTTAAGCCAGTTTCGTTTTCTTTTTCAGCCGAAACTAGGAAGATAGACGAAATTCGGCTTCGGTCTTAAAAACTTGTTTCGGTCGAACACTAATTGATATTCAAAATATCTACCAATTTTATCCTAAACTTATCTTCGCCTTCATTAACCCAAAAATCTGTGATTAAACAAAACAAAAATTACGAGTTGTAGATGTCTTGTATAAAAGTTTGGCCAGAATTATCCAAACATGGAAACATATCAGAAACAAATGAACGTAACGGGCCCAAACGCTTGTTTTATAATATCCTTATTTGATTACGTTCACTCGTGCTTAAAAAACGATGAAAGCACTGAATCACTGTAGGGCAGGGATGGCGAACCTTTTTGAGTATGCGTGCCAAAAATTTCAAAATTATTGTGTATCAACCTTCTAACGTGCCAGAAACATTTAACTTAGGTAAAATCCAATAATTAATTTTTATAGAACTAGGGGGCTCTGCCCCCTACGAGCTACGCTCGCCAACCCCCGTTCCTATACCCCAGATTCTAAAAGCAAGCTAATTTTATCGGCTTTAAAAAGATTGAATTATAATTTTAAAAAACAGTGGCGATCTCCCGGTAAGCGGGTTTTTATTCATATTCCTTTGATTGGAGATTTTAAAGGCGAAATCAGCGTTTGTTAAGGGATACAATGGCTGTTTTCGTCTTTGATTTTTTTAAAAAAATAGTTAAAAATTTAAAAATAAGCTAGTGTAAAATGAATTAAGTAAACAGAGTCTTTTTCCCTCGGTTTTTTAACAGCTCTATAAGAAAGTTCTTTTTGATTAAAAAAAAAATACTTAAAAATTTTAAAATAAGCTAATGTAAAATGAATTAAGTAAACAGAGTCTCTGTCTCTCGGTTTTTGAACAACTCTATAAGAAAGTTCTTTTAAATAACACATTTGAAATGTATCGTTTTATATTTGACGTAATTTTCACCAAAGTTTTCTCTCTCTTTTTAAAATTCACATGAAAATACTTTTGTTGTTAGAAAGGCAATATTATTTGCGCTGTCTTAGAATTCACGACAATAGTTAAAAAGATTATCTTTTGGCGGGGTGTTCATTTATTTATGTTGAATAAATAAGACATTTTTGATTCACACCACAGCATTTAATATAACACTCAACAAGACGAAAAAAATAGAACATGAAGAAAGATAAATATCAATCTCCGCTATCGTTTGTTGCCATGCGACTCGTATAAATTCTCAACTTTCAAAAATGACGATTCCTTCATCAATCGAGGGATGAGATTGTAAGATGCACGCGCATGAAAATAAATGTATTAATGAAATTTAATTATTAGAGAAATTAGAGAAATACTACACGAGTATCCCCTTAGTGACGAAGGAACGAGACAACAACAACAACAACAAAACAATGTAAAAATACAAGATGCATGTAAATAACACAATATATTGAAAACTAGAGAACAGGAATTCTGCTTTTTCAGAATTTAGTGTCGCCCCCGGCATTTCCATTACTTTATTTTCTTCTGATGGACTGATGGCTTCTGTTATTATGAAATAGCCATTATAAATGAAGTGTTAGGCGAAGATGAAAGAGCAGCCGTAAAGAGTTACAACTCTGATTTTCTGGTCAGAAACGGGGGAAAAATGGCCATATATATATTTTTTTTACGGCTGCTCTTTCATCTTCACACACTTCATTTATTATGGCTGTTTCATAATAATAGAAGCCACCAGTCCATCAGAAGAAAATAACTCGGTTAAGCGGGACTCTACTGCAGTACAAAACATATTTCAATTTTAAGACTTAAAGCATAAGTTTTATTTTATGTAAAATGACGTCATTCGCATCCGCTTAAGAATTCCACATTTACGATCTACTCTTAAACATCTACAGTAAAGCATGCATAGCACATCACTATCGCGAAATAATGCACAAATGCAGCAGTCATTCAAGAAATTCGAAAAAAAAAAACGGCTATCTAATGATTCATAGATACTTACAATTAAATATAGTATATAATAGCTCCATTGTTTTAACAGAAATCATTCGTTTATATATTTTTCCAAAATAGCACGTATTTTAATTACATTTTCTTTCGTTTGTTACGAGAAAATGACAACAAAAATATATAACTGCTATTTTAAAACTATTTGTCCTTTACTTTCTACTGAAATGGAGTACTTCCGTTGCCAATATTAAGCAAATGGCTCCAAAACTACAAACAAATTAATATTTCAAAAATAAATGGAAGTACAGTTTTCAAACAAAATGCATTTAAAAGAACTTTTTTTTTCCAATACGACGGTATAAAAATTGAAAATGTGCGATGCTTAGAAGTTAAAAAAAATTCTAAAGAGTATTTAATCGTAATGCTTTGTTTTACGGTTAGCTTCTGTAAGGTAACGTTATTTTTTGGACACAAAATAAGCTGGGAGAAAGAAATAGCATACCGTAGGGGAGAGTGTTGTACCTTGGGACAATTTTCACATTTTAATTTTTTACTTCGATGATTATAATCAGATTTAAAATTTAAAGGCAACATTTCAATACGCCAACATATTTCTCTATAATATAATTTTAGAAATTCAGACAATTTGAAAATAAAAAAATGCCATTCATTTAAAGTAGGGAAGGCAAACTGTCCCAAGGTACAACATCTTGTTGTACCTTGGGACATACTGCATAATTCAGGGAATAGGCATATAACTCATCAATAATTTTGTACAATAACTAATACAATATTTTGTACAATAACAATAACTAATTTTATGCCAACAAACAAAACCTTTTTTTTCAAGGAAATAGAGAATGAAACTCAAGTTCAAGATCCAAAATAAAGTTGAGTTGTTTTATTTATTGCATTTCATATGATTTGTGAATTTTTCTGTAAAATAAGTAATAAAAATACTTTTATTTATCCAAATTATTACGAACCACGTATTTCTTGTACCATTGGACATGTCCAAAGGTACAACATATTTTACTGTCCCGAGGTACAATCACCACACGGTTTAAATAAAATCAAGATGGCGGTAAATCTAGAAGAACTATCATTATTTTCCCATACCCAAAACATTTAAAAATCTTCTCTTTTATAAAAAAATAAATTGCAGTTGACTTGTTGTAGAAATACATAGGAAAAAAAGGAAGTTAGAATGGAGGAAAATATTTACTTTGGACTAATGAAACTTATTTTTTTCACCTAGCTGTTAAAATTCAATGCTTCTGATGTTGTCTGTTATTATGATATGATCTGTTGGTTATAGGTCACTATTAGAAATACACAAAAGATAACTGTTGCCAATAGTTTATTAGAAATTGTCAATGTCCCAAGGTACAAGCGTCCCAAGGTACAACACTCTCCCCTACCGGAGGCTCAAAAAAAGTTCAATTGTACGAAGTATAGTTCATTTCAGTTATCAGTCTTTTAGGAAATCTTACTCGTCTACCTGATTTGGTAGTTGGTGCTTCTGATTTTATGGTCTGTCTATCTGCTGGAAAACTTTTAGTTTCATGATTATCTGTATTACTTGGTAAATCACTGAACACAAATGCAGGTTTAACTCTATCAAGTGAAACACAACTTTTCTTTCCATTTATGATTATGGTTATGTGCTTGTCATTTCTTGATAGAACTTCATGAGGGCCAGAATAAGGTTGAGATAAGGATGGAAGGACTTTATCTAATCTGAGAAACACATGTGTGCAATCTTTCAATTTAGGATGAACAAAAATTTTTGAGTGTCCGTGAACAGATGTATATGAAGGTTTTAAAGTATTCATTCTCGCTTTCAATTGCTGGAGGAAATTATTGTCGCAAGATACCAAAGATGGGATTTCTGAACACATTTCAGCTGGTAGTGTGAGTGAAATGCCATAAACCAACTCAGCACTAGAAGCTCTTATATCAGGTTTCACAGCAGCTCGTATCCCAAGTAGAACTGCAGGCAAGCTCTTGGTCCACTTATTATGTTCGTGAGCCTTTAATGCGTTCTTTAAGACTCTGTGGAAGCGTTCAACTAAAACATTTGCTTGAGGATTAAATGATGTCGTTCGTATGCGGTTTGTCAGTTCTTTGAACAGATTTGACTCAAATTGTCTACCCTGGTCGGTTGTTATTATGATGGGGTAACTTAATCTAGATATCCATCCGTCAAAAATAGCACGGCAAACTGATTCTGCAGTTATATCTTTTAAAGGTATCACCTCTGGCCATCTTGTAAATCGATCTATTACTGTTAAACAGTATACATTTCCATCTAATGGAGGTAATGGACTTATCAAATCTATGTGAATGTGTGAAAATCTTGCATCGGGTAATGCGAAAGTACATAGACTTGTTTTCGTGTGTCTGTGTACTTTTGAACGTTGGCAGGCACTACAACTTTTGACTCATTCTTACACATTTTGCTGCATATTGGGCCATAAATATCGTGATTCAATAAGATTTAAGGATGCTGCAACACCAGAATGAACTAAATTATGGAAATGTTCAAATACCGTTCTACGAAAATTCGCTGGTACGAATGGCCTCGGAGAGCTTGTTGATACATCACAAATCAGTTCTGTGACAAACATTGGAGATGGCATGCTTTTAAACACAAGAGAAGATTTGTTGTCATTTTGCAATTTGCGTAGATCTACATCATCTTCTTGAGTTTTTGCAAACTCCTCAAAGTCTAAAAATGAGCTGGAGATCTGATTTACTTCAATTCGAGATAGTGCATCAGCAACTGTGTAACAAATCCACTAAAATTACTACGCAAAGCAGATTTATGTTTACTTTAAATTCTACGAATGAAAGTCTTTTACTGAACTTTAAACTTTAGATTTAAACAATACTCACATTAGCACCTTTGTGCTCGCATAGTTGTACTATCTATGTCACAACTCCTACGGTGAGATAACTTCAAAAACTTAGTAAATAATAACTCATAAAAATAAGCTACCAACATTTATTTTCTTTTTTACTGGAATCAACAAAAATAGGAAGTTGCCACAGAATACATCAAAACTTGTCTTTTTTTTCTCTTTAACCCGAGAGAATCACATGTGAACGTGCAAAAACAAAATAATAAATGTCATTTCAAGTCAATTGTTTTTCTTTACATTTTTTCATCTCTGATCGCATGATTTTGAACAAAAATAAGTAATGCCGATTCCGTAACATCCTCCCACCTTCTGATTACCTTGTATAATCAGAACTAATTCTAAATGTAGAGAAATTGTCAAAGTCACTTGTTATAAATTCAGTTTTTCAGGAATTTTCCGTAGCCGTCCAGCTCTGCTGTGTCTAGGAGATTCCTTGCTTGAGGATACATCCAAAATTGTAGCTTTATTAAGAATTTTCACTGGATTGCGGGAAATTTTTGGTTTCGGACTGTCAGTAGACGAAGCTATCTCTAGTGGATATATTCTTTGTACAGGTCGTAAAAGCTCATGTTGTGATGTTTGAACTCTTACGAGTCGAACTTTCTTGTCTCTACCAGGTATAAGTTCTGTGATTCGACCTAAAGGCCAATCAATTCTCTTTTTATTATCAGATCTGATCAATGCAACATCACAGACAGCTATAATTTGCTCTTGGTGTTCGTTCCTTGCTCTTTCAATTAATGCACCTAAATATTCGGATCTGAAGCGATCTTTCAATTCTTTTTGCAATGACTGCCGATACTACAATCTCTTGCTTAATGATTTTTGTTCCACAATATCCAGGTCTGGGAGATTGCATTCTTCTATACTCTGCAAAAACATAGATGGGGAGATAGGTTTCACAGTTGCGTCTTCCGAAAGGTATGTTAACGATCTTGCATTCATTACACTTTCCACATCTGTCAAAATTGTGTTCATTTCTTCATAGGTGAGGTAAGCATGACCTAATACTCTTTTGAGAAGATCTTTCATTATTCTGATAAGCCTTTCTCAAAAGCCACCCCACCACGCTGCGGTTGGTGGATTAAATTTCCAGTCAATAGCATTGACAGAACTGTATTTTTGTATTCGTGACCAATCTAGGCTTTGCAATAAGTTAGCTGATCCAGTGAAGTTTGTGCCGTTGTCCGAATAAATGACAGTACACCTTCCTCTCCGTGCTACGAATCGTTTGAGTCCCATCAAAAATGCCTCTGTCGAAGCAGCAGTCACTAACTCTAAATGCACTGCTCTACTGCTCTGTATATTGCGCAGGAAAATATCAATATCCAACTTTTCTCAATTTTCTTCAAGTATAACGGACCCGCCATGTCTACACTCGTGATCTGAAACACGTTAGCGCCCTTTATTCTATTTTCCGGTAGAGGTGCACTATCTCTCCATAAACTCTTCCCACTGAATTGTTTGCAGACAACACACTGTGCTAACACTTGTTTTACATTTCTACGACTATTAACTATCCAATATTTCTCCCTCAATAAATTAAGCAGGATCTGTAATCCAGCATGATAATGTTTTACGTACATGATATATGAGTCGTTTTACAACTTCATGTTTTGCTGGTAGGACTATAGGTTTCAGAAAATCTTCATTGTCTTTCCTGTACGTTATTTTAGTCTCCAGTCGAATTATATCTTGTTCGTATTTCCATGTCTGTAAAGTTCTCAATCTGTTATCATTTTCGGGAAAAAACGCTTCTTTCTGAATCATACGTAAAGTCTTTAATTCAGCTTCTTTAAATTCAGATGACGTCAGGTCTCCTTCTATTTTCACTTCGGTACTTCTGCAGTTATGCCTAAAACATAATATCCATGCGACCATCCGTATGATTTTTACATAACTCGAGAAATATCTGTAATACCAACCATCTTGTTTAATATCAGAATTCGTTATCATGGAAACTGACTTTATTCGTTCCTTCCGAATTTCATCTTCGTCATAGTCTTGATCACTAGAGTTCGTATATTTTTCAAACTCTGCTGAATCTCTCAACCAAGCTGGACTCTCCCACTATTTCCTGGCAACTAGCTGTCTCGCCTTACATCCACGAGTTGGCAAGTCTGTAGGATTTTTGTCACTTGGCACATACATCCATGATGAAGGACTGCTTAATCTTCTGATCTCTAGAACCCTATTTCGTACAAATACTGACCAACTGACATCTGTGGATATCCAAGCGAATACTGTAGATGAATCGCTCTAATAATATCTCTACATCGTTTACCAACCGAGGGCATTTACAATAGTTTGCGTCAAACGAGTTCCCATAGTTGCCGCCAATAATTCCATTCTTGGTATCGTGACATTCTTCAAAGGTGCAACTCTTGCTTCGGATGCTATAAAAACTAACTCGATTTGGCTTCCAATTTCCATTCTAAGGAATATAACTGTTGCGTAAGCATCTTTACTTCCATCTACAAATGTGTGACGTGCACACGCTTCTATGTTTCCTGGAGTCATTTTCATGTATCTTGGGATCTCTATATTCTTTAAAACTGTTAGTTCTTGAAACCATAGTAAAAATTCTTTACGTAACTCACCAATTATCTCTTCATCCCATTTAAAACCTAATTTCGAGGCTCTTTGCAATATTATTTTCGGACAGATCATGACTGGCGACGTAAAACCAAATGGATCAAATATTTTATGCACAGCTGATAACATACTGCGTTTGGTGATCTTTGTGTCAAAATCTTGTAACCAACTGAGGTTGATCTTTAACGTGTCAGATTCCTTATTCCAAACAAGTCCTAAAACATTAGTTTCATTCGTGTTTGGCGCTTCTTGGCAATCACCTGTGTACTCCCACTGTCTTAGATCAAAATTACTTTTCGCCATGAGCATCCTAGCATCTTCGATAAAATGTTTCAATTCTTCTTCGCTATTTACACTGGTTACGACATTATCCACATAAAAACTGTGCAACAGTCTATCTTTAAAACTTTCAGAGAAATCTGGATCCCTTCGGATGTGATATTCAATGACTGATGAAAGAAGAAATGGACTGCATTTCTCACTGAATACAATTCGGGTATGCCTGAATGTCATTAATTTATTTTCTTTTACGTCCTTCAACCACAAAAAACGTAGGAAATTTCTATCTTTCTCACAAATGCTGATCTGTAAAAAGGCTTTTCTAATATCTGCAATTACACTAACCTTTCTTTCTCGAAAGCGTAGAAGAACATCTGGAATGAGCTCAATCAAGTTGGGTCCACATTGTAGGCATTGATTCAGAGATGGATGATTTGCTAATCTTGCTGACGCATCAAATACAGGACGGATAGGTGTTGTAGTACTATTCGCTTTTATGATCGGATGATGCGGCAAGTAATTGCCATACGATTTCGTTTCGCAAGATGGAACTTCCTCTATAATACCTTCGTTCATCCAATCATTAAAAACATTCTCGTATTGTTGAAACATGTTCTTGGCGATTAACTTCGAGGTGGTGCCTTCCAAACGTTTCATCGCCAAACTAAAGTTATTTGGCAGTGTTGTTATGTCGTCAGCCCAAGGAAGGCAAATCTCATACCGCTTTTCATCGTTTACCTTTACTGTTTCTAAGAAATATTCCTTAGTTTGGCGACCTATCTCTTCACTTGACTACTTCTCTATGGTATCTGTAATTCCGATTAAGTCAAGTCTCCATAGGTTTGAGATATCCACTTCTTTTACAAACAGTGATGTTACTGTCATCGCTAAGTTTTCGGATGAACATGGCTTTTCAAATGGTGCCTTTTCCATTAATGTCCATCCAAGATATGTTTCCACTGCGACTAAATCAGAAGACAATAATTTTCTTTAATCAATCCTTTTCTTTCAAACTTTCTGAATTCTAACTTGGGTAGCGTAAACTTCCTTCTCATTGCATAACTACCGATAATTGGATTAAGAGCTCCACCTTGGCTGTTTACTGCTGACTGAAGTTTCGCCAATTCTAACTCGTGCGCCAATTTTAACTTTTCCAGTTCCAATTTCTCTTTTTGCATATTAAATGCTTCAGCTTTTTCCTTCGCTTGTATTTCTATTTTTTCTTTTTCCATATCCAATGCTTCAGCTTTTTCTTTCGCTTGTATTTCCAATTTTTCTTTTTCCATATTCAATGCTGCAGCTTTTTCCTTTGATTGTATCTCTAATTTTTCCCTTTCTTTTCTTTTTGAAACTGCATTTTCTAAAACGCACTGTACAAATTCAGGATCATCTTTATATGCCTTACAATTCAAAATTAGATCTTAGATCTTTAAGTGCCACAAGTGAAGTCGTTGGTGCTGCTATTTCACCTAATTGTTCGGCTAAGAAGATCAAATCTTCCTTTTTAAAACCTTTAACCAACTTAAACATCACGGAAAATCTTTATTTCATTTAATTTTTATTAACACCTTTTAAATTACGTATGACAGATAACCTTAATTAAACTCAGGTCCTGTACCGGCGTACGCTACTAATGTAACAAATCCACTAAACGTACCACGCAAAGCAGATTTATGTTTACTTTAAATTCTACGAATGAAAGTCTTTTACTAAACTTTAAATTTTAGACTTAAACAGCACTCACATTAGCACCTTTGTGCTCGCATAGTTGTACTATCTGACGGTGAGTCCTACGGTGAGATAACTTCAAAAACTTAGTAAATAATAACTCATAAAAATAAGCTACCAACATTTATTTTCTTTTTTACTGGAATTAACAAAAATAGGAAGTTGCCACAGAATACATCAAAACTTGTCTTTTTTTCTCTTTAACCCGAGAGAATCTCATGTGAACGTGCAAAAACAAAATAATAAATGTCATTTCAAGTCAATTGTTTTTCTTTACATTTTTCCATCTCTGATCGCATGATTTTGAACAAAAATAAATAATGCCGATTCCGTAACAAACTGTATTGTTGGCGCCGCTTACGTGACGTACATCTGAACTAAACTGAGATATGTAATCTAGATGCCGCCATTGGCGCGGGCTACATTTGTCTGGATTTTGTTTGAAGGCATATATGAGAAGTTTTTGGTCTGCACATATAATAAAGTTCCTTCCTTTGAGCATGTGTCGAAAACGCTTTACTGACGTATGCATTGCCAAGAGTTCTCTGTCGTATGTAGACCATTTCTGCTGACTTTTTGAAAGCTTGATTGATAAAAAAGTAATGGGTTCACAATACTTTTTATTAAGTTGCATAAGAGAACCGCCAACGGCTTTGTCGCTTGCGTCAATCCAAAGGCTTAACTTTACGCCGGGAATGGGATGTTGTAGGAGAGTTGCATTGACTAAAGCTTGTTTGGCGTCATTAAAAGCCTGCTCAGCCTCCCCAGTCCATTCAGTTGAGTCGTGTGAATTTTTTTCAGAGCGTCTTCTAGACTTTTTTGAATTCTTTATTCTTTCCAAGAACTTATTTAATGGAACCAATATGTGAGCAGCTTTTGATATACATCGACGGTAATAATTAAAAAACCCAAGAAAACGTCTTATCTGTGTAAGAGTAGTAGGTTGAGGAAATTTTAAAATACAATCAACAAGATCTGGTAGGGGCTCAATGCCAAATTCAGATACCTTAAAACCGGGAAAATCTATGGATGATAGGCCGAAAATGCATTTTGATGGTTTTAAGCTTAATCCGTATTTTTGTAAGCGTTGAAATATGATTTTCAGATGCTCGAGATGTTCTTCTGGTGTGCGAGATGCTACCAAGATGTCATCAATGAAGACATACAGAAATGGAAGGTCTCGTGTAATTTGATCCATGAACCGTTGAAATGTAGCAGCTGCGTTGCAAAGGCCGAATTGCATTTTTGCACACTCAAATAAGCCAAACGGTGTAATAATGACACTTTTATGTACATCATCTGAATGAATTGGTATTTGGTGGTAAGCGTTTATGAGATCAAGGTGGGAGTATATTTTTGTACCATGAAGATTCGAAGTAAAGTCTAAAATATTTGGAATGCTATAATTCTCTTTTATTGTTTGTGCATTAAGTGTTCGGCAATCTCCGACAGGTCTCCAATCTGTAGAATCTTTTTTTGGAACCATATGAAGTGGTGAGGCGTAACTTCGTAATGGCCCATAGGATGTAACAAATATTACCTTTTTGAACCCTATTCTGTTGTGTTAGGAATCAAAAGGTAATCTTGAAATTTTTAAAGCGTATCATGGGCTTTTTGATCTTTATGCGTATGCAATATTGTTGATGGTTAACTTTTCTTTAATTTTATTTTTTATGTCCATATAAAAGGAAAAACTGTGATTTTTTTTTTTTTTAGTTTCTAAGCTATTTTGAAGGGAAAAAATGGCAATTTCCAAACTTGAGCAATTTGATTTTCATATGTGACATTACATCAGGCAAGGACATTTTTAAATTCCTTTGATTTTTAACTTTCTCAAAATTGAGAAATTTTCAATTTTTTACAACATTTAATATTAACTGGTTACCAAATTATTATTACCAAATAAATATGAAGATAATTTTTCCAGAGATTACAATATTATGAATTTTCTAAACTTATATTAAATAGTTTTCGAGGTACTGAACTTCAAACTTCAAACAATTTCACACATGCCATTTTATGTCATAAGTTTTTTAAATGTCCAGAACTGCCAAAATATTTTACATATGGCTTAGATGCCGTATATTCCCGCGGCCGACATCTTGGATGTTTTGAGATTTCTTGGCGGTGTTGGCAATCTTTATCGATATGGCAACCCCGACGATTTAAGTGTTCTGGCAACTCCGTTTTTCCACGAGATTGTGTTTTGAAATAACTCCAGTCGTGGATTTAGCTGTTGTGAGAACTTGACGCTGTTTTTATATTGTGATTTTGATTGAATTTGATTGTGATGAATTTATATGTTTTACTATGGCTTCTGTAGTCCGCTTACCCGCTGTTGCTCATGTAATTAAAAAATATCGTGAATTTTTAAAGGAAAAAGGAGGTTTGTTTATAGTGTGTAGTCATAGGCCTATTTTGTGAAATGAAGGTGATGGTAGCAGGTATTTTGTGCTTGAGCTTTCCAGAAAGGAGATGTCTGTTAAGGTATGTTAATAATTTTATGCATATTTTGTTGTAATGTTTTATATTAGCCATTTATTGTATGTTTCTCAATTTCTCATGCATTTCGGGCATTTTTGAGATTGCGGCACAGCAACAGGACGCTTTAACGAGTTTCGTTCATTTTTCAGATTGCTGCAGAAGTAGTTTGCTGAATCCAGTTTTTTTTCGGTTTATGAACGCATAGCGTTCATACTTACATTTGCTATTTGCCGCTTTCAGGAGTTTCCTGCGTTTTTCAGGTTTATATTTTATTATTTAAACTTTATTTTTGTTAAGCCTAACATGAAGTCAGTGCTTGGCGATATTTACTACTTGGCAGAAAAGGGGTTTTCACGACAAGAAAAAATCCAAGATGGCGGCCGCGGGAATATATGACATTTGTTCCTTACATAGCTTAGCTCTATCTAAATATGAATTGAATTTGTGTATCAAATTTTATTAAAATCGCTTACCATGTGGCTACGGCTTGTTTTAAATTTTAGCTTCAATCTGTATGGAATTCCTTTTCATTGAACTTGATAACAGAACTGTTTTAGTAAAACTGATTATGATAACTGTCGTTACATTTAGATATCGGTAAACGTTGTTGGTTTCAGTGGCAAAAATATTCTTATTTATTCTATTCTCCGGCACCAACACCAATTTTCGACATCATATCGACAGCGTTGAGAATGAAGCTCTTTATATTTATTTATAACTCATTGTCGGCTGACTGTATTCGAAAAAAAAAAAAAAAAATCCCTGCCGGCCCGGCCTACAGGCAGAGGTAGATTTCGAAGTTAAGTATACTAATTTCACCAACAAAAACTAAATCATGATTAGATATAAATCCACTTTAACAGTTTTATCTGTCTGCTTTTAACGAGTTTTTATTTCATTTTTATATAATAGCTGGTTTTATCAGAATCATGTTAAGGCGGTATTAAAAAAAATACTTTTCCATGCTCAACAACTCGAAATTTTCTGGCACATTTTCAGATTCATTAAAAAAAAATATATATATGAAACTTGCTGACGTGATTTTTGAAAAGATTTATAAGCGACCTGTGTTTTTATTTTTCTTTCAATTAATTAAAACTTGATTAATAAACAATTATTTTCTCAGTAGGGCAATATTTTTCGTTTCTAACACAATCGCTTCGGGAAATTCTGTTCAAAATGCCCACTTTGACATCATTTTTTGAAATATATTCTGCCTCTATCAAAAAATCGATCATTACGGTACATTATATAGTTTCTGAATAAGAGAATCTACCAATTGGATGCGTTTGAGAGCAAAAATGAATTTAAAAATGAGTCAGAAAATAAGCAGTTTGGATTTGAATACACTCTTAATAAGATGATTTTTTTCTTCAACCGCTATGTATTTTTAATTTGTTTTTGCTGCAAGAATTGGTCCTATCAAAAACTTGTCTATATAGATGTTGAAGACAATATTAAGAAGATATATGATAAATTCATGGAGATTTGATATCTTGTGTATTGACGGAGTTATGAAAAATTTTCTTCTTCAATCCCTTTTTTTGTTTTCGTTTTTAATTTTTTTCGCGGTACGAATTGGTCCTATCAAAAACTTGTGAATATAAAAGTTGTAGATAATATTATGGAGATGTATAATAAAATTAATTGGATTTGATACTTTGAGAATTGATGAAGTTAGGATTTTTTTTCTCCCCAAAACACTATTTTTTGCGCCCCTTGAGCCCATTTTTAATTTTATCAAAAATCTGTGATGCATAAATTTTTGGCCCTATTTTTAGAAGTAATAAAAACTTTAAACTGATTTGATATGTGCAAAAATTAAGAAGTTATGGGGGTTTTTCGGTTTTCACAAAACCTCTCCCTATTTCCATCCCCTTGGTCCGATTTTGCCCATTAACGAACTTGACCGAGATTTTATGTCCCTTGATTTTATGTATCAGTTTGGAAGAGATTTGTGCAGAATTGTGGAAGTTATCGTGTCCAGAAGAAAGTGATATATATTTGTCATTTTAGGCTTAATGCCGACAAAATTGGATGAAATAACGCATTTTCTATGAATGAACTCACAAGCTCCTCTGACGATTCTGTGAGTCATTCATAGTTTCTTATTTTACATACTGGTTTCCTATGTTCATTTCTAAATCATCTTTAGAACTTTATCAATTTCTTCATATATTTGTGATTTCAAATTTATTATATATATATATATATATATAAAGTTTTTTACTGAGGGTGGTTTTGGGTTCTAGGGGTCATGATCGGTGTAGATTTGCAAAAATTTTTCAGAAATTCCAACTTAGGAGGTAGTATTTCATACGAAATCTACCTGAAATTCTCCGAATCAGGGCTCCAGCTTGGCCTCCTTTTTTATTCAGAAATTCAGGCTTCATACCAGAAAACGCTAATAATATATTTTGCTTTATTTAATGACAAACATTTCTTGATTACCTAAAGTAAAAATTATTTCAGATTTTCTGGTATGTTGGGAAAACTTCTGATTACAGATGGAGGACAAACTGGCAACCCCTAAATGTGAAATTTGAGTAGCTCCTCCTTCATACGTCCATGCGTGATTTAGAAATATGCCGAAAAACGGAAGAAAGGAGGTGGGTTGTACCAAAGCCGCCTCAAGACTACAAGCCAAACACAAGGTTTCGTGACGTCACGACGCGGGACTTAGATCAGCCGTGGAGAGCACATGCGTTATTAAAACATATTAATTCTTTCCTCTATATTTCAACTTATTATCACAGCATATGAGGAAAAAAATAAAAACTTATAGTTTAAAGACGCCAATTAAGTGCTTTTTAATCAATTTCGATCACTCGAAACAATAATAATAACGATAACACAAAAACAATATTTATGAAATAATGTCACTGTGTCAATGAAAATGTGCATCAGAATTAAAGTTACATTAAAGAAAATTCGTTCGTTAATGAAAAAAAATCCCAAGTATTAAATTTATTTTAGTAGACAGTTTTTATTATTTATTCTACTTTGAAATTTTAGAAACAATATCAATTATCTATTTGGTATATATTCAAAAACAAGACATTATACCGGGTGTCCCAAAAAGGACTGACTGATTTTAAAATTCAATAACTTGCAAACGGTGACAGATATTAAAAAAATTCTTGCATGAGGGTTATGCATAAGGTCAAAAGTTTTATTACAGTGATTTTCAATTTTAGTTCGATTTACAAACAATAGATGGCGCTGAAAGCAATAGTCGCTAAATACAGGCTCGATTTTTGGTACTTCGTGGCCCGGATAATACATTTCCATCTCCTTTTTCTGCATGGAACAAGATAAAGGAGCGAAAATCGAGCCTGTATTTAGCGACTATTGCTTACAGCGCCATCTATTGTTTGTAAATCGAACTAAAATTGAAAATCACTGTAATAAAACTTTTGACCTTATTCATAACCCTCCTGCAAGAATTTTTTTAATATCTGTCACCGTTTGCAAGTTATTGAATTTTAAAATCAGTCAGTCCTTTTTGGGACACCCGGTACATTATTACACACACACACATATATATATATATATATATATAAATTTGTAGTTTAAACACATAAATTGAATTATTTTGCTTTCAGTTATTTCAAAATAAATAAATAACAATAAGTGTGCCAATCAAAACCCACATTTAAAAATTAAATTAAAGTGGAAGAAAAGTGAATGTTAAATGAAAATAAATTCAAGTTGTGTTCTATTTTTATTTTTAATCGGGCTTGAAATTATACAGTAAATATCCTATTAAATATTAAGGGATTTGAAACCTGCATATAACAAATAGTAAAATTAAAGTATACATGAAATTAAGTATTCTTATAAATAAATTTTCGTACTGTAAACTTTACTCATCAGAAATGGGTAATTTTCACATAAAATCCATTAAATTAAAAAACACAAAACTGTCATTATACTAAAACAACACATGTTCACGAAACAGAAAATTATTATTTAGTTTTGTATTAGTTTGATATATTATGTAAGGTACAAGCAATAGATTTTTTAAAAAGTGTATTGACATATGAAGAGAAAAATAAAAGAAAGAAAGAAAGACTTTCATCAATTGGAATTAAAATATTCCTAATTTATGTTCATTTTCCTCGAATGTTTAGGTAATAGCTGATAAAAAAAAAAAAACATCGAAAAACACAAAAACCTTCCACGAAAATATTTCATTTCCAAAATAATGTTGTGTGGGTTCTTAAATGTTTGTTCACATCTTTTAAGCTTAAAATAATCAATTTTTATGAGATGAAAAGTATTTCCTGACTAGATCTAAAAGTAAATTTATAATTATAGAATAATAATTTTATTTATTGTTACTTTTAATTAAACATTAAAATGTATATGAAAACACATAGGATTTTTGCGAAGAAGGTGTGTGTGTGGGGGGGGGGGGGGGGAGCAACTACTGTTTTGCATAAGGGTACTAACAACCCTTCCTCTAGTCTTGTAAATACATTGTTTACAGTTGTGGCAAAAATAGAGAGATTCAAAAACATTATCCCCATAGCTCTATTTACGCAGTACATAAGCATTTATAATTTAACAAAAAATTATAAAAAGAATTTTTATTAAGATAGCAAACGTTTAAGATTAAAAAACAACCATAAATTGATACATGTATATCGATCGGGGTTTGCTTTAAAAGAAGTAAACAAGATAAAAATGCTATGTATTCACAGCGACTTTTATGAAAATTTCTGAACAAATTAGAAAGAGAGGATGGTGTGACAAAATACAAATTAAATGATATAAGTCTTGACACGATTTAGGGATGTTTGCCATTTTAAATTATTGCTCTATGTGGAACGAAACAGAACTACAATAATATAGTTTCGTTTTGAGACACGGTATTATTGATAGAATCGTACTAGGATTTGCTAGTTAATTTATTTCAAAGAAATTAAAAATAAAAGATTTTGAACACAAGAAACAAAAATTGTGCTGATAGCATATAAATATAATTTGAAAATAAAACTTACCTTGAAAAGAATATGTTATCAGGCTGAGTAAAACACATGTGCACGTAAAATAGCAAGATACAAAATTCAAATGTTCGGGGCTGGCGCGCTGGCAGTTAGCCAGCCCCGGGCTGTGACGTCACATGTGAAGGGGGGGGGGGGTGAAGGGCGTGTCTGGCTTGTAGTCTTGAGGCGGCTTTGGTTGTACGGTATTTTAAATGTTTTACAAAAATAGTCGTTATCGTCCAAACTCTTTGAAATTTTTAGGAGCTAAAAACATGTTTTCGTAGCCTGTGTGAAGAAACAGTAAAAAAATATTGATATTTAAACGTAAAAGTGCTCGTAAAAGATTTTTTTCATTTGGTTTATTTCAGTAGTTAAAAAAAAAATAGTTTTTTGTTCGAACTCTTTCAGATTTTCATCGGTTATAAGTATGGCGGTTATGCACCTCGTGACAAGTTCGTTAAAAAATATTGGTATCTAGCTGAAAAAGAAATATGTTTTCTTCTCGCTTTTTTTTTCTTGTTTTCGCATTGGCTCCGTTAAAATAGCAACAAAAATAGTTTTTATCCTCCAAACTCTCTGAAATTTTAATGCGTTATAAATATAACTGTATCGGAGCCCTCTTTAAGATTTCGTGAAAAAATATGCATATTTTGTAGTGAAAACGTGGTCCAAAGATGGGCGAAACCGTGAAGAGATTACCGTGCCAATTTTTAGTGTTTTCGTCGTAATTTTTAAACATTTTATTTTGTAAAAAATACTTCTACTCCTCCGAACATTTCTACATTTTTGTAGGTGACGTAAATCGGGTCTACAGAGATGCTCTGAAGATATTTTGTCCAAATAAGGACGTTTAGACTAGGGGTGCACAACCTTTTAAAGAGAAGGGTCACTTGCAAAAATGATTGGGTTGTCGAGGGCCACATCAGTAACACAGAGAAAATTCTATATCGGGGAGGTAGGGGGGCGTAATATGTCTTTATTCTTGATGAATAATTATTTTTTGTCTGTAATAGAAATAAACAAGCGGAAATAAATAATTGTATGAAGGAATGCAGGGCTTCTTCGCATCTGTATGAATAACCATTCAACACTTTATGAAGACTAACGGTTTCTTCTCGACAAATAGTAACTTGAAGAAAAAAAATTACACAAAATTTCTAAATAATTGAACGTCATTGAAAATTATAAAAAAAGAAATATTGAAGAGTAACTTAATTTAAAATAAAAAGGAAACTTATTTTTGAAATAACAAGGCATGATGGACTAATTATGCTATTTTTTCTGCGGCCTATTAACAAAACTCGTTTTTTTTTCTTTTGTCAATCAAGTACGACTGATTGACGAAATTCGCGATTTTTTATCAACGACCGATTGAAAGATTTCGCGGTAATTTTCCATTGCCGATTGGCAAAATTTGCAATCTTTTCAAATAACCAGTTTGCGATACATGCGATAAATTGACGCAATTCGCGATTTTTTTCAGCGATAAATTTTGAAATTTCGCGATTTTTTTCCCACAACGGATCAACGAAAATTGCGATTTTTTCCGCCCCTGATCGAATTATTTCGCAACCTTTTTGTTCTACGATCGATTTTCGAAATCTGCAAGTTTTTTCCATGAACGATTGACAAAATTCGCGATTTTTTTCCATGAGGGATTGGCGAATTTTGCGATACTTTACGTGACAGATTGACAATATTTGCAATTTTTTTCCAATGACCAATCGACGAGTGATTTTTTTCCTGATATACATTGATGTAATTTGCGATTTTTTTCGCTCAATAAGTTGGCGAAAATTGCGATTTCTTTTTCGCTCCCAATCGATGAAATTTCCGATTTTTTCCTGCGACGAATGGATTCCTATTTCATGTTATTTTTGGGACCGACACACAAATTTGTAATTTTTTCCATGAGCTATTCACGAAATGAGCGAATTTTCGGGAAAATTCACGGTTTTCTTTCACGAGCGATTGACAAATTTCGCAATATTTTTGCCACCAGTTGACAAAATTTGTAATTTTTGCTATCAATTGTCAAAATTCGTGATTTTTTTCCGCGACAGATTGACAAAATCGCGATTTTTCCCCCAGTCGATCAACGAAATTTGCAATTTTTGTACCTCATCGACAAAATTCGCGATTTTACTATGCCCGATTAACAAAATTCGTGATTGTTAACTGACTCTGATGAAATTTGTAGTTTTTCCCGCGGCGAATTGACAAAATTTACGCTTTTTTCCCACAATACTGGCGAAACTCGCGATTTTTCCGCGTCTGATCAACGACATTCGCGATTCTTAACTGACTCTGAAGAAATTTGTAATTTTTACGCGACAAATTGATGAAATTCGACATTTTTTCTCGCGATAAACTGACGAAACTCACGATTTTTCCGCAGCCGGTCAACAAAATTTGCAATTTTCCCGTACCTCATCGACAAAATTCGCGATTTTTCTGTGCCCGATTAAAGAAATTTGAGACTTTTCCGCGCCGAGTCGACAAAATTCGCGATTTTTCCTCTCGCGATCAACAAAATTCGAAAATTTTCCGCACCCGATAAACGAAATTTGCGATTCTTAACTGACTCTGACAATTTTGTAATTTTTTCCCACGGCAAATTGACAAAATTCCGATTCTTCTCACGATCAACTAACAAAACTCGCAATTTTTCAGCAACCGATCAAGTATTACATAATCGACAAAATTCGCGATTTTTAACGCGTTCGATCAACGAAATTCACGATTTTTAACTGACTCTGACGAAATTTGCAATTTTTTCAGCGGCAGATTGTTGAAATTCGCGATTTTTTCTCGCGATAAACTGACAAAACTCGAGATTTTCCCCCCAGTTGATTAACGAAATTTGAGATTTTTCTGAGACTCATCGATGAATTTCGTGATTTTTCCGAACTCGATCAACGAAATTTGCGATTCTTAACTGGCTCTGATGAAATTTTGCAATTTCTTTCCGGGGATAATTGACGAAATTCGCGATTTTTTCCTGCGACATATGGACGAAAAATTGCAATTTTTCCAGTTATAAATTGACGAAATTGAGTAAAAAAACCCGAAGAAATTATATAAATTGTGATCGCGGGCCACTTTTGGCCCGCGGGCCACAGATTGTGCATCCCTAGTTTAGACACTTCTACCGTAGAAAAAACATCGTCTTCGTGAGGTGCAAGGTGATCTGCGGTCACGAATTTTTTAAATGGTTGAAATTCGTATTTTTGAAAACCGATTGCACCGCCGAAGAGAAGAAGCTCTCAACTTTATATACGTATTTTTTGTTAATCGGTACCTCTAAAAATTTGCCATCAGAAAGCGATATCGTATTGGAGAAAAAGAGAACTCGAAAACGGTCCTTTTTGAATTTTTTTTTAAAGGTTAACAACCATATTTTTTCAAACTGATTACTGCGTTTAAGATGTAAAACTACGAACTTTAAGAATATATCTTGGGTTTTTCAGCATGCCGAACGTTTTAGCTGATTGAGGTTAAAACAGAAGATATTCGGTTCTTCTCCCCTTTCTGCTCGAAAATCAGATTCTGGGCATGCAAAAGCTCTCCTTCACCGATAAAAGAAAAAAAAAATCGCCTTTTTAACCCTTTGAGGGGTCCCACCTAATTTTAATCAAGATTTGCACCAGGAACTTTTAATTTAAATTTATCTTTCTAACTTTGGTGGAATAAAGTTGAAAATTGCTTTTTCTTATTTTAAAACAAATTTTACGAATATTCCGGTGTGAATTTAACATTACAGAAACGCAATTACTTGCCTCTGAAAGGGTTAATGAGTTTTTAATCAATATCTCGGCTAATTATCCAAAGTCTAAAAATATGAACCCCAGGTGCATCAGGAAATGCTTTGGACTACCCTCACACAAGTTTTCAGACTTGTGTGTGTGGTAAATATTTCTAGCCATCGCTGAACACCGACACACACACGCACACACAGACAGAGTAATCTTGTCTTTTATTAGTAGAAATACGGGCACACATGAGGAATTTTTGACACAAAGAAAAAGATGATTTTCGTATAAATATAAAATATGATTTTTATTTTTAAAAATTTTGTTATCGATATTTCACACAGTTTTATTGACAGAAAATTATACAAAAATTCTGAGTTATGCGTCTTTAGTGTCTGTAAACCCTATAGGCTAATGGCATGAAATTCGGTACAGTGGCATGAAATTCTGTGTAAATATGCACAAATGTGTCAGATTTTCAAATTTATTGTATAATCAATTGCTATATATCAAAAAGAAGCTACTTTTATGTTGAAAATTAATCCAGAAAAATATTTTTTGATGCCGTAACATGATTTTAAAAATTGGACCTCAAACATTGAAGAAATTCAGTAACGATTAAGCTTGAAAAACATAGTATTTTTATTCATTCTGAAAAATTACTTAAACAGCCTTTTATATCATTGTGGGTACAAGTGTGGTTTGTAGTTAACACTAACTATCTTTGGTAGCGTTATTTTACTAAAAATAAATAAGTTAAAGTTAGATTTTATTAATAAAAAGCTTTTAACACTTTTTGTCACACACGTCATAACAAAGATGCTTCAACCATTTGTTGAACATTTTTTAAAAACTTCTCTGAGTAAGCTTGTTATAAACCACAGTAAATGTAAATAGTTAAATTAAAAAAATATATATATATATTGGCGGGTGCGACAAAATGTTTGTGATAGGTGTGACAAAATTTTTAAATTATACTTAGAGGTTTCCAATACTAATACTGCATTTCTAGATGAAATAGAAATCTGAAATCTATTCAAAATTGATATTTTTTAAACAAATAGCAGGTCATTCAGTTGAAAAGATAGTAATTTTAGATTTTTATTTTTGTAAAATAATAAATGATATTTATGCCGCTTTCAAAATTTATTCTCATTTTAAAAATGTATTAATTGGGATTGAAAATGTTTTGTTAGCCTGTATGTGCATGTCTTAGCTGTAACTAATATTTCAACTGTTACTACTGATGTTTAGCATATGTGCTTTTGATTAATAATGATGAGTTAAAAATTTAATTTGCTTTGAGGCGGTGAAAAATTCGATTTGATACAACGAAGGTATTCTTCAAATAGATTTTGCAGAAAATTACAGTACAATTCCTTAGGATGACTCAAGTACCCATTGGCCACATGAACAAATCATAATTTGTACAAGTTGTCCATGGTTGCATTTACATGTAAATGTTACACGCCTTGTTCTTGTTATTAGTAATGAATTTAGTCAGAATAAATTTACTAATGAGCTTTCTTCTGTTATAACTAATCTCAAGGCAGAGTTTCAAATATTGGAAAAGGTAATTTTTTTTTTCTGATGGCAGTGCACAGTTTAAGAATGAATTTACTGTTTCTAATTTTTGTTTTTTTAAGAATAATGATTTTGGTGTAATTCGGGAATGATTTTTTTTCCCTCCTTAGATGGGAAAGATGCAGCTGATGGAAGAGAAAGGGCATGGTGCAGTCAAAAGTATGGACTCTAGTGAAACCAAGAAAATTTGTTGTGAATTTTCTTGGTGATGATGTTTTTCTGTATGCTAGATATTATATCATTGGAATCAAATGTCTGTTTACATCATATGAAGAAGTTCCCAATGTGAATCATTGTTCAGGATGAGGTGGTGGAAAATATTGAATTCGATTATAAAATTGTTACCAGTTCTAAAAGTCAAAACAAGTGGATCTCATGGTTTGAGATTTTGACTTAGTTTCTTTAACCACTGCCGGCAGCAACAAGAAACAATTAAGTAACAAATTATATTATGCTATTGTTCTCTCTATAAATTACCAAAAGAATGAAATTAGTTTAAAATATATCCACGTAAATGTTATTGGTATTGGCAGGAATCATGTGAAAATAAATCTTATCGTCAGAAGGATTCTTCCAAAATCAATTGTAATATGAGTTGCTATTATACATTTTAAACTAATATCTTTGGATAATTAAAAAAAAAAAAGGTTTTTGGTATAAAATATTGCTGCCTTATCAATTTTACACTTAAATTTCACTATTTAAATGTTTAATAATTAAAAAAAAAGTGTACAGTGTGACACCTATCACACACCAAAAATTTTAAAAAACAGTTTTAATAACTGAAATTGGTTTGAATATGGAATTCTTTTGTTCACTTGAAGGTTTTAAAATTATAAAAATAATCAAGTATTTATCATAATAAAATTCACAAGAATTAGAATAAACGTGAATGAAAGTAAAAAGCCATGTTGCGAAAGAGTCACACCCGTCACAAAATTTTAAATTAAAAAATGTGAATGGTCCGATTATTTTACAATTGCTTTAGAATATACCGGGTGTCCTAAAAAGGACTGACTGATTTTAAAATTCAATAACTTGCAAACGGTGACAGATATTTAAAAAATCCTTGCAGGAGCGTTATGTATGATGACAGGAGTTTCTTTTTTACTGTGATTCTCGAATTTAGTTCGAATTACAAACAATAAATGGTGCTGCGAGCAATATGTGTTAAATCCAGGCCCGATTTGTGGCACTTCGGGACCCACTCAATACATTTTAATCTGCTTTTTTAGCATGGAAGGAGGAAAAAAAAAATATTCAGCTTGAATGTAGCGCCATCTATTGTTTGTAATTCGAACTAAATTCGAGAATGACGGTAAAAGAACTCCTGACATCATACATAACCCTCCTGCAAGAATTTTTTAAATGTCTGTCACCGTTTGGGAGTTACTGAATTTTAAAATCAGTCAATCCTTTTTAGGACACCCGGTAAGAGCAGATCCAAAATAGTATGCTAAATTTTTTGAAGAAAATTAATTAATAAATTGTGCTTTTAAAAATACATTTTAACCCTGTAAAATGAGTCAAAATGTCACACCCTTCACCACGGAATGACCCAGTAGTTTTTGAGAAAATTGGTTTTTATAAAATTAAAAAAACATTTTTATCTCATGAAATATCAATATTGATAAGGTGGTAATAGGGAAAAATGACTGCCAGGCAGGTAGAAACATCTGGGAAAAAGATCAGGAAAATCGATTAAAAGGCATGTTGCCCCATTCTTAGCCGGCTGGCAAATTCACAAACACTCAATATCCCGGCGCTCTTAACGCCAACCTCTGTTGCCAAGCGCTTTGGCGAGAAAATGAACTTCGACGCACATGCGTGTGTTCTCATACAAATACGTTTGCAAAAATTTGAAGCTACTTTAATTTATCCATTCAACTGCGTATTTCTTGTTTGTGGAATACTTGCAAGAATACGAGTGCGAAATACTAAATCATTACTTTACCTTCTGAATAATTGTAATTGAACAAGTCAAATATTTAATATTATTGATCTGATCTATAACTTTGTATTTTTTTCCTCCCAAGCTAAAGTATTTATTTCTGTAGAGGTACGTAGTATGTGCTGCCATCTAGTGCAAATGCAAACATAAGTACTAAATACATTACAATAACAAGTCCCTATTTCATCCTCTGAATAATTATGATATGTATATACATTCATATGTATATTGTGAATAAGTGAAATGTTTATTCTTATAGATCCGTTCTATAATATAAATAAGTAATATAAATATAAGTTATATTTATATAAGTAAATATGTATATATATATTCCGCCTTTAATATAAGTAATATAAATAATATATAACCCGCTCTTTTTAAATGATCCCCATAAATAAATGAAAATTTACCATAATTATCTTACTTACTTGTTGCGTCTATGCTAAGATAAGTATAAGTGCTTTGTTGCTGATTGATAATAAGTTAAAAATAGCCAGCAGGGGGCGATCCAGGCAAAATTTGGGACCTATTTTGGGCACTTTCGAAAAAAATCAATTTAATAAAACAGGCCTCTTCACCAAATTATTTTTAATAAAAATAGCCCCTTCACAAAATTCTGCTTAATAAAATAGGCGCCTTCACAAAGCTCATTTCATAAAAACATACCCTTCATTAATTATTTTTTTATTTTGCCAGATTTTAAAATGTGCATTTTGTAAACAAAACAAATTCACTAGAAAACAAAATTTTTCAGGATGACTTAAAGCTTTTATTATTAATTAATACTTTGTCCAAATTTGAGTAACTAGATTTCATCTTTCGTTGTAAAATTTATTTTTCCCAAAAATATAAATATTTCACATAAATAACTTTTGCTTTTCACAAAATGCCCCCCCCCCCCGAAAAAAAAGCTTGCATAGCCTCCTAACCAGTAATAGAACCCCCCCCCCCCACACACACACCCTTTTAACTTTTCATAATTTTTCCATGCATGCTTCATTATCAAACCACTTAGCAGAAAATTTGCATTTTTTTTCAAAGTAATAGAAAACTTTGAATTTTATATACTAATGGCCATTTACAAAATTGCATTTATTTCAAAGATTTTAGGATATTTTATCCATTTCTCATTTTTATTATTTTTTTCCATATTTATCCATTAATGGAATGCTCAATTAATTTTCTTCTCTGTACGGCTATCAAATTTATTTAAAACAAATCAAAAATTTTACTTAATTAGGATGAATATCAAAAAGTAAAAGTCTAAACATGAGCATTACTTTATTATTGAATTTGTGGGATTATTGCAGTGCTGTATTAATTTAGAATGTGCATATTTACTTTGTAGCGATAATCTTAGTCTAACAGCATCAATATTCGACTTAGTATAATCAATAATACAACTTGTGTAGACTGAATTAATCTGCGAAAACTACAAAAAAAAAAAAAAAAAAAAAAGAACTCTTTGAACTTTGTAAGCGTATCTAAAATATTCATATAAAGCGGATATAAATATTCGCACATGCAAATTTCGAACTACGATACTAAAAATAGACTGCAGCATGCATGCGCGTCAAAGTTCATTTTCTCGCCAACGCACTTAGCAACAGAGGTTGGCGTTAAGAGCGCTGGGACGTTGAGTGTTTGTGAATTTGCATCCGTTTGTGCCTTTTCAGTTAGCGCCAAAATGCGGTTCGATTCCAGTGCATGTTGGAATTACTGTTGCCAGGTCCAGTGTCACAAGAAAAGCGGGACAGGAAGACAAATAAAGACGGGCAGTAGCTTCTAAATCGGGACGTAAAAATACAGTAATCCATATGAAAACGGAACCTGTATAATAACGAATTCCTGTCCTAAACGTAAAAATTTCGTTGTCTGTACGCTAGGAATACCATATAGTTACACCTACTAAGACGAAAGCCTGATTAAAACTGGATTTTTCCCACTAAATAAGCAAAAAATCTTATACAGTAAAACCCGTGAAAGCGAAATCAATAGATACTGAAACAAAAAATCTATGTAGTAGGTGTAATTGTATAGTAGTCCTATCGTAGAGACAGGGAAGTTTCTACTTTTAAAATAGAATTCCGTTATAAACAGGTTTCGTTTATTTTTTCGGTGAACAAAAGTACAGAAAAGCGTGAAAACAGAATCGCTAGGAACCGCTAAAAACTTTTTACTTTCTTTTATCTTTACAAGAAGAAAGTATTGGATTCGTGAAAAAATTTCGGCTTCCGGTTTTTGATGGTTTTATACGTTTTAGAAGGTCCTGAACACGATTTGAGGTTTTTTCGAAAGTGTCTGTCTGTGAGTGACAAAAATTTTGTGGGCTTTCTATCTCAAGAACTAATGCACGGAATTTCACAAAACTATACATTCAGTTAGACCTTGATATAAACTGGTGCTGATTAGTTTTTGGTGTATATCACCCAACAGGTGGTGCTGCTATGATGCATTCCGCAATAGCTCTATCTCGAGAACTAATGCACGGATTTTCACCGCACTTCAGATTCAGTTAGTCCTTAATATGAATTGGTGATGATTACGTTTTGGTGTAAATCACCCAACAGGTGGCGCTGCTATGCTGCATTTTTCACGATTTCTCCGCAATAGCTCTATCTCAAGAACTAATGGATTAATTTTCATCAAATTTCAGATTCAGTTAGACATTGACATAAATTGTTGCTGATTAGGTTTTCAGTTGGTGCTGATATGCTTGCTCATTTTGCATGATTTACATGACTTTAGATATAGTCATATCTCAAGAAGTAATATGCACGGAATTTCATATCTTTAGAATCGTCATGATGGACATAGATTGCCAGTTAATTTTGCCACTGTGCTAGCGAATCTTGAAGTATTACCATGTATGAGATAGAAGAAATTTTTGGGATTAGCGCATCCGATTACTTAGATATGGCGGTAGATTTAGGCAGGTAGATCGTATGTTCGTCTAGACAGGTAGATCTGTAAGGTATTCCTTTGGAAAGAACTATAAAAATTATCCGTTATAGATAGGTCCTGTCTTCACACGTTTTACTGTATAAAGTTCCAATCGATGCAGACTAACGCGTAGCATGGCACTGAAAGAAATTAAAATATAGTTATGCATCATGAAAAATTGGGACTTTCGGCATCCCACGGAGTGGTTACGCGGTACAAGTCTTGAAATCCCTGAAAATCGAGAAGACCCACGTAAATCGGGACACCTGGCAACACTAGTTGGAATAGATGCGATTTCCATACATAAAAAAGAAAAAAAATAAGTAAAACCGATTTTATGGGTTAATCTTCTGTATTCAAGTCCATAGTCAAATGACGTACTGTAAATGTGATTTGATGCCAAGAGGTTTTTTTTTTTTTTTATTTTTTTTTTAAAATCTTTAACCGCTTACCAGTTTTGCCTGTACCTACTACGGTCAGCGTATTTTCCCAGCGTGATTTGTCCGTGCTAAGTACGGGCATCGCATTTTCTAGGCTTACGTTTTTGTTTGTCCGGTATGTTTTTAGGTGCATTCGTAATTATAAATATGTAGCACCTATAGTCATCGTCTGGTACGCCCGTCCGTCTGTCCACATATAACAGCGCAAAAACTATCCAACCGAATGGTTCGAAATTAAAAATATATAATCGTTGCAGAATTTTGCCGACCTTTTCAAATTTTATGAAAATTGTAATGTATAGTTCAATTATAGGGACAGTCAGAAGTATTCAGTTACATTACGGCCAATGGGAAAAAATAGTTTCAAGTGCATTTTAATGATGTTACAACCTTTAGAAAATAATGAAATTGATATGCATTTAGGAAATGCACTAAAATATACATTCTGTAGAATATGCGGTGTAAATAATATTTATTATTCCTTTACAGGGCCACATAAAAGAATTCCGTTACATAATGGTATAGGGGAGAAGATTGTTTGCAGCGTATTTTAATTATGTTAAACTATTTCATATATAATGAAATTGATATACGCTGCTGAGGTTTACTACAAGTTACTTCCTGTATAATAAAAAGTGCGTAGTATTTACAGGGATTCACAAAAGCTTTCGGATATTATATGTATCCGAAGTACTGTATGTAAGCTATGATTGCTGGAAGTACATTTTTAGTTGTGATGTGAGTTTTTAAGTTTAGCTAAATTTTTGCATATTACGTTGTGTGTATAAATACTGTAGATCATATACAGGACTACACAAAAGAATTTGTAAGGGTTACTGAGTATGATCGAAAATAGCTTAAAGGTGGTTTTTAAATGAGTTATGCATTTTTACGATGAACTATATTTACAGAAGGTCATTCGCACTTTAAGGAAAGGATTTTGTAATTTATTTTTCTCGTTTCCAATTTGAAATAAACATTTGGCAACTTCAGAATAATCGTCTGCTACTGTTATCTTTTGATTGGAATGTCAAATAAAAGCAGTATTGCCAGATTGGGGATTTTGTCCCCATTTTGGGATTTTTGAACCTTCAGGGGAATTTTTTGGGGACAAGTAGTTCATGGGGAAATGTTTGGGGACTACCAACATTTTTGGGAAAAAACTTGGGGATTTTTTTTCACTATTTCCCTTAAAATTTACTTTTAGTCATCTGAAAACACTGGATCTAACTCGATTTTAATTTGAAAAACCAAAATTAAATACAGAATTCGGAGATATCAAACATTGTTCTCGTGGTCGTGCTCGTCGTAGAAAACATGATAGTTTACACGTATCACAGGTGTATCAAGATCTGCCTCGGACTATCCCCATCTGAATTTCCAGACCACTATATAAGTCGGCAGATTTTCTTAGTCATCTCGGACAAACACACAGACACATTTATTTTATTAAAGGACATAACAACAGAAATAGAAACAATTTTGTAACTTTTTTTGTTTAAGGTTGGTGAATTTGCGCTTTATGGAAAGACAGCAGAGTTTTTGTTAGACGTGCAAATGCATACTACACATTTCTGCATTTATAACTGAAACTATTCAATGAATGCAACAGATCCCCTAGTTCTCCTTATAAGAAACTTGAATGATAACTCTGCGTTCTTAAGCGGCATAAACCTTCACATTACTAAATTTGCATAACTTAGTCGAAACGTTCTTTTACCGCGCTTTTTAAAAGATTTAATTAAAGATATGACAAGCAGCTATTTTTCTTTTATTATTGATAAAAGCACAGTGATTGATACAACAAAGGTGCTTTGCTTTATGAAACTTCAGTATGGATGAGAAAAAACTGAAAACAGCGTTTTATACGCTAAGTCTGATAGAAGCAAGTGTTGCGAACACCATCTCGGACTCATTCAAATCTCACCTGATTAGAGATGGTCTAAACCTTTAAAAACTTATTGGCGTAAGCGTAGATGGTGCTAATATAATGATTGGCCAGTATCATCCATTGGCAACAATTTAAAAAACAAGCATAAAAGAACTTGCCGTTGTAAAATGTATCTCTCATTCATTTCGTTTAGCTGCGAATATGCATGCAAAATTCTGCCGGGTGTAAATATTTATTTTTTGTAAATGCGGAATTTTTTCAAAAAAAGGCTTGATTTGAGGAAAAATTTGAGTTTAAATTAGTTAAACATTTTTTTATAGTGGTAAATTGAAAACTGAAAATTTACTTTTTTGAGTAGAAATTGAATTGGGGACTTTTTCGTAAAAAAAAACTCATTTGGGGAAATTTTCAGAAATTTTGGGGAAATTGACTTTCGACTATCTGGCAACACGGACTAAAAGAGTTATTTTGAAAATGGCTCCTAAAATTGTTAGAGGATTCGAAGGTTACGTAACTCCGATTTCCGAGGAGAAATATTCGTATCAACAAATTATAAAGCGGTGTAAATATCGCGGTTATTGCATTTAAAAAATGTATTTATAATATATTAAATTTGAAAAGAAAAAAGTCTAAGTGAAAGTAAAAATGAGAACATGACCGTGAAACCTCATCTTAAGCAATGGCGGATCTAAGGGGGGGGGGCGATCGCCCCCCCCCCCCCCCCTTGAGCGGATAAAGTGTTTGCAAAACGGCATTATGCATCCTCACAGGAAATGACTTGGTTGTGAAGCTCGAGCCCGGCGCGACCCGACCCGGGTCGCGCCATTTTAAAACCACGAGACCGGCCTGGGTAAGGTCTTTTCTCTTTAAGAGCCGGGTCGTGCCCTGATCTTAAAATTTTTCTGCAAATTCGGGTCGGGCCAGACTTCTTTTTCTTCCAGGTCGAGCCTGACCTGGACTTCATTCTTCCTAGAGGTCTGCACTGGCCAAAATTTCCAGGTCGGGACTCGGCCCAGGATAAAAGCTAAACGTTCGGTCCATTTCAGCCCGTATGATAAGCAGTATTGGTCAGACCGCGAACCGTGCACTTCTCTAAATTCTTCTCTCCGAGCCCAATTTGGTTTGTCATTTTACTAATTTGTTATTCGTAAAAATTATATTTATGTTGTACATTTGTTTAGCGAAATCTTTAAAAATTTAATTTGACTTAATAAGTTACAGAGATGCATTTTCTTAAAATCTACTTTTTTTCTTTGTAGAGCTTTAAAATTGTGATTTTCTTTTATTATACGTTTCTTTCATTCTAAACTGATTTTCTTACTGGATTTTCATTTTAATGTAATTTGTCTAATGATTTTTATGTAGCGTTTATGTACATAATTGCCTAAATAGTCACTAATATAAATGTTTTTCTGTATTCATGAATTTCGAACAAAATCTGAAATAAAATATGAGCATAAGTAATTGTGCTTTATGAATAATTTTAATTGCAAAATTCAGCCTGGGTTGGAGTTGATTTTTTAGCTTTTATACCGGGCCGGGCCAATAGTTTTTTTATGCGGGTTGGACCTAGAAATTTCAGCCCAGGTAAATCTCTAACTGACATATCGAAGCCAGCTTTAATTATTTTTTTAAATGCTTCTTTCAGCCACCATCCCATAGCTACTGAATATACAGGGTGTCCTAATATGGGCTGACGGATTTTAAATACAATTCAATAACTTATAAATGACGACAGCTATTAAAAAAATACTTGAAGGAGTGTTATGTAAGATGTCAGGAGCAAGGGTAATTCTGTTCCTAATTTTCCGAAATTTTAACCCTCTCGCTGCGCATCCCCCGATTTCCACGGGCAACGTAAAAGTGACAAAATTTGCGCAACCCGCAATTTCCGAAGCAAAATTTTTTTATGATATAATTTTTTATGATATAATTTCTCTCTATTCTAAAAAAAAGTTAACTACCGCTGTCACCGCCGCCGCCGCCGGTTTTGATTTTTTTGTGACCGGAGGCCTTTCTTCGTTAATATTAACAAAAATAATGCATACAAAAATATGAAAATCGGTGGTTTTATACAGAAATGTTTGATAAACACGCTGATGTAGACAGTTTTCAAATCGAAGAATTATTTTAAGAGTTATTTAATACTACTAGGGGGCTCGGCCCCCTACGAGCTACGCTCGCCAACCCCCGTCCAGACACCGCAGACTCTAAATGCACGCTAATTTGATCTGTTTTAAAGATATTTCGAAAGATTGAATTATAATTTAAAAAACAGTGGCGAACTCCCTATAAACGAATTTCTATTCATTTCTCTTTGATTGGGGAATTTTAACGCCAAATCCGCTGTGGTACTACTTGATTATCCTGTCGACCAATTTCGCCAAATTTATAAATCGCCAAACCACTCGCCAAATTATACAAATTGATATAATTTTTATTTTAAATAACGAAAGAACAAATAAATTCGTACAACATTAATAAAAACACAAATAAAACGTCGAAATAAAAATAACTTGATGACGTATACACCTGTAACAACATTTCAAAATAAGCTAATATAAAAGGAATTAAGTAAAGAGAGTCTTTGTCTCCTGGTATTTTTTAACAAAGCGAAAAGAAAGTTCTTTTAAATGAGACATTTTAAATTAATTTTCAAAATATCAAATAAATGTCTAGCGCAATTTCTAAATTTAAACTTTTTTGCAATATTATTTTGTGTTCATTTTATGTAATAACTATAATGTGACGTAAATATGACGTAATTTCTCCTAAGACTTCTAACGCATGTTAATGAATTTATTATTTTACAATATCCTTTCTCCTATAAAATTCACGTGTATACTTTTTATGACGTAATTTTTAATAAGTTCCTGCTTTTTATACGTAATTATTTAATACTAATTTGAAAGGTTTTTTTACTGTTTATATAATAGTCACGTGTAAATAAATTTTTAATTTGAAGCAAACATTATTGCTTGCGCTTTTTATACAGATGGCAACATTTTAAATTAGTACAATTTTCTGAAATCTGTAAAAAATATCTCTAGAAATGCTGAAAATTTGAATTTAAAATAGAAATAAAACCTGAAAAAATGAGTCAAAATAAAAAAATTAATGCAATCTGCACTCCGGCAAATTCTAACGCATAAAATAATCTAAAAATGATTACACTGCCCTGTATAGTTTTTGCTGCTATAAAACTTTTTTAGTGGAACGATTTTGTCCAACTTTAGCATTAAATAACTCTTAAAATAATTCTTCGATTTGAAAACTGTCTGCATCAGCGTGTTTATCAAACATTTCTGTATAAAACCACCGATTTTCATGTTTTTGTATGCATTATTTTTGTTAATATTAACGAAGAAAGGCCTCCGGTCACAAAAAAATCAAAACCGGCGGCGGCGGCGGCGGTGACAGCGGGAGTTACTTTTTTTTAGAATAGAGAGAAAGTTGGACAAAATCGTTCCACTAAAAAAGTTTTATAGCAGCAAAAACTATACATGACAGTGTAATCATTTTTAGATCATTTTATGCGTTAGAATTTGCCGGAGTGCAGATTGCATTAATTTTTTTATTTCGACTCATTTTTTCAGGTTTTATTTCTATTTTAAATTCAAATTTTCAGCATTTCTAGAGATATTTTTTACAGATTTCAGAAAATTGCACTAATTTAAACTGTTGCCAACTGTATAAAAAGCGCAAGCAATAATGTTTGCTTCAAATTAAAAATTTATTTACACGTGACTATTATAAGCAGGAAAAAAAAAACTTTCAAATTAGAATTAAATAATTACGTATAAAAAGCAGGAACTTATTAAAAATTACGTCATAAAAAGTATACACGTGAATTTTAAAAGAGAAAGGATATTGTAAAATAATAAATTCATTAACATGCGTTAGAAGTCTTAGGAGAAATTACGTCATATTTACGTCACATTATAGTTATTACATAAAATGAACACAAAATAATATTGCAAAAAAGTTTAAATTTAGAAATTGCGCTAGACATTTATTTGATATTTTGAGAATTAATTTAAAATGTCTCATTTAAAAGAACTTTCTTTTCGCTTTGTTAAAAAATACCAGGAGACAAAGACTCTCTTTACTTAATTCCTTTTATATTAGCTTATTTTGAAATGTTTTTACACGTGTATACGTCATCAAGTTATTTTTATTTCGACGTTTTATTTGCGTTTTTATTAATGTTGTACGAATTTATTTGTTCTTTCGTCATTTAAAATAAAAATTATATCAATTTGTATAATTTGGCGAGTGGTTTGGCGATTTATATAATTTGGCGAAATTGGTCGACAGGATAATCAAGTAGTACCGCAGCGGATTTGGCGTTAAAATTCCCCAATCAAAGAGAAATGAATAGAAATTCGTTTATAGGGAGATCGCCACTGTTTTTTAAATTATAATTCAATCTTTCGAAATCTTTTTAAAGCCGATCAAATTTGCGTGCATTTAGAGTCTGCGGTGTCTGGACGGGGGTTGGCGAGCGTAGCTCCTAGGGGGCCGAGCCCCCTAGTTATTTAAAAGAGAAACTCTTTCAAAAAGATTTTGGACATATTCGAACTCTAAAATATATGCAGATTTGAAATATGTAATAAACTAAATGCGCAATACATTCATATAAATAAATAAATAAATGTTTATATATACGCAGCGAGAGGGTTAAGGCATTCGGTTCCAAAAATTAAAAAAAAATCATCAATCCGAAAATTCGGACATAAAAATAATCGCGAATTTTGACAAATGGCCGCCTTAAAAAATCTATTTCGTCAATCGTTCGGAGAAAATAACTTAAATTTCGCCAAAGAATCGCAGGAAAAATGTTAATTTGGTAAAAGGGCCACGGAAAAAACGCGAATTTATCTTCAAATGATCACGGAAAATGCGAATTTCTTGAAAGGATCACGGAGCGAACACGAATTTTGTAAAAAAAAGAACAAATTTCATTAAAGGATCGCGAAAAAATTCAAATTTTATCAAAGAATCGCGAATTACATCAAAGGGTTGCGAAAGAATCGCAAATTTCGTCAAAGGGCCGCGCAAAAAATTCCCATTTCGTCAAAAGATCGCGGAGAAAACGCGAATTTCTTCAAAGAATCGCGGAAAAAAGCGAATTTACCCAATGAATCGCTTAAAACACAAGATTTTCGTCAAAGGATTGCGAAAAAACGAGAATTTTATCAAAGGGTCGTGGGGGAAAAATGCGAATTTTATCAAAGGTCTACAGAATTACACTAATTTCGTCAAAGGGCTGCGGAACAAACGTATATCTCGTCAAAGGGCAATGGAAGAAATGCGAATTTCATCAAATGGCTACGGAAAAACGCGCATTTTATCAAAGGGCTGCGAAAACATGCAAATTTCGCCAAAGAGTGGCGGAAGAAATGCGAATTTTATGAAAGAGTCGTGGAAAAAATACACTGTCTCTTTAGAAAACAGCACACATACATACAACTATGTTTATTATTATAGGTATAGTTTTTAATCAGAAATAATATACTGAAGTAACTTTTGAAGAAAACGGGTTAACCCAAACCCAATTTGCAGGAATCTACAATCAGGTTGACATCGACCCGAAACGAAAACAGCTAAAACGACTTGCAACAAAAATAATTAGTGCCAGGAGGGAATTCCCCCCCCCCCCTCCCCTCTCTGCTGCAACATTTCAGAAAATTTGCTTTGAATTTCAGATTTTTTTTTACTGAGAATCTGCGATTCTTAATTTTAGTTTAAAATAGCAACGACAGATGGCGCGGCAAACAATAGACGTTAAATCGGGCACCGATTTACTGTATGCTATTGTAAAGCAAAATCAAGAATCACAGTGAAAAATCTCCTGACATCTTACATAATCCTCCTGCAAGATTTTTTAAATTGCTGTTACCATTTGCAAGTTACAGAATTTTAAAATCAGTCCATTTCAGGCAGATATATTTTTTAATAAGTTTCAAAGCATTATCTGCTGAATTACAACTGATCTTAGATATAAAGAGACAAGCAGTTTTATACAAATTAGTATTTTTTACATACCGTAATTTCCGGTGTATAGCCCGCAGATCAAACAATCGTGTTTCGACCCAGAAAAATTTAAAAATAAAATTTAACGTTTTAGATCACGTTAAATATTGGTCTTCGAATTTCGAATACTGAATAAAATTTCTGGGTCCAAACTGAATTGTTTGATCTGCGGGCTATACACCGGAAATTACGGTAATCCTGGAGATTAAAAAGAATTATTAAATAATTGTTTGAGTGTGCCCGTTATGGAGCTTTTACTGTATGTAGTTTTTATCTTAAAATATATTTAGACTTTCTTTTCAAAATTAGGGTCGGTCCGAACCCTTCTCGCAAGAGTAAAAACCCAACCCGAAACTGACCCAAACCCGAAATAATATATGTCAATCTGCCCCAAACCCAACGCGCTAGGCGCAGTTAAAAAGTAGAAGTGCTCCTGACCCGCTGCAGAAAAGTAGAAGTCAACCGGACCCAAACCCGACCCGCAGTAAAAAGTAGATGTTAACCCGACCCGCATCAAAAAGTAGAAGTCAACCGGACCCAAACGCGATTCACAGCAAAAAAATATGTTAACCCGACCAGCAGCAAAAGATAGAAGTCAACCGGACCCAAACACGACCCGCAGAAAAAAAGTATAAGTTAACCCGACCAGCAGAAAAATAGAAGTCAACCGGACCCAAACCCGACCCACAGGAAAAAGTAAAAGTAATACGACCCGCAGTGAAAAAAATTGGATTCTCCAAATTTCCAAAATCGCCCCCTCCTTGAGGACTCTCCAGATCCGCCCTTGATCTTAAGTCTTTTCGAACGCAGGTAAATATAAAGAAAGTGAAGTCTCTGATCCTAAAAGAGAATACGCCGACTCAAAGATCCATTGCGTCGAAACTAGAAATATCGTCTGGTGCTGTAAATTAAATCATTCATAAAGATTTGAAATTAAAAAAGGCGTTTAAACCTAAATTTCATCTGCTTTTGCCAAAGTATATTGACGCAAGAAAGAAAAAATGTAGAAAATAATATGAAAAACTCTCAGCTGCTGAAAAATGGAAATTTGTGGTAACGCTCGGTGAGACGTGGGTATATTTAAGTGTGACTGTAATAAAAAAAGATCAATTTTCTAGTTATAGTACATTTGCCACGTTTGGCGTACAATTTCCGACTTGTTAATATATGTTTATAAATGGCATAATTTGCTAAAAAAATTATATTTGCATATATATCTTTATTTTTGATGTGTAATTATTTTAAAAAATATATTTCGTTTAAAAATTGCATGAAAATATAATTTTTGCAGAAAAAAAAAATAGGCATAAAAAATATTGAACTGGCAAGTAGTTAATGCTATTTACATTTACTTTAAAGGACACCGTAGCTATGATAACAACGATTGGAAATCGACCCAATTACGGACGATTAATCGTTAATATTTTTTTAACTAAAAAAAAAAAGAAAGAAAATGCTTTTATTCCTTTTTAATTTGCCATCAGCAAGCATGGGGAATCAATTGTCGATTGTAATTACTGTGTCGCTTTTTCCTTTGTTATTTTACATTATTGTTAGCAAACAAATGTTTACTTTCGAGTTTAAAATGTCATGCTTGAAAATTATTAAAGAAAAAAAAAACATGAAAAAATAATTAAATTGAGCTACTATTTTCAAACAGATTTAATTTGAACGCACATTTTTCTCAGATATTCGATGATGTAAAAATTGAAATTACGTGTTATTTATAAGTGAATTTATGCAAAAGTGATAGCGCGGGTCGTTGCCATCGGCGTACTGTAACTACTTTTCAGAATACATTTCTTTATTCATTAATCCATACATTTCTGATACGATGCTGTAAGTATATGCTGAAAATATAAGTATATTTTGTCGCACACACACACAAAAAAGTATTATCAAGATTTGGGAGTATGCGATGGAAATTTTTGTGATGCTTATTGTAAGGATGCTGCACATATTTCTGCTGTACAACCAGTAGTTATCCTGGGAAAAGTACATTAAAAAAAGAATTAGAAATTAATATCAGGAATTGTCGGAGTCTTACACTGCGTTTGTAACATTCTTATATTTGAAGCTTTTCTTTCTTGATTGGAAAATGTGGATGTGTACAATTATAACATAACAGACACATAACGTACTTCAGAACACTTTTATATTTATTTATTTTTTGCTGTTTAAATAGCACAATATATATCATACATGGCAAAGTTGTAGAGGCATAGAATTTACAATTACCTGTCGAGCAATTAAAAGAAAAAGTACCGCGCGCTTTAAACATAAATAAATTTAAAAATAAACCAACCACCAAAAAATATAATTCTTTTTAGCATTTTTTAAAGGACAAATAATATTTCAAGCACAGCTTGAAATATTAACCTGTCAAACGAAGGTGACTTTGCCCGATTATTTAAAAACTTGATTAAAAAAACTATTTTTTAAAAGTACTAAATGTGAATTTTAAAATATATAATATAATAATATTTAAAATATATAATAAATATATATAAAATATAAAAAATATATCTTGAAACTAGAAAAAAAAATAGAAAATTTTAAATGAAAATTTCAACAACTTTTAGATTTTTAAAGACAAGAGGCAAAAAATGAGGCAAAAAAGTTATCACGGTTGAGGGTAATTCATTATACATTGAATATTTAACCATTTACGGCCGAATGTCGCCAAATAGCCGTCCAAGCTTTATATACATGATTCTATTTTTATATTCTATTTGCACCACTATATTTAAAAGAAAAAAACATTTTTTAGCAAATTTCTCTTGCACATGGTTGTCAACGTAAAAGTAAAAATGTTTCTTAAAAAAAAAAAAAAAAAAAAAGTGGTGCCAACCGAATAAATTCGTGTAAGAGATGCCTGTGCCTGGGAGGAGTACTTCGACAGCAAAGGGTTAAACGTTTGGAATTAAAGTATTTTTATAAAATATTTCCAGGTTTTTATTATTATAATAAAGGTTGAAAGGAAAAAAAATGAAACTATTATAATAAGATTAAAAGTAAAGCAAGATTTAACAATAGCGATGAGATATAAAGACCCCGAAACCAACAAATTCCTTTTGCACTAGGAATTTTAAATATCTTTAAAGAATTTCTTTATTGATAAGCTTTTGCAGAAAAAAGTTTCATGTAAGAATATAAATCATATACAGTTAAAATTTTTTTCTTTGAAACAATAATAATTAATATTTTCTCATAAGTAAAGATATTAAATTTTACTTTAGGATTTACTTTCTTAAATTTATGCTAAGCGTTATTGATTTTCATGGCCTGAACGAAGTGGCTGTGTAAGGCACTGGTAAATTCAAGGAAATACAGTGACCTTGAACTCCCATTTTTGAGCTATCAAAGCATTCCCTTGGAAGATTTTGAATTTTATGTTCATTAATGGCACAGAAAGGTAAATTATCCATCTATAATTACACAATTTCGGCTTATCTTAATTGTCGAAGTTCCTTTCTAAATTCAATTCTGGTATAAGATTTTTACTTATGGTACAACTTTCTTTTTCTTAAAAAAACTTCTCAGTCATAGTATGATTGCAAGCAGTACAGAGAAATATAGTTGTTGCCTAGTAACAGCACACTTATAGGCTTGTTTATAATGGTGTATGTTCGTAAGATATGGTTTCTTGGTCGAATCTACGAAATTATTTTGCTAAGGTTATATACAGAAGTATTATCTATCATTCATAAACTTTCGGCGAATGTTAGCTGGTGAGAGACATTTATGAACAAAAATTAGGCTTATTCACAGCGAAGTAGATATTTTCGGGGTGACTTGGAAATAGTAAATTATGCCGTCTACTTGGAGTACAACATTTCAAACAAGTGGGACAAACCTTTACAAATATTTTGAGCAACCAATTTTTCAGACGTATTTCCAGCTGCAAAATTACGTTGCTCTCTACCATAGTTCATGAGAAATATACAAAATTCAGCATTAGCATGAAAGCCAAATAGCAGTTCATAGTTCTACTTATGCAGTTTTCATTTCCTTAAGTGACATACAATCCATTGGTTCACCTCCTAATCTTTATTGGACTTCCGCCGTCTCACAACGCGGTACCTCCTTGATGCGGATGGTGGTGTAGCCTTGCCCTCTCTGTAAACTGGAATGTTGTCATCGTCGGCATATTTAGAATAGATCTTAGGCTGCTTCTTCACTTTCCGTCTCATGACCTTTTTCTTCGGCCTGGACTTGGATTTTGTCCGTGGGATTCTCAGTTCATCACTTGGTGTTGATAAAGTGTGAGCATTACTAGAATCATAATCAATGGCACCTATCCCTCCGTCATATTCATGAACGACCCTAGGCGCTGGGGCTATTTTAGCCGGATATCTATGCACTTGAGGACTGGCTGCAGACTGGATTGGTTTTAAGTAAGAATCTCTCCCTGAATATGGCTTATAGTAATCATTATTTTGAGAGTGGCTGTTGACATTTGCTTCAAAGTCTTTTACATGGCGGAGAAAACTGTTTGGTTTTGGTACAGCATCTACTGATTCTGTATGTGATGATGAACCTTGATGATAAGGAGTAATGTCTATAGATTGAGAAGGCACTTTTAGGGGCTCCCGATACAAATCAAAATTGATATCGTAGAGAGAAAGAGAGCTATCGCAATGAACGTTGTACCACCAATTGCATACTCGAGTTAGCTGATCGAAAAGCGTGCCATTGGGACAAAGGAATCGATCATGGCGTCCGTCAGGCTGACAGTAATGCCACATCTGAAATGAAAAAGTAATAAAATTTACATAAAGTAATTCACAAAAAATTTGGAAATAAAATATTCAAAGATTTATCAAATGTTTTCAGCTGGTTACACTTTTGAATTAAAGAAAAATCATACCATAAATTTGGATTATTTGGATCTTGGGGTGGTTCTTGGAACCAAAACAAAAAAGTCTTAAATCAGTATTGGATATACGGTGTTAATGGTGTTGATGTCATTTACCAAAATTCTAACAGATAATACTAAATTATTATTAATTCTAACAGAACAGATTAGCAGCACAGTAGACTCAAGACTGATTTAAAGCATTTTAATTTTGGGTCCAAGTAACCCCAAGTTACGGTACATCTATGGGCCGCATTTATGGGTCTCTAATTGTTCGTTTAACTTTAAGACTAACTCTTCAGTAAAATTAATTTCTATCAATAAATACTGAAATATTTACTGGGTGCATCTTATTAAGCGAGAACACAGTTTAAATTTTACATCGAACATCGGGTAAGTACTACAATATATAGCTTTATCCTGGATATATTATATATGGTTGCAGATTTTTTTTTTAATTTCTCAAATAGATGTCACAGGCTACCATAAATGTTTCTGTTCTGGATTCAGGGATAAGCTACATTGCTCAAAATAATTAGGTAGCAAGCAAAATAGTTCAGGAAGCCACAAAGGAGGGATATGTATGGGAATAAAATGGAAAGTATATACATACTAAAGAGTAACATGCAAAACATAACACACACACACAAAAAAATCTCGTATGAAAATTTTATTGTACTGCTAATGCTACGAACATGGAAAGAAGCTCCAAAACATCATCAAATTGGATATCTATAAATAATCAAGAAAGTATAGAAATGAATCTTATTTTTTATCCAGATAATGTGTAAAAAACACACTTATTGTTTCTAGAGAAATTATTTAGAAGCTCGCTTCATCAAGTAAGAAGCTAATTAATTGATCTCAAAACTATAACTGTGTATTTTATTCATTATCTGGAGAAAAAAATTAACTATATTTTTTTCATCTCTTGTTAATTTATTAACACTGATAAAAAAAGAGTTATTTGAAGGTGTTGAAATACATGTTAATTTACTGTGTGGTCGTATCGAACAGATAAGACTTCTGTGTCTGTTATCTATTGATGCTATAAGTTTATGGATGAGGCTTTGGGGAATTCTGTTCACTCTTCGAAAAGTGCTATCTCTAAAAACACCGAACAGTCAACGTTGGTATCCATCTTGTTGCAATATTTCATGTCGTCAGAGTGTGCTCAAAACATGCTTGGTCAGATTTAAGTCGGGAGAGTATACTGGCCACTCCATACGTTGTATTTCCTTCATTTCAATAATATTTTCTGGAAGTCCTGCTACATGAAGTTTGATATAGTTGTGTATTAAAATAAGGAAATCGCCAATGGCTGCAAAGCACGGTACTGCATGATGCAAGAATATCTCGTCTGTACAATTTTAGCCCGTCAAATAATTAATATACTTCGTCTATACTGTGATTTTTCCTGTGTGAACACAGAATTATTTAGAGTGCTTTTTATCCCAGACCAGAACAATCCAATTATCACATTCCAGACGAGAGTCCCTAGACAAGAACCCTAATTCGAAAATTCCATTTGAAGTCAATCCGTAACCTCACTAAAACCCGACAAAAAAAAAAAAAAAAAAAAAAAAAATTCATCGACCCGCAACCCGAACCAAACCCTACAAAGAAATTTTTAGTCGACCCGCAATCCAGTCCGAAACGAAATGAAAGAAAATTAATCGATATTTAAATGCAATTATGTAAAGTATCTACAATTATATCTTTTATGTACAAAAATGAACATATAGATATACCCATTAATATTCAAATGTAATAAAACCTCTGAATAGCTGACACTCGAGACCATGAAATTTGTTCGGTATTTGGAGGTCTACTATTCAGAGGTAAAAGCATATAAATATATAGGTATAACACTGTCAGAAAAATTCGTCTTTATACACTAAACTATTCGTCATTTTTAGGGTTTCGTTCATCTGACGGAACCCTATTCGTCTCACTCCTTTGTCTGTCTGTCTGTCCGTCTGTCCCTAACAGAGCCCGTTCTCAGAAACTATACATGTTAGAGATTTGAAATTTTGGGTACTTGGTACTTGGGTACTTTTATGGTACTTGGGTATCATAAAATTTTGAAAAAGTTGTAATTAACTGAATTACGGGCTAATTAACTTCTAAAATTAACCAATCCACCTTTTTAACGCAGATTCAAATAAACTTTCTCCAAATCATTTGTGTTTCTCCTAAGGGTTGCCAGTAAAATCAGCCGATGCATGGTTACCACGGAGGAAATTAAGCCGAAAAATGAAGTGGGCATTTTAAATCAAAATCGCATATCAGAAAATATTGGTCCGATAAATTTGTAAATGGAATAGACAGACGCAGAAAAAAATCTACTTTCATTTGGTATAAAGTTCACATTTCTGCGATGTGTATAAGTTAAAATATCCACTAAAAATCGATCGATAAAAATTTATTTTCTTTAATTGGAAAGACAAGGAAAAAAGATTTCAATTCAAAAGATTTCAAAGCAGGTAGACATGACGACGCTGCGGTTTTTCTTAATAGCATATTTTAATACGGAATTTTAACTTTTTAAATATTAAATTTTTTGATTAAATTTTATGGCATCCCGATGTCAAATTTCTCGCTGATTTTATTGATACCTATTTCTAAGTCCTATCTTAATTACAAGCTGAAATATTAATTATTATTTAATTAATCGGTTTAACTCGCAGAAGAATAAATGTCGGTAACTCCCACATGTGTATTTTAAACAATTCTTTCTAAGTGAGCCCCTAATTATGTTGGAGACATGAAATTTCGGGTACTTATAGCTGGACACCTCACATCAAACAACAAGTGATAAAATTTTGGAAAAAGTCGTACATTTAACCCTTTGGGCTCCCACATGTGTATTTTAAACAATTCTTTTTAAGTGAGCCCCTAATTATGTTGGAGACATGAAATTTTCGGTACTTATAGCTGAACACCTCACATCATACGACAAATCATAAAATTTTGAAAAAGTCGTACATTTAACCCTTTGGACTCCCACATGTGTATTTTAAACAATTCTTTCTAAGTAAGCCCCTAATTATGTTGGAGACGTGAAATTTTGCATACTTATAGCTGGACACCTCACATCAAACAACAAGTGATAAAATTTTGAAAAAGTCGTACATTTAACCCTTTGGGCTCCTGCATGTGTATTTTAAACAATTATTTCTAAGTGAGCCTCTAATTAAGTTGGAAACGTGAAATTTTGCATTCTTATAGCTGAACACCACACATCATGCGGCAAATCATAAAATTTTGAAACTGTCGTACGTTTAACCCTTTGGGCTCCCACATGTGTATTTTAAACAATTCTTTCTAAGTGAGCCCCTATTTAGGTTGGAGGCGTGAAATTTTGCATACTTATAGCTCAACATCCCAGATTACACGTCAAATAATAAATTTTGAAAAAGTTTTATGTTTAACCCCTTCAACTCCAGCTCCTGTATTTTAAGCAATTCTTTCTAACTGAGCCCCTAATTAAATTGGAGATTTTAAATTTTGCATACTTATAGCAGAACACCTGAGGCCAAGCGACAAATCATAAAATCTTGAAAATGTCTTACGTTTAACCCTTTGAGCTACCACATATGTATTTGAAGCAATTCTTTCTAAGAGAGCCCCTAATTAAGTTGGAGACATGAAATTTTGCATACGTATAGCTGAATACCTCAGACCACACGACAAATCATAAAATCTTCAAAAAGTCTTATATTATTTACCTCTCCGGGCTCTAGCTTGTGTATTTTAAGTAATTTTTCTAACATCCACCCTTTTAACCAGGGGAGAAATTTTCCAACTTTTGCCGACACCCCTTTGACCCTTCTTTCATATTGTGCACCATAGCCTTACATATTTTATTTCCATTTTTTACCGCCAGGTGCGCCTACTGATCTCAGGTGCTATGGTCCCAATCCCCTCGAGTAATATATCTGCGGATAGTATGTAAAACGGGATTTCGTTCGGATAGATGCTTGTTTAGAATCGAGTGCGCCCCCTGGTTGCGAAATGTGGAAGTAACAGTTTTTTCAAAAAGATAAAGTGTTTTGAAAGGAATATTAAACGAAACCCTCTGTGCGATCTATGATCACACTTACCCACTTGTTAAACAAATAATTTCCGTACTCCTAGAAAACGTACTTTTTCCTTTCTTACCGGAAGTCTGAAAAAGAGGGGGAAATTCTATTTATTCCTTACACGCATGCGTATTGGCTGTATTAATACCAAAGTTCGAATTTATTTTTTAAATGAAAAACCGAAAATTCAATAAATTAGAATTTCTAATTTATTTAAAAACAAACCAACAAAAATAATTCTTTCGAATTTAATAAAATAGCAATTTTCTCATTCATTTAAACTTATTCGCAATTTATTTTTTAGAGTATAAAAAATATTCTCATGTAAAATATATTCTAAACGAACACATTAAAAAATATATAGTAGTTCAATCAAGTGTAAAAAATCGATTTTATTTTTAATAAAATCGATTTTTTACACTTGATTGAACTACTATATATTTTTTTAATGTGTTCGTTTAGAATATATTTTACATGCGAATATTTTTTTATACATTTCTTCTCGAATTCAATTCAAAATATAACATTCATATTTTAATCTAACATTCAAGTTATGCCTTAAAAATATGTCTAATATGTAATAATTTTTATCCTCTATTATTATATGAGTTTTAAACACGAAACATTATTTCACAAAGACGAAATGCCCCTGCAATTAAGTTTAAATTTCCGAGTTTTCTGAACAAGAAATTTAATCCCTTATCAATCCTCCATTTGAAGAAACCCGTATCTTTATTTTAAACTCGCTCTCATCCAAGTGCTCGTTGGCCAAGTGGTTAAGATTCTCGGTTCGAAACGCGCGATCCCAGGTACAAAACCAAGTGGATCCATGGAAGAAAGAGAAACGTACTTTTTTTAAAAAAACTTCTTTTTTCAGATTACGGAAATTTTCTGTCCAAGAACGGAAAAAAAAGAACGAAAATTTCTTCAATTCTCGGATATATACCGGTAGGAGTATTGCCAGGAATATTTCCGTGAATTGAAGAAAGTATTTCTGAGAATGTAGGGATTGAAAAAGTGTTTTCTAAATAGAGGTGTTTGCTATTCAGAAGTGTCCGTTATGGAGGTTTTATTGTATACAGTTTTTTCATCCGAAAAAAGAACTTTCTTTTCAAAAAATAGGGTCAACCCGAAAGCGAACTACAAGAGTCAAAACCCAAACCAAAATAATCCCGAATTTCAATATCTAATACAATTCGTATAAATGATCTTTAATATCTATTGAGTTAAGAAAAAGTAATAATTACGAAGTTACATTCGATACTGTGTTACGGGCATCCCCGAAAGTTTTAGAATTTATAGCATGCGTACATGAACTTCATTCGTGTATGCGCAACTGCTCTGTGTAGAACGCTGTATAGTAGTTGGCTTGGCACGAGTTTTAATTTATTTTAAAGTTGTAAGAGTGATTTTTTACAAGTAAGTTATTCATTTTATATTAAAAAAACTTTTATTAGTTTTATATTTATTTAATGAAATTCTAATAAAATAACTATATAATGACAGTTCAGCAAACCACTACAAAAAAGTTCCGCTTTTTTGCTTTTTATTAGAGGTTGTTTAAGTCTTTTAGAAGGTTTTCACACGTGCCTCCTTTTATCGCATTTTGAATAAGATATTTTTCCTAGCACATATAAAAAAAATAGCCTATTTGAGGCATTCAATCAGAAAAAATTACTGATCACATAAAAAATTTAAAATTATTTTATTTTAAAAGAATTTTTTTTTTTTTACTTTCTATCAATGAAAGCGTTTAAAAAGACTTACTATATTAATAAAAAAAATCCCTGCCGGCCCGGCCTACAGGCGGAGGTAGATTTCAAAGTTAAGTATACGAATTTCACCAATAAAAACTAAATCATGATTAGATATAAATCTACTTTAACAGTTTTATCTGGTCGCTTTTCATGAGTTTTTATTTCATTTTTATATAAAAGCTGGTTTTATCAGAATCATGTTAAGGCGGTATTAAAAAAATACTTTTCCATGCTCAACAACTCGAAATTTTCTGGCACATTTTCAGATTCATTTTTGATAGAAAAAATATGAAACTTGTTGACGTGATTTTTGAAGAGATTTATAAGCTATATGTGTTTTTATTTTTCTTTCAATTATTTAAAACTTGATTAATAAACAATTATTTTCTCAGTAGGGCAATATTTTTCGTTTTTAACACAATCGTTTCGGGAAATTCTGTTCAAAACGTCCACTTTGACATCATTTTTTGAAATATATTCTGCCTCTATCAAAAAATCGATCATTATACGGTACATTATATAGTTTATGAATAAGAGAATCTACCAATTGGAGGCGTTTGAGAGCAAAAATGAATTTAAAAATGAGTCAGAAAGTAAGCAGTTTGGATTTGAATACACCCTTAATAAGATGATTTTTTTTCTTCAACCGCTATGTATTTGTAATTTGTTTTTGCTGTAAGAATTGGTCCTATCAAAAACTTGTCTATATAAATATTGAAGACAATATTAAGGAGATATATGATAAATTCATGTGGATTTTATATCATGTGAATTGACGGAGTTATGGAAATTTTTCTTCTTCGACGCCCCCCCCCCCCCCCCCTTTTTGTTTTCGTTTTAATTTTTTTTTGCGGTACGAATTGGTCCTATCAAAAACTTGTGAATATAAAAGTTGTAGATAATATTAAGGAAATTTATAATAAAATTAATTGGATTTGATATCTGGAGAACTGACAAAGTTAGGAATTTTTTTCTCCCCAAAACCCTATTTTTTGCGCCCCTTGAGCCTATTTTTAAGTTGATCAAAAATCTGTGATACATAAATTTTTGGTCCCATTTTCAGAAGTAATAAAAACTTTAAACTGATTTGATATGTACAAAAATTAAGAAGTTATGGGGTTTTTTCGGTTTTCACAAAACCCCTTCTTATTTCCATCTCCTTGGTCCGATTTTGCCCATTAACGAACTTGACCGAGATTTTATGTATCAGTTTGGAAGAGATTGGTGCAGAATTGTGGAAGTTCGTGTCCAGAAGAAAGTGATATATATATATATATATATATATATATGTTACATTATTAGATCTAATTCCGCGATTTCCTTAAATTATCTAAATTACTACTTTATATTCACTAAATCTTTATCCTTAAATAATCTCTATCGTTAACTCTGTTAAATTCCCTTTAATTTAATGTCTCACTTGTCTTAATCACTTAAATATTATGCTTTTAGTATTCTTAAATTAAATATTCCATTCCCGCGCTTTTTTCTTTCGAGAATATTCTTTTAGCTTCCATTTTTACTTTCCCGCGCATTTCTGATGTTATCCCTTTTTCCTTCAAATTCATCCGCTAGCTCTGTTCGCACTCTTTATATGACGTGACATTCTTAATTATTCATTGGTTGAGAGCGCGACCTACGTCATATTTGTATTCTTACACGTGAGGAACAAAAAGTTGATACTCGCTGTGTTTCAGCAGATTTTAGCAGATTTGAGTCGTATTTCCCGTTTTCATCCATCACCTGGTCACCGTCCTGTTATTCGATTATCTGGAACTTTGTTTATACCTAATTACTACTACGGAGCGATGGCTAATTATCTTCGTGGAAACTGCACTTTTTGCAAGATGTTCTAATAAAGTGCTTAGCTGATATTATGAGTTGTTTCAATTTCTTCTGGGGAAACTTCACGGAACGATGTATTCCATTGTTTTCACTCGACAACTGCATTTCAACAATTTGTTCTACTAATATAACAGATTCGAATTATCTGTTCTGACCACTTCTTTTACGCCATTATCGCTGGATGTGATCCACAACTACTATCGTGACAGCCAGTACGGCATTTTGAACGATAAAGCCAATCCAATGTTGCTTAGAATGCAACATTTATATATATATATATATATATATATATAGTTTTTTACTGGGGGTGGTTTTGGGTTCTAGGGGTCATGATCGGTGTAGATCTGCAAAAATTCTTCAGAAATTCCAACATAGGAAGGATCCCAATAGGTAGTATTTCATACGAAATCTACCTAAAAAATGATATAGTAACTGTTTAAAAGACGTTGTTATTTTTGCCCAACTGAATTAGCATTTTTTTCCCGTTTGCGGCGTGCAAAGAAAATTGCAAAAAATTCCAAACTGCGGCTCTTGCGAATTCTATGGATAATTCGAAAATATATATGCAATGCTGTAAAGATGTGATAATAAATAAAACGGTTTTTGAAAACTCGATTTTTAAATCATTAGACCAATTTTAAAGGATTAGCATATGTAATTCTCATACATTTTTTAAGTTTAAAATTAACAAGAACTTGTAGTTAAAACAAAATAATATTAATAATAAGAAAGAATATTGTAATCCAATAATACTTACTTGGCATTTTGTTTCGACATCAGCGTAGAATCCAGGCGTTGAAGTGTGCTCGAGACATTCAAACCCCGTTTTCGGCAAAAATGCAAAAGTGGGATAATCTCTACCAGGAGATCCGGGAATGGCAGAGAAATCTCCGTAATCTTCTGGATAATATTCATGAGGTGCTATTCCTGAAGTGTGAGAATACGAGCGTTCTTCCTACAGAAAAATGCACTTTTTTTAAGTCATAATATAGAAGTAAAGGTAACTAAAAACTTCAAATAAGCACCATTAACAATTTTTTTAAGAATTTTATCTATAAAAACACAAAAAACAAGAAATATAACTTAAAAAAAAAAGAAGAAACACACTTTTAATTCAAAATTTATCATGATTTAAAACAAAAACGAATTTTTGCCTCAAGCGCGAACCCCTGATGAAGTAGGTTCTGAAATGCCTGAATATTACGCATTTCATCGACAATGAAGCTGAGGGTAAAATTTGTGTGAAATTGGTTCTTTACAGATGAAAATTTCCTCAAAAACTTAAAAGAATGTTTTTCTCTGGATCCTGCGCCTGATGAGGTACGGTTCTGAAAATACATGAATATTACATTGTCATTGACAATGAACTTGCGTGTAAAGTTTCAGAAAAAACGTTTCAAGATTTGCCACACAGTCATCAAGTGCAGTTAGATAAAAGCATTTAATAAGTTGCCGGTTTCAAACGGTAAAAAATATCCCCCTTTTTCATAGCATATGTAAATAAAATAAAAAAACAACAACAACATATACGATATTTTAATGGAGAATGGTAAATGAAACCGGAGAATTTGTTTATTTTGTATTAAATCTAATGTATACAACCCTTTGAAAAAATTTACTATTCCGACTGAACAGGAAGATCTACTTGTTGTTCTTTCTGTTCTACTTGTTGTTCTTTTTGCTCTACTTGTTGTTACTTTCATTATTGCAACTCATGACTACAGGGTGTCTCAAAACTATATGTCAGAAATGTAAAGGCAGGTAGAGGGGACCTTAGTAAGCAGATTTCGTACAGGAATGTGGGTGCAGAAATGCAGCGTTTAGGCGGTAGAGGGCGCTGTTGAGTTCGACGGAGTAAAGCGCTTCGCTGACTTGAATCGTCATTCCCCGCACGGATTTCCGGCAATATGCATCGTCACACCAATGCGGAGCTTGCCAACATGCATTTCATGTATGTGGCTGCGCAAAGAAATGGCTCACACCCAACAGTTCTCGAGCTTTTCGAAGCACATTCTTTTGCTGTGCATAATATTGCTTTTTCCACTGCAGGAATTCTGCGATATCTTCCAGTGCCCGTATCATGTCTCGAGGCGTAAAATGATCCATTCACACCCAGCTCCCGATGAAGACACCCAAATGATCGGCGATCCGGCAGATTCCCACTTGGAAATCGTTCCATGTACAAGTATATCCTTTGAACAGCCGTTCCATTTTCTTGTGCAACCTCATACATGAAATGCATGTCGGTAAGCTCTGCATTGGTGTAACGACGCATGTTGCACGAATTCCGTGCGGAGAATGACGATTCAAGCCACCGTAATGCTTTTATCCACTGAACTTAACAACGCCCTCTACCGCCTCAACCCCTGCATTTTCGCACCCACATTTCTATACGAAATCTGCTTATTAAGGTCCCATCTACCTTTCCTTTACATTTCTGACACATAATTTTAAAACACGCTATATATCGCCAGAGAAAAATATGAATTCAAACATTCTCTTTACATCCCCCGAAGTTCAACAACAATTCATCAAGAATGTATCGATAGATTCGACAAAACGTATAAAATGAAAAACAGAGGATATTGAAGTTTTCTACAATGAAGTTGAAAACCGCTACAATATGCACGAAATTTAACCTTTCTACCCTGTTGAAATTTTACTCAACCTTAATAAAAACCTTTCACACCAGAATTTTCTTTCAAAACTATTTAATGTATTTATTTAAATTAGTTTTCGGTGCCTTTTATTTATCTTACTTTACGAAAAATTTTCTGGTTCGAATCTAATGAAATTAGTTACAGAAATGGGTTGATTAGACCCATTCAGGGTAGGAAGGTTAAAGAAGCTGCCTCAGTGGTAGTTCCATTTAACTTAAGTAATTTTAACCATATTTCTTTCCTCGACAATCCTTTTTAAAAATACATTTATCTCAGGAAATAAAAAAAACCCGTAATTTTTACTTGAAAAATATATGAAATAATTCAGAATGCTGGAATTTTGTAATACATCTAATTATATGCAACTGATTTTCATTTCAAAAACTCTTTTAAATTCACCGTTGAAGTTTGACTTCGTAAATAGGGGGGAAAAATCTCGAACTTAAATTCTTATAATAATAATAATAATGATAAAATAATAATTGCTCAGCACTTTTTTCAAATAAGAAGCTTCATGGTAAACAAGCCGTGTCTTTAATAAAAAAATACTTTACCATAAATTTTAAAAGATTTTCATAAAAGCTAGTTTAGAACTTTAATTCAATTCCCACCTTTTTATAGAATCAGTTGTAAAAGAACATTTTTTATATACAATTAAAGCCATTAAGGGGCTGCTGCTCTGAAACTCCCCGATCGCGAAATCCCATGTTAACCTATGAGAAAATTTCGCAGCGCGATTACTCATTACCTAATATAATTATTAAAATATCCGTTTTTACCATCAGAAAGTAGACGTCAGATGCCGATGATGTGCGTTTGTAAAAATTGTCTACGTAAATTTTAAGTATTTTTAAGAAGACTAGGGGGCTCGGCCCCCTACGAGCTACGCTCGCCAACCCCCGTCCAGACACCGCAGACTCTAAATGCGCGCTAATTTGATCGGCTTTAAAAAGATTTCGAAAGATTGAATTATAATTTAAAAAACAGTGGCGATCTCCCTATAAACGGATTTCTATTCATTTCTCTTTGATTGGGGAATTTTAACGCCAAATCCGCTGCGGTACTACTTGATTATCCCGTCGACCAATTTCGCCAAATTATACAAATTGACATAATTTTGATTTTAAATAACGAAACAACAAATAAATTAGCACAACATTAATAAAAATACAAATAAAACGTCGAAATCAAAATAACTTGATGACGTAGACACGTGTAACAACATTTCAAAATAAGCTAATATAAAAGGAATTAAGTTATCAGAGTCTTTGTCTCCTGGTATTTTTTAACAAAGTGAAAAGAAAGTTATTTTAAATGAGACATTTTAAATTAATCGTTTTTAGTCTGACGTAATTTTGACCAAGCTATTCTTTCTCTTTTAAATATTCACATGAAAATACTTTTGTTAGAAATGAAATATTATTTGCGCTTTCCTAACAAAAATAGTTGAAAAGATCCTCTCAAAATATCAAATAAATGCCTAGCACAATTTCTAAATTTAAACAGTTTTGCAATATTATTTTGTATTCATTTTATGTAATAACTGTAATGTGACGTAAATATGACGTAATTTCTCCTATTTAAGACTTCTAACCCATGTTAATGAATATATTATTCTACAATATACTTTCTCTTTTAATATTCATGTGTATACTTTTTATGACGTAATTTTCAATAAGTTCCTGCTTTTCATACGCAATTATTTAATTTTAATTTGAAAGTATCTTTTCTATTTATAATAGTCACGTGTAAATAAATTTTTAATTTGAAGCAAACATTATTGTTTCCGTTGTTTATACAGTTGGCAACAGGTTAAATTAGTACAATTTTCTAAATTAAGTAAAAAATATCTCTCGAAATGCTGAAAATTTGAATTTAAAATAAAACCACGAAAAATGAGTCAAATTAAAAAATTAATGAATTCTGCACACCGGGAAATTATAACGTATAAAATGATCTAAAAATTATTAAATTCCGATGTATAGTTTTTGCTCCTATAAAACTTTTTTAGTGGAATGATTTTGTCCAACTTTAGCATTAAATATCTCTTAAAATAATTCTTCGATTTGAAAACTGTCTGCATCAGCGTGTTTATCAAACATTTCTGTATAATACTACCAATTTTCATATTTTTGTATGTATTATTTTTCTTAATATTAACGAAGAAAGACCTCCGGTCACAAAAAATTCAAAACCGGCGGCGGCGGTGACAGCGGTAGTTACTTTTTTTTAGAATAGAGAGATTATAAAATTTCATCAAATGGAAATTTCAAAGTTTATAGGGATTTTTTATGTACTTAAAATTTATGGAGATAATTTTTAAAAACGCACATCATCGGCATTTGACGTCTTCTTTCTGGTGGTGAAAATGGTACTTCAATAATTATATTAGGTAATGAGTCATCGCGCTTCAAAGTTTTCCCATAGGCTAACATGGAATTTCGCGATCGGGAGTTTCAGTGCAGCGGAGCCTTAATTAAAAAAAAAATTATACTACACACATTTTATTTCACATAAAAAGAAATCCCGAATGTCTATTTTAACGACTTTAATTTTCTTTGTTATTCATCCTAGAAATATGAATGTCATTTAACTTATCAATTCCCAATGAACCTTCTAAGGGGCGCACAGTGAGTATTTGAAGCGAAATTCTGGCTAAAATTATTTTTGATGTGTTTTACACATAAAAATCATTGCTGTTGACTTATTATTAGTAAATACACTTATTTTATGTTATATACACATAAAAGTATGCATTTAAGTAACAAAAATAAATATATAATACAAAGTTTAGCTAACACTTTACTGTTTTTAAAAGGAAAGTAATATTTGATAGAGTTCTTTTACTTACAAGTAATGGGTAATTAAATGTGTTAGTTATACGATACATTTAGTATTTAGCAAACTTGAGGTGTAGTATAGAAATTCGAGTTTTTAAGTGTTATTAACAGATTACCAAAACAATTTATACTTAAAAATGGCAACTATATGCGGAAGAAGATATATTTTTTTAATTCATCTTCAAAACTATAAGCAATATGACTATACTTCAAAAATAATCCTGCAAACCCCGGCACACCTGTAAAAAGCTATATATTTAAATCAATATATCAATATACCAATGAATATCAATATTAGAGCTAAAAAGGCTTAAAAAGAACACCTTTTAAATTAATTTTTTTTGTTAGTATCTCTCAATTCTAAAAAAAAAGTAATTTACGCTGTAACCGCCGCCGCCGGTTTTGAATTTTTTGAGACCGGAGGTCTTTCTCCGTTAATATTAAGAAAAATATTGCATACAAAAATATGAAAATCGGCGGTATTATAGAGAAATGTTTGATAAACACGTTGATGCAGACAGTTTTCAAATCGAAGAATTATTTTAAGAGATATTTAATGCTAAAGTTGGACAAAATCATTCCATTAGAAAAGTTTTATAGGAGCAAAAACTGTGCATGGTTTTTTTTTTTCATTTCTCTCTACTTTAAAAAAAACCGGTTTTGAATTTTTTGTAACCGGAGGTCTTTCTCCGTTAATATTAAGAAAAATAATGCATACAAGAATATGAAAATCGGCGGTATTATAGAGAAATGTTTGATAAACACGCGATGCAGACAGTTTTCAAATCGAAGAATTATTTTAAGAGATATTTAATGCTAAAGTTGGACAGAATCGTTCCATTAAAAAAGTTTTATAGGAGCAAAAACTGTGCATTGTTTTTTTTTCATTTTTAGATCATTTTATACGTTAGAATTTCCCGTTGAGCAGACTTCATTTATTTTTTTTAATTTGACTCATTTTTTGAGGTTTTATTTCTATTTTAAATTCAAATTTTCAGCATTTCGAGAGATATTTTTTACTTATTTTAGAAAATGGTATTAATTTAAACTGTTGCCAACTGTATAAACAGCGCAAACAATAATGTTTGCTTCAAATTAAAAATTTATTTACACGTGACTGTTATAAACAGAAAAAAAAACTTTCAAATTAGAATTAAATAATTAGGGGAGACTGGGGTTATAGTTGTGCCAGGGGCAAGTTGTGACATCGAGCTTCCTGACTGAACCAATAGGTTGCAGCACCTGTGGCGTCATGTGAGTGAAGAGGTTGATTGTCTCAGTGTGCTGCGTATGTTTTGAAGTATAGCGTTGCGTTGTTTTCGAGATAAAAATATTTATGTTGTTTTCTATCGTAAAAGTAAATTTTGCGACCTACGTTAGAATCGTCATTGCCACTAGCAATACTGAGGTATGCAAACTTCCCGAACATTATTTAAATGCTTATATTTTGAGCTGTTATTCTATGTATTTCATTTGTTAATCATGCCAACATTTCGGAAGCTAATGAATAAAGTTCAAAATGGCATAACGCGGGGCTACTTGTGACGAAGTCTCAGAGGCACGTTGTGACAGTATTACTACTTACCCCAGCATAATTTTTAATGGAGGTTTTTATATTTCAGGAACAATGATGCGAAATTGCAAGAGGCGTACTGAAAGAGCTAAACCAACTTTAGTAGATTATGATAAGGCTGCAATAGAAGTACCTTACACGAGTCACAGATTACAGCCCCTTGATGTGTCAGTATACGGGCCGTTCAAAAACTTCTACAATCAGGCTGTATGTCGATGATTGAAATCGCATCCTGGAAGTACTGTGTCGATCTACGACATACCAGGTATTCTCAAAATAGCCCTTCCCAGTGCTGCCACTCCAAAAAGTATTCAAGCAGGATTTCGTTGTAGTGGAATTTGGGAATTTAAAAGGAACATTTTTACTGATGAAGACTTTCTATGTTCCTCAGTAACTGATCGACCGTTATCCATCAGAGATGAGAGTGTTAAAGACCAGAATGACAATGATAAAAAAAATTAATAAATATGAAACTGTTAATAAACCTAGCACTTCAGCAATAACTTTAATCAATGATGATGAGATTGCAGGACCGTCTTCAGAAGTAAGAAATCTCATTGAATTAGATGATTCTATGACAAATATTAATAGCAATATGTCAGTGGTAAGTCATACAGAAATAAGATCACTTCCTAAAGCAGGACCGCGAAAAGGCAAGCGATCTATTCTTAAATGTTTGAAATCTGCCATTCTAAAAAGCACACCTGTAAAAGAGAAAATTCGAGCAGAACAAAAAGCAAAAGAACGCAGAAAACAAATTGAAGAAGAAAAAGCAAAAAAGAAACTGCCTGGAAAGGCCAAGCAGTGCATAAAAAAATTACACCTAGGTTATTAAAAAAAAGGAAGAAGCAGGTATTCGATAGCTCTTAAGATGACGAAAATTGCGTATGTTTAGTTTGCTTGGAGCAATACAAAATTCCTAAACCCGGAGAAGACTGGGTGCAATGTGTGATATGTAAAAGATGGGCGCATGTAAAATGTACCAAAAATGAACCTTAATATATTTGTATTAATTGCAAATCAGACGCTGAAACAAGTAATGACAATGAGTGATTAAAAATATAGGATATAGGCCTACACGTTGTAGAAGGCTAGCGAGTCAAATATCAATATGTCCAAAGATTAGTGTTGGCTTACTTTTTATTTCTTTCCCGATTAAGACAGTTTTTTTTTCTTCTTTTTATTGATAAGTGTCTCTAAAAGTATCTTTATAAAGGACTAAGAGTTTACAAGTGTTAACAATTTAACTATTTTATTTTCATTTGATTTACAATATTATTAAAACATGAATGTGTTTTATTGTGTTAAGAACGCTATAAATGAATAAATTTCTCATTCTTGATTTAACATATCCCATTTAATCGCCTTTCTTACATAATTTGTATATGTTACAATGTACTTGTATGTGTCATTTATGTGTCACAATGTGCCCTAAGCATGTCACAACTTGCCCCGTAGCGGGGGTTAGTAGTGACAAATTTCGAGGTTATGCAGAATTCATTTTGTGTTAGGAAAAACGTTAATAATGTTAATAGTAGTTTTATAAATATGTTACCCAAGATTTACTCTAATGATATGATACACTAAATGTTTCGCTTCAGTTCAAATCTTACGGCTAATATCAAAAATGTCGAAAATGTCACTACTATCCCCTACGTGTAAAAAGCAGAAACTTATTGAAAATTATTTCATAAAAACTATATTTACACGTGAATTTTAAAGAAAGGATATTATAAAATACTAAATTCATTAACATGCGTTAGAAGTCTTAACTAGGAGAAATTACTTCACATTTAAGTCACATTACACTTATTATGTAAAATGAACAAAAAATAATATTGCAAAACAGCTTAAATTTAAAAACTGCGCGCAAATAATATTTCATTTCTAACAAAAGTAGTTTCACGTGGATATTAAAAAGAGAAATAAAAGTTTGGTGAAAATTATGTCAGATTAAAAACGGTACATTTAAATGTCTTACTTAAAATAACTCTCTTTTCGCTTTGTTAAAAAATACCGGGAGACAAAGACTCTGTTTACTTAATTCATTTTATATTAGCTTATTTTGAAATGTTTAACTGATTTTATTTAATCAAAGACTAAAAAAGTCCAATGTATATTTTAACAGCAGCTAATTTTTCCTTAAAATTCCCCATTTAAAGAGAAATGAACAGAAACCCGTTTATAGAAAGATCGCCACTGTTTTTTAAATTATAATTCAATTTTCCAAAATCTTGTTAAAGCCGATCAAATTAGCGTGCTTTTAGAGACTGCGGTGTTTGAACGGGGGTTGGCGAGCGTAGCTTGTAGGGGGCCGAGCCCCCTAGTATTAAAAATAAAGCTATTGAGTTCAACAATTTATGAAGCCACAAATATATAAACATAATTAAACATAATAGCAAAGCTGAAACGTAACAATAAAGAAGGGGAGAGTAGGCATATTTGGATCGCCGCTTTAAATGGACCGTTGCAATTTTGCCGTTAGTTATAGAAAGAGACGTTATCTACCACTGAAACCTACTCATCAGAATGACGTCATTTATGATTAGAAGAAACATCCGCCTCCCAAGTGCTGTTTTTAGACAATTTAAAAAAATCTAAAATGAGCTGTTTCGACCTAATTTTTTCTTAGTAAGCGTAAGAGAATACTTTAAGGTAAGTTGTTATGTTTTCATACATATATCTAAATCCGTGTGTTTATTGCGCATATTTTTCACGCGGATTTGTTTGCTTTCGTTTTTTTGTTCTTAGCCTTGAGATTATCTGTTTTAAAAAATGGCGCAGTTGCCTTAATTGGACCAATTTGAGTTGCTTAAATTGGATCAGATATACGATCATAAATTTGAAAAGTAAGTAATGAATTTTGAGGGCTGTACGCTTTGGACACTATTTTCTATTTTTTAATATTTTATAATGGATTACTATCTCCATGCAAGTTTTTGAATATTTTAGTTTACTTTATTTTTGTATATCTGGATAAAAAAAAATCTAGCCAAAGAATCATTAGAAATGTTATCTTCCTTGCCAAAATCAGTTGAGTCAAAGTACAGAGGGAGCTAAAAAACAGCTGTGTTAACATCTTTGCCATATAAAGCAAACCTTGAAAAGCAAAAACAAAAACAAAAAAACGACAAAAAGGAAACTCTCAAAGCACAAAAGCAATTGGAAAATGAAGTTTAAAAAAATAGGCGTAATTCAATTGGAAAGAAAAGGATGGAAGGGAAGAACTACAGACAAAGAAAACTTCTGTTGAAAAAAAAATCTATTGATTCAGAATCTAAAAAATGAAAATGAAGACAGTGATGATTGGTTTTGTCTAATTTGTAGGAAAAATAAAATAGCAGAAATGATTCAGTGTTCAGATTACCAAATATGGTTCCATGTTGTGTGCGCTGGAATAAAAATTTAACAAAAGAAATTCACGTTTAGGCCTTGCATCACTTCTTACATGATATTCAAGTTACTGACAATTAGTTCCATAATTTCTATTCTTAATTACTTATAACTTTGATTTATATTTTGAATACATTTTGGTTTAAAACAATTACTCCTTTTAGACATTTGATTTCATTATAGTATTTCATTGCTGTAGTTTTGTTTGATTGTTTTATTAAATAAAAACTTTGCTTTTCATAAAATTAGTTATTTCCCCTACTCCTTAGAACAGCTTAATATTTTTGGTCCAATTTAGAAGACTGGGGGTCCAACTTAGGCTATCAGTCGCTGATTTTGGACCACTTTTGACAAATTTTTCAAATAAAAAAAAGCTTAAGATTTTCAAAAAGAAATTATTTTAAAGGTTTATTTAGTTAATAGATGATTAGATTGACCACGTGATATTTTGCAGATATTCCAAAAATGAAATGAGTTACACCTGAAAATAAGCGAAGTCGCCCAAATTTGCCTACTCTCCTCTACGTCTTCTCGCAAAGAAACCTCCTGGCCAACTGAGCCTAGGAGCCACCGGATATGACTCATGCTCCTGAGATAGACATAGGACGATGCACCAGTTAATCAGCTATTATAAAATAGGCGTTTTACAGTTGTTGAGCAAATTTTAATTTTAGGCCAGGTTTTTTGCGTCAAATACTCCACTATGGGGCGCCTCTTTTTTGCACTGTAATTCTGTAAACTATCACCACAGGGAAGTTCGGGACCATCTATTTTTTTCTTGTGGAACTAATTAACGTGCTGATATGTAACCAACATTTGCTGTTATTTAAGCAAAATTTTATCAATTAGCAATTGCACAATCCCCCGCCCCTTCCCCCCACACTTTTTTAAGATACACCTTGCGATAACACGAAATTTGGTTTTCTAAATTTCGGTATAGTTGCATACTTCTACTGATATCTGCATCTATGTCTATCAAAATGCTGTTTGACGAATTCGAATTTTTTGAAAAGTTTTTCTTTGTCGTTACTTCTTTTCAGCAATTTGGGCAATTTATTTTTTCAAAAATTCAAAACCGTTTGGATCATCCATTTCGTGCTGTAATCAAAAATTTCTCCGCATTAACTGAGAGAACATATCAAAAATAAATTATGAAACACTTTCCAGCATTAACAGAATGTTATTAAACAAATAATTTTTTTCTATAATGAAACGAGATGCCTAAATAAGCAATTTAACTAAATTGCACCGCAAATGTTTTTCTATCATGAACCATAATGTAACAAAATTTTTTTGTGTGTCCCTGTACAAGAACTATAAATGCAACGCACTCCATTTTCAATAGCGGATATTCTATATTTATAGTGAAGCATACAAGAATTGCATTTTAATCCGAGTATTCACGTGAGTTAAAACACGGCCAGACATCCAGACGAGCAGACAGACAGGCAAACAGAATTAACAACCCGTTTCAACAATGTTGAAAAGCGTTAAAAATAAAAATTCCTTCTGTACATTCTAATTGGGAACTAAAGAGTTAATACTCTCTAAAGATACTCACCTACTTTTCGAACATCTAGTTTTAAAATCTTAGAGAAAAAGAAAAGATGCAAAATATAAATTAGTAAATACGTATAATTATTTATGGTGACTATACTACAAAATCTGAAATATGACAGAAAGAGACTTAAAGTACATTTTACCTCAGGTCCATGCGAGTAGTCTCGGGGAATAGCCACGGGTCCATGATAAATTGGCTCAACGTGAGATCCTCCTGAGGTATAGGACGGAGAGTAATGATCCGCTTTATTTTCTATGTAGACTGGACGTGCTTGATGAGGCTGGTATTCACCATCTATATTTACGAGATGAATTGGCTCTATAGGATGCATGTCGGCCGCGGACTTGATATACTCGTCATTGTCGTGCAATTCTAGTTTTACAGGAACGTGAGACACATCTTCCGATGACACTACGATAGGTACTGGGTAAGAAGCCTATAGGTTTAAAAGTAGATATAAAATTCATGGACATGAAGAATGAAAGATAAAAAACATTATTATTTTCAAATGACTTTATGAAATGCTAAACTTATGGATGTTTTACCTCAGAAAGGAAACATTTTATTTTCTAATATTTATTCATTATCTGTTTTCTAGATACTGGGCGTTTTTAGAAAAGAGCATCTCGATGCAAAATTAAGTATTTAAAAAGTTGATCAGAAAAAAAAAAAAAAAAAAAAAAAAAATTGAATTAATATCAAAATGAAAATTTCATAAATTTTAAGAGGTAAATCAATTGGAATTTTGCAATGTACTTCAGTTGATGAATGACAGCATGCATGTCCTCAGAAAAATCGTTTGTAAACGTAGGAGACACTGTGACCTGGATTGCGTTCGTAGCGCGAAAAAAGTATTGCAAGAGATTTGTTTGTATGTAAAGCATTCTTCAAATAATATTGCGATTTAAGGGTGTATTCCGATCCAAACTGCTTATTTTCTGATTCATTTTAAAATTCATTTTTGCTCTCAAACGCATCAAACTTGGAAATTCTCTTATTGAGAAACTATATAATGTGCGGTGCGGCTTAATTTTTTGATAAATGCAGAAAATACTGTAAAAAACGCTGTCAAAGTTGGCATTTTGAACCGAATTTTCCGAAGCGGGCGATCTGGGAATGAAAAAAATGGTCATACTGAGAAAATAATTGTTTAAAAATCAAATTCTAATTAATTGAGCTGAAAATGAAATCACACGGCATGTTAAACATGTCTTCAGAAATCACCCCAGCAAGTTTCATGTTTTTACTTTTAAAAATGAGTCTGAAAATGTCTCAGAAAATTTCGAGCTATTGAGGGTGGAAAAATATTTTTTCGAATACACCCTTAACTGAATTTGATGGTGTCATAAGCAGGGCTGCGGAGTTGGTGGGAAAAATGGCCGACTCCAACTGCGGGATGTTTTAACGACTCCTATTCCGACTCCGGGCTGTATAATGTACTAGTGTTGCCTGTTGGTTAAAATAATGATGGAATCCCTCTATTCTAAGAAAAGGTAACTAACGCTGTCACCGCCGCCGGTTTTGAATTTTTTGTAGACCAGAAGTCTTTCTTTGTTAATATTAAGAAAACTATTGCATACAAAAATATGAAAATCGGTGGTATTATAGAGAAATGTTTGATAAACACGCTGATGCAGATAGTTTTAAAACCGAACAATTATTTTAGGAGATATTTAATGTTAAATTTGACCAGAATAATTTTATTAAAGAAGTTTTATAGGAGCAAAAACTATAATAGGAATGTAATATTTTTTTCTGAGAATATACATGAGACGTTCCAGGTGTGCAGACTGTATTTATTTTTTTAATCTGACTCATTTTTTGAGGACTTACGTCCATTTTAAATTCAAATTTTCAGGATTTCGAGACATATTTTTACATTTTTTAGATAAGGGTATTATTTTAAATTGTTGCCAATTCTTAAAACGGCGAAAATAATAATATTTCCTTCAAATTAAAAATTTATTTACACGTGACTATTATAAAGGAAAAAAACTTTCAAATTAGAATTAAATGATTATGTATTAAAAGGAGGAAAATTTTGAAAAGTACGTCATAAAAACTATATTTACATGTGAATTTTAAAAGAGAAAGAAAATTGTAAAATAATAAAGTCATTAATATGCGTTGAATTCGTAAATGAAGGAAATTACTTCATACTTAAAATGGCCAAACAGTTTAAATTTAAAGATATATTTGCGCGAGACATTTATTTCATATTTTGAGATAATCTTTTAAACTATTGTTGTGAATTCCAAGAAAACGCAAATAATATTTCCTTTCTAACAACAAAAGTATTTTCACGTGAATATTAAAATGAGAAAGAAAGCTTTGGTGAAAATTACGTCATATTTATAACGATAAATTTAACATGTCTTATTTAAAAGAACTTTCTTATCTAGAAGAACTTAAAAGAACTTTCTCTTTCTCTTGTTAATAAATACCGGGAGACAAATACTCTGTTTAATTAATTTTATATTAGGTTATTGTCAAATGTTTCACTACTCTGATTTAATTAAATACGAAAACAGCCCGTTAACAGGGAGATCGCCACTGTTTTTTAATATTATAATTCAGTCTTCCGAATTTTCTTTAAAGCCGATGAAATTAACGTGCTGTTAGAGTCTGCGGTGTCTGAACGGAAGTTGACGAGCGTAGCTCGTAGGGGACACAGCCCTCTAGTGTGAGAAAAATAAAGCTAAAATCTCGCTATTTTATTATCCATTCTCTTTTTTGGGGGGGCTTTAAAAAAAAAAACAAAAACAAAAAAAAACATATATATATATATTTTTTTCGCTTTATTAATTTCACAATTTCGCGCCCACAAACCCGAAAAATCCAACTATCGAAGTCTAAAGAACACAAAATGGAAATTTTACTATTTTGGATCTGCGGACTGAGAAGTAAAAGCGAAATCTTTACAATTTAGTTGTTATTTTGTTGTGTTCTCCAAACTCGAAAAACTTATATAGAAAGGAGGAAAAATAAAGATAAAAATTTTATTATTTTGGAAATAATTCGGATCCTGTTTATTTAATTAAAAAAAAATACATTCGTAATTTTACAATTTTGGCTTTAATTCGGGTTTTGCGAATCTGAAAAATCCGAAATTTAAAAGGTGAAAGATACCGAAATTTCCCTATTTTATCGTTATTTTGGGTACCACCGATTCAGAAAAAAAAGAATTGCAATTTAATCTTATTTTGACTCCTGTGACCAAAAATAAATAAATAATGAAAGGGTATTTCAGAATTTTAACTTTTGGTGATACAGACCGGAAATACACTGCTCAAAACAATTAAAGGATATTGCAGTTTTAGGTGGATTTTGTATCTGGTAAACTGTTTAGCTGATTGATACATGGTCGACAGACATAGTAGGTTATATGAGAATAAATTACACATGTTTGGCAGAAAAAAATGCATTTTATTGCGCATTTGTGTACTAAAGGAAAAAAACACAATTTGTGCATACGAGAAAAAAAGAATAAGAAAAGGTGTTTTCTTCAAAGAAAATCATTTTCAGTAGGGGGTATGGTTTCCACGGGCGGCCAGCAACGTTGAACACCTTTGAGGCATGGACTCAATGAGGCTATTAATGACGAGTTGGGGTATTCTGCCCCACTCTTCCAGAAGAGCTCTTTCCAGTTCTTGGAGAGTTTGTGGGGGTTATTGGCGTCAGAAACTCGTCTTCCTAGAGCGTCCCAAACGTGCTCGATTGGATTCATGTCTGGAGAACACGCTGGCCATTCCATTCGAACGATTCCTTCCTCGAAAAGGAAATCCTCCACCAGGTTTGCACGATGTGGCCTGCAGTTATCGTCCATTAAAATGAAGTTATCTCCGATTGCTGCAGCGTAAGGGACTACAATAGGTCTAAGGATCTCATCCCTATATCGGCGACCAGTCAGAGCTCCATCTCGAATGATGTAGAGGTCAGTGCGCCCGTCAATGGAGATGCCACCATACACCAACACTCCTCCACCGCCAAATCTGACACTTTCGTGCACGAACGCAGGATTATTCCTACTGCCACGGTCCCTCCAGATGAAAATACGCCTATTATCCGGATGCACAGAAAAACGGGACTCGTCAGAAAATAGAATATTGCTCCATTCCTTTCTCCTCCAGTTGACATGCTCGGTTGCCCACTCCCTGCGGTCGCGACGATGCCTTGATGTTAATCTAACACATACCATCGGTCGGCGTACATACAGACCTACAGCATGGAGCCGGTTTCGGACAGTCTGAGTTGAAATCGTGGTGCCTGTAGCCGAGCGAAGGTGTTGTTGGAGAAGAGTAGCGTTCATGGTTCGGTGTCTCCGAACTGTTAAAGCTAAATACCGATCTTCATTGGGCGTTGTTGCCCGTCTACGACCTTGCCCTGGTCTTCGGCCTGCACATCCACTCTCCAAAAAACGGTTCCAGATCCTGGAAATGACACTTTGTGACACTCCAATGGCTTGCGCTACTTCGGCTTGAGTTTGGCCCCCTTCTAACCTACCAACAAATCTCAAAGCTTCTGAATCTGTCAAATGACTTCGCTGAGACATCGTACTCATCGAAACAAAGCAATCACTGAATGCCGATCATCCTTGTCTTCATTCTCTTTTATCCAGTTGAAAGTCAAATTTCATTCGCTGCCGCTGAAGCGACGTTTTTGACGTCGAACTCAAAATTTGCATACTCCACAGTTTGAAAACTAGAAAAATTTGCATTTGTGATTCTCTTCTTCTATTTTCGGCAAAAAAAATTTCGTTTATATCTTTATTTTATATAAAACTTCAAATATCCTTTAATTGTTTTGAGCAGTGTATTTGAAAGGAAAAAGAGAAAAGGCTTCTATTACAATGCTATACCGGGTTCTTAGTTCTTTTGCCTCCAAAAATAGCACAAATTTATAATTTTCTCATTACCTCCGGCAAGAGATTTGCATAAGCCGAAATTTTAAATCTCGTTTCCTAAAAAGTTCGGCCGTGCCTTTGTAATTATTCTCACACCAACCAGCTAATTTTTTTATCTGTCTGATACGACCCATTAATATAAATTGTCTTAATTCTACTTACACGGCCTGTTTGAAAGATTGCCTTCATTTTCGGGTCTTGGGTCCTTGCAGACCTTTGCGCCTTGGATTATATCCGCAAACCCCAAAAATATGAGGGGAAGTACTTATATCCTAAATGTAAAATATCTACTACAGTTACGAATTAAAACAGTTTTCATCTACTCTGTACATGGGTATACTACCTTGTACTTTCTCTATACCTACCCCTGTATCTACTTTGTACACCGCAGTAAATCGGTCATCTTTAACTTGAGTAGCCTGATGAGGTCCATAAATAACTATAATAATTCCTTTTATAGATTTAAAATTACATACAATTAGTTTAATTTCATTTTAAAATGTCTAACAAAAAAATCTGGAATCGTAATCTTCTCGTTTTTTAGCGACTCCAACTCTTTCGCTCAAAAATGGGTCTGACTCCGACTCCGACTTCGCAGCCCTGGTTATAAGATAATGAAAGAGATCTTCGTCAGTCCACATAGTATGTACTTACTTTATTCTGATTCAGTCATACTTAAAAAAAAAAAAAAAATAGTTTATTGTGTATAATCTCCAAATTACTTAATTTATTCTTCAGTTAGTGATGCCATGCACTTCAAAAGTTTTGAAATTTAATTCTTTATACTCTAAAGAATAGCATACATAAATATTAATATGTGGAAATGCGTAGAATTTTTGTATGTCAAAAATAAACGTACACATTTACAGTATCAAATGCAATCAATCAAAATACACAATAAAAATTTTCTTATAAATTTAATTATAAAATTTTCTTTTTTGAATTTGTTTTAAAAAACAATTTTACCAGAGCAAATTAAAGGATCATGGTCCATAAGGCAAGTTTTTGGTCCAAAAAGAGATGTAAGAAAAAATTATGTTCCACTTAGATAATAAATATATTATATTATAAAATTGAACATTGGTACTTTCTAATTTAAGCAATATTTTTACTTAGTGGGATTTCTGTATGGTGTTCTGTATGGTTCTGTATCGACAAACTCAGTATGTTTGTAATTATTTTTTTAAAACAGTTTGTTTTTGCATATTTGTCGGCATTTTTTTATATGAGCATAATGACGCAACAGTTCCCCCCTTTAAAAATATATTATTATGAACATCACGAAGCCAAATATATAGAAAAATAAATGTTTTGACAATGTTGGTATGGAAATGGAAAACACAATATAAACAAGTCGTAACTTATTCATTCGCAGGATCAATCAGTGCACGTTTTTGTTCTATTCCGGTTCAAATGGAGTTGATGTGTAATTTTCCGTTCTAATTCTTAGTAAGTAATTGTATTAAAGCGGTTAGAAAAGTTATCAGTGTATAGTATAGTGTTACTTGCATAATATTTACGATGCTGATATTCGTAATTGATAAAAAAAGAGAACTATTGAAAACGTAAAGAACTTTTGTGGTCGTTGTTTGAAGAGAATCTAATCAGTAAATGTAAATTTATAATTTTGTAACAAATAACAATAACAACTGTGATACAATTACATGTACTATGACAATAACATATACATTTGTGATAAGCCATTACGCTGTTCGGTATTCTATTAATAAATGAATTGATAATCGACTTGCAGTTTCAACAAGTTTTTGAACGTTTTTCATTTCTAATCTTGACACACAGCTTCAAAAATATATAATGCTTGGATAAAGTACAACAATAGTTATTTTTTTTCATTCATTTATTCTTGTTAAGGTAAGGTGCTCTATTTTCGTCCTCCCAGTCACTTTTAGGCCCTAAATGTTGTAATTTTCACTGAAAACCTACCAAATTTGGATTTTACATAGACTAACTACCCACGCACATAGAAACATGCGCAAATATTGTACAAAAAAATTTTAACAATGCGAAAATTTTTTTTTTCAAAAGTATCTATAAATGGCAAAAGAAAAAAAACATGGTCCCAATTTCGTCCCCCTCAAAAAATCCAATACGCCGAGGCTTAACTTATAACTAAATCAAAATTTATTTCTAAATGAGTAAGTAATTTAATTTACATTAAATTAAGCCACAAAGAAATGTACAAATTATCAGTAGAAGAGTAACATAACAAAACATTAACCATCCAAACATGAGGAAAAAATTGAAAAAATTGTCATGAAAAAGCATTTCTAATTTCGTCCCCGGGACGAAAATAAGAACTGCAAGGGGAACGAAATTGGGTCACTGTATGCTACTGTCAGCATCTTACCTATGTAAGATACATGCAATGAATAAGAAATAAATACTTAGAGTACAACAAATAACGTACTACAAATGACGTAATAAGAACTCAGGTCCTCTAAAAATAAGAAATCCGGCGTGTTTAATATATGTACGAAACGAATATATGCGAACGAAACTTTTACTACTGACCCTTTTTACCTTTCGTTCCCTGTGCTTTGCGTGATAAGTGGCGCCACTTTCGCAGAACCGGAGAAGTAAAGGGGGACGAACTTAGGAAAGGGGACGAAATTAGGGCACTTTACCCTATTATTAATGCAAAGTAGAAACACATGTGATACGGTATTGTTCACACGTATCTTCCATTTTATGGTACTTAGGACACCAAGGACACGTCGATGAAGTGAAATCTCATAATACTGTTTACGGTGATTTTATCATAAATACTATCACCTCTAACTGACTAGAACGCGATGAGAAAATACAAAGAAGAGCCTGATAAAGAGAGATTTTATATTGTTTTGATTTTTCTTCCCAAACATCTAGACAAAATCAAATAAATGTCTAAAAAATCCATTTTGCTGTGTGTATTTTTCAATTATGATTTTAAATGAAATATTTTGAACTATTTTATTTGTTTTCTTATTTCGCCGGACGTTATCTTACATAGACGCAGGTTAAGGTCATTAAATTCATTTGGGCCAAAAATCTGCTTTATGAATCCTCATCCTTTTTACCCGACTGCCAAGAAGGGTTATGTGTTTCACGCGTATCTGGGTACGTGGCTTTCTTTATACCTTCGAAACATCCCAACGGCTGGATGGATTTTAATGAATGAGGTCTCTATCAATTCGTCTTAACCGTCCGATAGCTATAGGCTAGGTTTTAGTTTTGTAAATTCAAAATGGCGGCCGTAAAAGAAAAAATGGCAGTAGAGACGAGGAAAATTTTACGCACCCTATTGAGTGCATATCATTGGATAGGTCTTTCAAAATGAAGACGATGTTTCATTGACTATTTTACAGTCAGAAGCTCCGTTTAAATATTACACAACCTGGAAGTTGTGTAGGTAGGACCTCTAGCTTTACTGCAGCTCTAACCTTCATAGACATCTATAGGCCTCATCAAAACAGTGTTTATAGATAGGAACTAACGATTAAACACAACTTAAATGTCATCAATACAAGTAAATAAAAAAACAGGTAAGTAATATAAAAAATAGTTTCACATTGAGGAGAAATAATTAATTAGTTCGCTTTTTACGCAGTCGGGTTTTTTGATTTTTAAATTTAATTTTTACTTGTTTAAATATCAATCGCTGAAAAAGAAAAACAAATTTACGACACATCTGATACTAATAAGCCAACTTTGTTTCCATACATTATGTTATTTTAATTAAAGGTGTATGCATCGCGATTCTTTGATGTTTCTTTAAAGGAAAAACTCAATCGTTCTGTTTAAAAAGAAAAAGTAAACCGAAAACTTTTGCGCTAAATATTAAAACTATAATACCGTGTCCCGTTTCAACTTTCCTGGATGCATGTTCCATTCCTTTGTAGTAGTAAATGTGCTTTGTGTAATCTATATGTCTATTATTTGACGATGGCTTTTAAAGGGATTTTATTGATATAAATTACAAATGTTATTGATAGATGGTGATGTCATTTGTCACTTAAGATTTTCAAGTATATTGTTAATTAACAGTATTTTATTATTTTTCGAATTCTTTCACCATAAAAAATCACGTGCTACAGAAGAATAGGAAATCTGCATGTACTACTTGCAAATTGAGGCTGGGAATGCCACTCATGCGTCCATAATCAACTGCTCAACTTTCTGAAATATTTTTAAAAATTGCATTAGAGGATGACGCTTTTAACGAACCAAATGAAAACATCGTCTGTATTTTCGTAAATCTGCACAAAAGTATCTAATAGAAACTAAAGTTAGAAGCAATTTGATGACAGGTTACAGTGCCCTCTATCGGTAAAATTTGTAATTAAATAACAATTAATGTCTTTTAATTGTGTCTTTTAATGTCTTTAATGTAATTTAAACACCATAATCACGAATTAAAAGAACAATCATTATTGAGATTATTAGTATTATCGTACAAATATCTAGTAATATTTTTAATTTAATATTTTATTGTGTTAAGATCGCTACGAACATTATGGTTAGAAACACCTCATAAGCCTTTCTAATTTTTCCGGGGGATACAGTGGGCTGTGAATCAACAGCATCAATTTATGTGCTATGATGAAATAAAAATTTCTTTGACTCCAATAAGAAAAACACATTTTTAGAACGCCATTACATTGAAAGATTCAAAACATATTTACTTTAGCAACAGTAAAGCATCACGACCAGGGGCCTCGCTATGGGGGAGGGGCTCCCCCCCCCCCAAACGTTTGCTACTGCTGTTACACTTGGCAAATTTACAAACTTAGTTGGTAAATTTGTTTAAATCTTTAATAAAAACTATAATACACTTTCTATTTCTGACAGACTTGGCAAAAGTTACAAATCTAATTGGAAATACTATTAAACTTTTTACAAATAAGAGCTATATTACATTTTTTAATTGCGGTAACTTGGCAAAATTATAAAACTAGTTGGCAAATACCGAAATTTGAGTTGGCAATTTAAGGTCTCTTCCCCACCGAAGAAAAAGTCTTAGCGATGGCCTTGACCACGACGTAAATGATAGAAAGAAAAATTTTCCACCAGCAATTAATATGTTGTAAAATATTTTATATGTTTCAACATAATAATGCACCACGATCATATATGGTTTTCCTTGAAAACAATTAAAAAATCTCAATGGCAAATTTCATTGTTTTAGAATAGTGCAACATAATTAAAATACGCTGCAACCAGTTTTTCCAAATAGAAATTTAGGTAAACGAATCCTTTCGTGTGACCCTGTAAATGAATAATAAATGCTTTACACTCCATATTCCACCGAAAGCAAGTTTTCCTACACCTCAGAAATTCATACCAATTTCTTTATGTTTGTAATAGTGTAAAATAATTAAAATAAACCTCAAAGGATTTTCCCCTATAGACCATAATGCAACAGAATTCGTTTAAGTGCACCTGTAAACAAACTATAAATACTGCACACGCCATATGCTATAGTAAACATCTTGTATTGCACTTCAGTGATGTATATCAATTACGATAAATTTGAAATAGCGTAACATCATTAAAATATACTGCAAATAACTTTTCCCTATAGACCATAATGTAATGGATTTTTTTCGAGTGCCGTTGTAAACGAACAATAAATGCTATACATTGCATTTAATACCGAATTTACAATACCGAACATACTATGGTAAACCTAAACAACATATGAAAATTACGTGGCAATTAGTGTCTGTTTACGAGATTTAGAGTACGGACATAAGGCCAGGCAGACCAACTGAAATCGAATTCATTCAACTATGTCAGGAAGTGTTTAAAAGGTTTATTCAAATACAAGCCACATGATCACGAATAAAAATTAGCTTTTATTTTAACTATTATTATTTCTACAAGTCCTTTCACTACAAAATGTTTACAATTAATATGAAATGCATGACTTTTTTCTTTGATTCGCATTATATCTGTGCAATTTTCTCAAAGATTTTTTGCTCATTGATCTGAATAAAAACATGTTTAAAATGTTTTTAATTTTATTTTATGTTAATGTATCCAAAGATCAAATTTTAAAAAAATGTTCAATTATTGTTAATAATGTTTTATTTAGTGTTTGTCAACGTCTTGTAAGGTTTCTTTTGTGATTTTGTAATAAATATAAGATTTAAAAAAAAAATCAACATTATTTGTTCTTAAATATTCATTTTAAATTTATCTTAAGTGCAAGACATGTTTTTCTTTTTCCATTTATGAATAATTCATACATGAGAGAGTTAAATATGCAAATTAGCTGTAATAAACTGTTTATTAGCTGTTTTTTAAGTGACTGGAAACAATGTAAGAACTCAAACACGAAAGCTATAGAGACACAATGCCCGCCATCGTTACTTAATTGACTTGCTATTATAGGATTAAAACAACAGCTTATTTAATCGCTGCATATTGAATTTTCGATGACTGAAAACAGTAAATGCAGCACAGTCAAAACGAATATTTTTGCATAATTATGGGCTCTAACGATGCATAGAAATTAAATTTATTTTTGAATTTGATTTATGACTAAAGACTTTGATAACTACAGTTTGAAACTAATTAAATTAGGTCGTTACTTACTATATTTTTTGAGTTAGTTAACAATATTCGCATACTTGATTAAAAAATAAAAGTTAAAAAAAAAAAATAAGGCGCAACAACAGGGAGTGAAAAAATCTAGCGATAACACGTGCAACAAAATTTACAATCTAAGAGAAAGGAAAAAAGGTAAATAAAAAAGAAAAGTGCCCAGCTAAACTGATGGCATTTAGCTCACAGGCTATTCACACTAATTGTATATTGTACTCTTATTTTAAAGAATAATGCCCCTCAAAAAAATAAGTGAAGGGGAATTAGCCCCCGTTTCCCCCTTTATACTTAACCAGTGAACCTGCAAATCTAATCAGGGAAGTTCTTTATCATAATAAACCGGTATACCAAATTTGGAGCAAATCGAATAATCCTGCAAAAAAAAAACATTTATCTAAATTAAGGGGGTGGACTAGCCCCCCTTTATCCTTAACCAATGAATCCCCAAAACGAATAAGGAAAGCTCCTTCACATAATAAACCGGTATACCAAATTTGGAGCAAAGCGAATAATTCTGCATGAAAAACCCGTTTATATAAATTAAGGGGGGTGGACTAGCCCCCCTTCCCCCTTTATCCTTAACCAATGAACTCCCAAAACTAATCAGGGAAGTTCTTTAACACAATAAACCGGTATACCAACTTCGGAGCAAATCGAATCATTCTGCATGAAAAACGCATTTATCTAAATTAAGAGGGGCGGGCTAACCTCCCTTTTCCCCCTTTATCCTTAACCAGTGAACCCCCAAAACTAATCAGGGAAGTTCCTTAACATAATAAACCGGTATACCAAATTCGGAGCAAATCGAATGATTCTGCATCAAAAACCCATTTATCTGAATTAAAAGGGGTGGACTAACCATCCTTTTCCCCCTTTATCCTTAACCAATGAACCCCCAAAACTAATCAGGGAAGTTCCTTAACATAATAAACCAGTATACCAAATTCGGAGCAAATCGAATGATTCTGCATGAAAAACCGATTTATCTGAATTAAGGAGTTGGACTAACCCCGTTTTCCCCCCTTTATCCTTAACCAATGAACTCCCAAAACTAATCAGGGAAGTTCCTTAACATAATAAACCGGTATACCAAATTCGGAGCAAATCGAATGATTCTTCATGAAAAACCCATTTATCTGAATTAAGGGGGTGGACTAACCCCCCTTTTCCCCCTTTATCCTTAACCAATGAGCCCCCAAAACTAATCAGGGAAGTTCCTTAACATAATAAACCGGTATACCAAATTCGGAGCAAATCGAATGATTCTTCATGAAAAACCCATTTATCTGAATTAAGGGGTGGACTAACACCCCTTTCCCTTTCCCCCCTTTATCCTTAACCAATGAACCCCCAAAACTAATCAGGGAAGTTCCTTAACATAATAAACCGGTATACCAAATTCGGAGCAAATCGAATGATTCTGCAAGAAAAACCCATTTATCTGAATTAAGGGGGTGGACTAACACCCCTTTTCCCCCCTTTATCCTTAACCAATGAACACCAAAAACTAATCAGGGAAGTTCCTTAACATAATAAACCGGTATACCAAATTCGGAGCAAATCGAATGATTCTGCATGAAAAACCGATTTATCTGAATTAAGGAGTTGGACTAACCCCGTTTTCCCCCCTTTATCCTTAACCAATGAACTCCCAAAACTAATCAGGGAAGTTCCTTAACATAATAAACCGGTATACCAAATTCGGAGCAAATCGAATGATTCTTCATGAAAAACCCATTTATCTGAATTAAGGGGTGGACTAACACCCCTTTCCCTTTCCCCCCTTTATCCTTAACCAATGAACCCCCAAAACTAATCAGGGAAGTTCCTTAACATAATAAACCGGTATACCGAATTCGGAGCAAATCGAATGATTCTTCATGAAAAACCCATTTATCTGAATTAAGGGGTGGACTAACACCCCTTTCCCTTTCCCCCCTTTATCCTTAACCAATGAACCCCCAAAACTAATCAGGGAAGTTCCTTAACATAATAAACCGGTATACCAAATTCGGAGCAAATCGAATGATTCTGCAAGAAAAACCCATTTATCTGAATTAAGGGGGTGGACTAACACCCCTTTTCCCCCCTTTATCCTTAACCAATGAACACCAAAAACTAATCAGGGAAGTTCCTTAACATAATAAACCGGTATACCAAATTCGGAGCAAATCGAATGATTCTGCATGAAAAACCGATTTATCTGAATTAAGGAGTTGGACTAACCCCGTTTTCCCCCCTTTATCCTTAACCAATGAACTCCCAAAACTAATCAGGGAAGTTCCTTAACATAATAAACCGGTATACCAAATTCGGAGCAAATCGAATGATTCTTCATGAAAAACCCATTTATCTGAATTAAGGGGTGGACTAACACCCCTTTCCCTTTCCCCCCTTTATCCTTAACCAATGAACCCCCAAAACTAATCAGGGAAGTTCCTTAACATAATAAACCGGTATACCGAATTCGGAGCAAATCGAATGATTCTTCATGAAAAACCCATTTATCTGAATTAAGGGGTGGACTAACACCCCTTTCCCTTTCCCCCCTTTATCCTTAACCAATGAACCCCCAAAACTAATCAGGGAAGTTCCTTAACATAATAAACCGGTATACCAAATTCGGAGCAAATCGAATGATTCTGCAAGAAAAACCCATTTATCTGAATTAAGGGGGTGGACTAACACCCCTTTTCCCCCCTTTATCCTTAACCAATGAACACCAAAAACTAATCAGGGAAGTTCCTTAACATAATAAACCGGTATACCAAATTCGGAGCAAATCGAATGATTCTGCATGAAAAACCGATTTATCTGAATTAAGGAGTTGGACTAACCCCGTTTTCCCCCCTTTATCCTTAACCAATGAACTCCCAAAACTAATCAGGGAAGTTCCTTAACATAATAAACCGGTATACCAAATTCGGAGCAAATCGAATGATTCTTCATGAAAAACCCATTTATCTGAATTAAGGGGTGGACTAACACCCCTTTCCCTTTCCCCCCTTTATCCTTAACCAATGAACCCCCAAAACTAATCAGGGAAGTTCCTTAACATAATAAACCGGTATACCGAATTCGGAGCAAATCGAATGATTCTTCATGAAAAACCCATTTATCTGAATTAAGGGGTGGACTAACACCCCTTTCCCTTTCCCCCCTTTATCCTTAACCAATGAACCCCCAAAACTAATCAGGGAAGTGCCTTAACATAATAAACCGGTATACCAAATTCGGAGCAAATCGAATGATTCTGCATGAAAAACCCATTTATCTGAATTAAGGAGTTGGACTAACCCCGTTTCCCCCCCTTTATCCTTAACCAATGAACTCCCAAAACTAATCAGGGAAGCACCTTATCACAATGAACCTAGAAAAATTTTTTGAAGCAAATCGGATGTTTCTATCAAGAGTTATCGCGTTACGTACATACATACATACATACATACGTACGTACGTACGTACATACATACAGAACGGGCGGGCACATTAGCTCTCAGGCTTTGATAGCCTGTGAGCTCAGGGAAGCACCTTATCACAATGAACCTAGAAAAAAAATTTTGAAGCAAATCGGATGTTTCTATCAAGAGTTATCGCGTTACGTACATACATACATACATACATACGTACGTACGTACATACATATAGAACGGGCGGGCACATTAGCTCTCAGGCTTTGATAGCCTGTGAGCTAAAAACCACGATGATAATTTCGAGAGCACTTACTTTATGCGAAAAAATGAACTTGTACATGATGAGTTATAAAAAAGTTTGGGAACTGACTTTAATAGGAAATGACTTCGCATGTGTACGAAACCATGTAATGCGTTTTAATTACGAAAAGAGAAGTGGAAACAAAGTACTGCATTTTACGAAATTTATTTAAATGGGATAATTGTCTATAAACGATGCATAGGTTAGTTACTGATCCTAGTGTTGCCAGAAGTGTTGTTATTAAAATTTTCAGGTGTTTCAAGACCCGTCCCGCTGAGCACCTGCGCGGACACCAAACGTCCCAATCTTTCCATAATGCTAGACTTCTTTTCAGTTTTTACCTATACCATGCTATTCGTTAGTCTTTATAGAGTAAGAATTTAAAACACTACGTAATATTATAATAGCGAAAAAGAATCATCTATGAAAATATTCTAAAAAACAAAACAAAACAACAAAAACACTGGATGATTGATTAAAAGAACATAACCTCTAAAGACATATTTAACTTACAGTTAAATTAGACTGCACTTTTAAAGGACTTCCAGCCATGTTGCATATTCGTGTATTGTTTCATTCAGTGTAATGTTAAATAATGAAAGCCTTGCCAAAGTGTGAGTTTTTGCTATATTATTGTGTGTTATTAAAAGTAATATTAAATTTCATTTATGAATATTGATTGCACTAAAAATATTTTTTGTACAGATGAGTATTGTTGAATTAACTACCTTCTGTATCCCCGTTTAGTTCTCATAAATTTAAAACAATAGAAAAATTTATAATTTAAAGCCTCGACTTGGGTCCTGCATCGGGTCCGGTTAACGCAGATTTTTTTGTTGCTGCGGGTCGGCTTGACTTTAATTCGTTTGGGTTCGGGTCGGTTTCGGGTTGATCCGATTGTTCAGATGAAAAACTATATATTACAATACTAATGATTATACAGGATGATTAATGAAGATGGAACCAATAGACTATTTCCTTAAATATTGCCCCTAGACACATACTTCCAACTGCAAAGTTTCATAAAAAAGGGTGCAAAATTTGAAACTCTATAGGGGGGGGGGGTGGTTGTTTGAGAAAATACAAAAACTTTTATACGGTCCCCGTAGAGTAAAATTTCTCATATCCATTCCTGACTTAAACACAAACAATTCCATCTTGAGATCTTCAAAACTTAAAGAGATATGCCCTTTTAAATAATCCGTCAGATTTTAAGGGATTAGGTAAAAATTGAAATGCGTGTAATTCAAGAAACAATGTTAAATTAAGGTTGTCCGGGAAACATTTTAAAAAATATGTATTTATTAAGTTAGAATTTTGATTTTCTTTTGCGATGGTTAAACATATAATTTATAAACAAAACACATCCTAAAATTTTTCATAAAGTTTAAAAAAATTATTATTATTTTTTTTTTGAAAGTGGGGTAATTTAAAATCTTTATAACTCAAAATATTATTTATCGAATTTCAAAAATTTTTCATTTAATTAAGGAAAAAAATATAACTTCAATTTTGTTTCAGCATTTTTAAAAATATTAATTAAAAAAATTTAGATATTTAAAATAAAAATGAAAAAGAATGATGTAACTTATTTTGAAAAAATTAGTATTTTCAAAAGTAATTTTTTTTTTTTTTTTTTTTTTTTTTTTTTGCAAATATGCCAAAATGAAATTAATGGAAAGTAATTGAAAAAGACATTTTCCAAGTTTGAACCACTTATCTTTAACAATTTTTGACTTATAACAATTTAAAGACGAAAAAATTGTGAATAATGAAGAAAAACGCATTAAAAGTTTTAAACAAAGGTTGGCTCCTAATAATACGAGTAGAGTGTTTAAATGACTTTTAAAAGTTTGCAGGTGAGTAACTCACTCCTTTCTGTACTGTTTAAACGTCTCGTTAGCTGATTTAAAACAAGGCTTTTTGTAACATGCCGATTTCGAGTTTTTTCACATTTTAGCCCTCACAACTTCAGATTTTTTATCAGCCGCGCCGAGGTCGTTAAAAAAAGTCTTTTGTTATGGGTTGGGCTGGGCCTGTACGCTGCTAATTTTATGTCCAAAGGAGAGGCAATGTCTTAAACAGAATTTTAAAAACGCATAATTTGTGGAAGATCCCTATCTAGCCTTCCAAATGCATCAAAATCACGTCGCTCAGAGGTATGGTTAATTGGTGTAAGTCACGAATTTTGTATTTTAATATCTCCGTGAGTTTTGCGGATAAAAATATGAATTTCTTTGCGTTTCATTAAAAAATGGATAAGGAAAATTTTCCTAATTGGAGATTTTACCCTACGGGGACCGTATAAAAATTTAGTTTTTGTATTTTATCAAATAGACCCCCACCCCCCCCTCCATCCCATAGAGTTGCAACTTATGTCATCATACGGTGTACCCTTTTTTTTATGAAACTTTGCAATTAGAAGTATGTGTCTAGGGGCAATATTTAAGGAAATGGGCTATTGGCTCCATCTTTATGAATCACACTAGCAGGAATGACCGAGCTAAGCTCGGTCAAAATTAGCTTTGTGTTTATCTCGATATATTTTCCCCACTGAATCATTCTTGCTGTTTTAAATGTAATTAGCTTGACCCTGAGACATAGTGACCCAAAATGACGCACTAATCGAATTTTTTCGAACATGTGACCTAACACAATGCCCTTCTCGAGCCTGAAAACGATGGAATACAAAATTTAGTGAAAATCGTTAGTCGTTTTCTAGATAAAATAAGCTTGACCCACGTTGATTCAAAAAACTACTAAACGAAATTTATCGAACATGTGAGCTATTTCAATGGTCTTTTTGTACTGTGAAACGGTATAACAAAAATAAAATTGTCAAAATTGTTTGAACCTTTTTAAGATGCCGTTAGCTTGACACCGACCCATTATCACCAAAATGACCCACTAATAGAATTTTCTTGAGCATGCGACCCAGCCCAATGGTTTTATCTTGTCCAGAAACAGTGCGGTACAAAGTTTTGTCAAAATCTTTTGAGCCGTTTTTTAGATACAGTTAGCTGGATCCTGATCCATTAGGACCCAAAATGACCCATTAATTGAATTTTCTTGAACATGCGACCTTGCCCAATGGTCTTATCATGCCCGGAAACGGTACTATACAAAATTTTGTTAAAATGTTTTGAAGCGCTTTTTAAATAGAATTAGCTTGATCCTGACCCATTGTGACCCAAAATGACCCACTAATCGAATTTTCTCGAACACGTGACCCATCCCACTGGTCTTTTCGTGCCCGAAAACGATAGATTGCAGAATTTCGTCAAAATCGTAGAGCCGTTATCTAGATAAACTTAGCTAGACCCACGGTAACCCAAAAATCACCCACTAATCGAATTTTCTTGAACACGTGACCCATCCCAATGGTCTTTTCGTGCCCGAAAATGGTTAGATACAAAATTTAGTCAAAATCGATTGAACCATTCTTTAGATATAATTAGCGTGACCCTGATCCATTATGACACGAAATGACCCACTACTCGAATTTCCTCGAACACGAGACCCATCCTAATGGTCATTTCGTGTTCGAAAATGGCTAGATACAAAATTTAGTCAAAATCGATTGAGCCGTTCTCAAGATATAATTATCTTGATCCTTACCCATTATGACCCAAAATGACCAACTAATCGAATTTTCTCGAACACGAGACCCATCCCAATGGCGTTTTCGTGCCCGAAAATGGTTAAATACATAATTTAGTCAAAATCGATTGAGCCGTTCTCTAGGTATAATTAGCTTGACCCTGACCCATTATGACCCACTAATCGGATTTTCTCGAACACGAGACCCATTCCAATGGTCTTTTCGTGCCCGAAAAGAGTAGGGTGGAAAATTTCGTCAAAATCGTTACAGCCGTTATCTAGATAAACTTAGCTTGACCCACGGTGACCCAAAAATAACCCACTAATCGACTTTTCTCGAACATATGACTTAGCGCAATGGTCTTCTCGTAATCTAAAACTGTAGAATATAGAGTTTAATGAAAATCGTTTGAGCCGTTTTTTAGATAAAAATATCTTGACCCACAGTGACCCAAAAATGACCCACTAATCGAATTTTCTCGAACACGTGACCCATTCCAATGGTCTTTTCTTGCCCGAAAATGGTTAGATACAAAATTTAGTCAAAATCGATTGAGCCGTTCTTCGGATATAATTAGCTTGACCCTGACCCATTATGACCTTCAATGACCCACTAATCGAATTTTCTCGAACACGAGACCCATCCCAATGGTCTTTTCGTGCCCGAAAACGGTAGGGTGCAAAATTTAATCAAAATTGTTAGAGTCGTTTTCAAGATAAAATTTACACACACACACACACACACACAATTTTTGCTCGCATTATAGTATAAAATTGTATATATGTTCATTTTTCAGTATAAAAAATAAAACTGATATTAGAGATATAATTGTAGATTACTTTTCCATAATTGTATTAAAATATGGATTAATGTTCTTTCATTTCTGGTCCGGGTTTAAATATTTCGGTTTCGATTTGAAGTGTGTCAGGTTGCGGGTCAATGAAAATTTCTTTGTTGCGTTCGGTTTCGGGTTTACTTGAAACAGAATTTGTCGACCCGACACGCGCAGGACCTATAGTTCCGACATAGAAGATATTGTCCTGCTTTTTGTATCTCCTCTCTCGCTTTTTGATACACTGCACCCTACAACAAAATTAGATATCCATTGTTCTTAGGTTACGCTATGAATCAGATTCTATAAACTATAAGCTATCAACAAATGCTACTTTTAATTATTTAAAATATTTCTTAGTTGGGATGACATCCTTTTTATTAAACTTAGAAAAATGGGGGGAAACCAACGTTAAAAGTTCTTTCTGGAAAATTCACACACATTAATTACGAGAATCGTACGGGCCGCAAGGAGGACCTGGGACCGGCTTTCTTAAAGGCTCCTTCACGAATCCTGTTTTTTAAATAAAATAAAAAAATGATTGAAATACCTTCATTGCGTAAAAATGTTAAGTTAAATGAAGCAAAAGTAATCAATTAAAAAGCCAGAACTTGAGTGATATATAAGTTGTGCTCATTCATATTATAGCAACGTTAAGAAAAAGCAATGACTATAAAATTTTCATCTGCTAATAGTAAGTAGTAGTAAAATCAAAGAACTTTATTTGGTGTAGGGGTCAAGAGTATAGAGGCTATAGAGAGGGTACAAGTTAGCGAAATGTTTTCAGCTTGAGAGGAAGTTAAAATTATGTGCGACAGCAGGACTTTTAGCCGCTGACGTAATTGTTTTTCGATATTTTGCTAATTTTGCTAATGTTGTAATATTTAAATTTTAAGCAAATATGTATTACTTTTAAAAATGTTATTATCCAACAAGTTTATTTCTTAATATCGTACTTAAGGAACCGCATTTGAATTTTTACGGGGCCTACATACTTTCTTTCGGGCTTTGGGTCGACACTGACAAGTGATCAAGATATATCAGGAATAAAAAAGGGATGTTAATGCATCGATACTTGAAGTGAAAACATTGGTAGTTCCAGGATTCGTAAATATCATGATATTTTCGAATATATCAAAAATATCTGATATTTTGATATATGTCCGATATTTTTTTTATATGCAGTCTAGAAGATCTTCATAACGCAATTATATAATACAATTCACTAGATAATGCACAACTTCTCATATGTAAACAACGGATTTTCCAGTTAAGAAGCACCTGCATTCCCACATTGTAAAATATTGCTACTCTCTAGGGGACTAATTTTGATACATTAGTTTAACTTTATCTCCTTAATTCAGAGCTTTTTTTTTTTAAAAAAAATCTATTATTATAATTAAAAATTTTGAAAATGAGTAATATAATGCATGAGACGTCCCTATCACCCTCTGAACGTAACAAATTCACAGGGGTGATAGCCGGCACCAAGAGGATGAAAAATTACCATAGAACATGGGGTCGCAAATCCCGTATTTAAAACACGTATTATCAAAAACAAAGGGTGTTTTATCCTAACTCAATTTGGGTTGACGGTCATAAATTTCAGAAAACTGAAGCATATAATTATAATAAAACATTTAACAGACGCTCTCTCCTTTGTTGTAAATGTGATAACACCAAACAAAAGTGGTAGAAGTTTTCAGTATGCACTTGACGCCCCACATTTTTTGACTGTGATTATCAGTTCATACGCTATGATCGATTGCTTGAGCAACAAGTTTTCCCAGATCTTTTCGTGATGTTATCATATTTCACACAGAACAAGGTACATATCGTTGCATTTTCATTGCAATGTTTTTATTTTTCTCGAAATTATTACCGTGAATCCGAGTTCAGTTAGTATGAAACACCCTGTATTTGTGACTAAATAAGTGGTTTGCGACCCCATGACCCCTATGGAAAAATTTCATCCTCTTGATTTGTCGGTCGAATTTTGGAACACCTTATATTATTCAAAAATTTATAATCTGCACAACTTCTGGTCCCAAGGAAGGCTAAAGATACTTTATTATATTTTAATATGTTTCAGACATATTTAGTCATGTTTACAAAGTAAGTTTAATGATGTATGAAAAGTGATCCATGTAACACAAAATTATGCATAATTCACAACTTCGCGTTATTAGGTTTACGTTATAAAGATCTTCTACTGTATTCAATATTTTCAAAATAGTCAACTTATTGATGATTATAACTATTTTCAGGCTTAATTAAAAACTAAAACATTTAAATGAAACACTTACTAAATTACTAAACTTACTGAATTACTAAAACACTTAGCATGAAAAAAAATATATATATTCTAACTGCCTTTTTCAAATTGATGTAACTAAATTGAAGATCTATTAATGGAAAACAGACACAATTTGCTTTTTACACTAACGAAAAACAAAATGTAGGAATTTCTATCAAGTTTCAAGAAAATTTTATGTTTCATTCAGCAAAAATTTTAAATGCAAAATAATTTGTTTTTATTGAAAACTTTGAGTAAGTTTGCTTTTTCATTTCCTAATCTCTTGTACAGTTTAAACTGAACTAAACCAAAACGAGAAAAGATTCATTCTAATGAAGCTGATATTATGATAACATATCTAAATTAGAGAGTTTATTTTTCAGTGGCTGTTCTAAGTAAATATTGTTCCACATAATTAGTATTGGTTCTACATTGAACGTAAATCTAGGATATTTTTTATTTTTTTGTCTAAAAGAAATCACTGCTAGTGCAAAAGTTCTTTATCGTGACACAGAAAATAACAGTTGAAAAAGTCTTGTTTTAACCAAAAATATCATACACAATGACATGTCGAAAATAAATATCTAATATATGAGAATATCGAAAATGTCAAACCTCATGATATTTTGAAAATAAATATAGGATATATATATTTATATAGGCCAAGATATATAATCCATTCATATATATTGCTGAACCCTTGGATAGTTCCTATTCTTCAATACATTGTTGCCATATGTTACTCAATTTCAAAGAAAATCACTAACGTCTTCATTATAAAAACTTTAGTTTGCGCGGTCTGAGATAGATAAGCACATAGCGTGCAAACTTGGATGCATGCTGGGCATAATAAGCATTTTTGTTTCATAGCTTCCGACAAAAACACACTCTTCCGGGCATTCTTGGGTAGAAGGAAGGATTTAGACTCTATATTGATCATCGTATGGGATTAGTCTTTGTCTCAAACAATTAATCGGCAAGTCTGATGAAAATGATTTTTCTAAATTTGTATTAGGATGTTTTATAAACTGCTATGTAACTGCAGCTGCATTGTGACGTATTTACTGCTGATGGAATCAGATGCGCTGTTCGAAAGATTGTTATTACGCTCGTAACTTGTTGCAAATGAGAAAGTCGGAGATTGATTCTTTTGTGTCTAACAGGAAATACTCATAAATCGTGCTGAAAGTGTCATTTTCATGTTAATCACTGGCATATGTCTCATTTTTATCTGTGCATTCTATATTAATGGTCAATTTATCTTTTGTTAACACTGTTCGAGGAAGGGCAAGTTCGTGCGTTATACCAAACGTAGAATGATCGAAAGACATCTCGCTTTTCCTTGGAAGTAGTGTTATTTTAAATTCGTGTTACAGATAGAATGGATAGAAATGGAAAAAGATATGGATTCATTTGAAAATTGGAAGACATGTTAATGGCAAGTTTAAATAGCTATAATCAAAATTTGGTGTTTAAATAATAAACAGTTTTTAAATTATTCAATATTTAAATTTTTGAAATAACGAATAATTATCCTATTTTAAAATGTTACAGGCGCATTTCTTTTGCATAAAATACGACAAACTTATTTATTGGATACATACTATGTATTACAATGGAAGTTGGCATGAATTATAAAAGTTCGCTGAATGTATAAGCAGATTTTTTTTTTTTTTTTTTTTTTTTTTTTTTTTTTTTTTTTTTTTTAACCATGCGTTGTTTTTTCTAAAAAAATAGCTAATATTTTCATGTGCATATAAATTTCAACACTAAAATATCCCTAAAATTCGGTAAAATGTCGGCCCCCTTGGTTATCGCAATTTTTTAATAATTATGTTAAAAATTTCCCATAAATGCCAATTAAGGCAAAATGATTAAATTAAAAATATAATTGAAAATAATTTGAAATTATTTATAACCTAAAACCTCTAACAAAATTAATCAATAAAATTAAATAGTTTGAAAATTTACGCAAAAAAATTTACATCCAAAACAAAATAATTGTGTTTTTTGAGCATATATATTAACCCCTTCGGGACCGACGGCTTTTTTGAAAGTGCATATATGCACCCATGGTTCCGAATGGGTTAAGATTCAAAAATATTAATGAATAAATTTATTTATATGTAACAATATAATTAAAGACTATATTAAATTATTTAAAGATACCAAGTAACGAAATTATGTGAAATTGTATAGTGTCATCATCTGTGAATGATTAAAATAAACCGCACATAACATAATATAAACAGAATTTTAAGTTAGCAGATATGAACTACATAAAATTAGGATCAAAATTAAATTAAAGAACAACAACAACAAAAAATGTATAATGTGCATGCATATAAAACAGCTAATTCAATATCAAAACAATTCAATTTAGATTTAGATCTTTTTATATATAAAAAATCCATTGATTACAATAAACTTCTTGAATTTTTTATCGAATGGAAATTGAATGTATTAAGTAAATAAAAAATTAAATTTAAAAAATCAAAAAACCCGACTGCGTAAAAAGCGAACTAATTAATTATTTATCATCAATGTGAAACTATTTTTTTTTTCAATTCCTGCTATTAGCTCACACTCTCGCTATATAGGAGAGAGAAGCCTAATTTGGACCACTTCGCTTATTTTCAGGTGTAACTCACTTAATTTTTAGAATATCTGAAAAATATCACTACACGGGGTCAATCAATTCATCCACTAACTAAATAAAACTTTAGATCATTTTCTTTTTAGAAATCTTGAATTTTATTTTAATTTGAAAAAGTTGTCAAAAGTGGTCCAAATTCAGCAACTGGTCGCCTAAGTTGGACCACCAGTCTCCTAAATTGGACCAAATAAAATCAGGTTGTTTTAATGACTAGGGAATATAACTAATTTTATTAAAAGCAAAGTTTGCGGTTACTTTAACAATCAAACAAAATAACAGCAATGAAATATAATGAAATCAAATATCTGAAAATAAGTGTAATTATTTTAAATCAAAATGTATTCAAAATATAAATCAAAGTTATCAGCAATTAAGAATAGAAATTATGAAACTAATTGCCAGTTACTTGAATACCATTTAAGGAGTGATGCAAAACTGACACATGAATTTCGTTTATTGATTTTTTTTTTCCAGCGCGCACAACTTGGAACCGTATTTGGCAATATGAATACTGAATCATTTCTGCTGTTTTATTTTCTTACAAATCAGGCAAAACCAATCATCACTATTTAGATTTTTCTTTTTCGATTCTGAATTATTAGATTCTTTTTTTTTGCAACAGAAGTTTTCTTTACATTCTGATTGTAGTTCTCCCCTTTCATCATTTCCTTGATAATTGCATTACGCCTATTTTTTAAAACTTGATGTTCCATTTGCTTTTATGCTGTGATAGCATCCTTTTAGTCGATTTTTTGTGTTTTTTTTCATTTCAAGGTTTACTTTATGTGGCGAAGATGTTAACACAACTGTTTTTCTGGCTCCCTCTGTACTTTTTAAAAATTAAATTTAGCAAACGATATAATATTTCTAATGATTTTTTGGCTTTTGGGGAGGATTTGTAGCTACAGCCTTATTGCAAGTCAATTTCTTCACAACTTACTCTCTCCTTTTTATTTCCTATATCTTTAACAGCTTTTGCTGTCACCCCCCCCCCTTTTATTTTCCAGACAGCTTGTCCGTGTCTTTTTCAACATTTTTAACATTATATTATAAAAGTGTTAAAAAAAAATATGCTCTATTGAAAAATACGCTACGATTAGTTATACGCAAACATTATATATTCAACAATATTGAATTCACCCCCTCCTCCCGGAAGATTTGAGGTTTTATGAGTTTTAATGGCAAAAAAGTGTAATTCCACCCTCCAGAACTGTAAAAAGTCTGCCCTTCCTAGGGGAATCGCAAATATCCTCCAGGAAGAAAATGTTTGAATTCAACTCTTTAAACCAAATACGCCGTAGGAATAAAGTATTCAAAGAAAATAAATACAAATACATACAAGATAAAAGAAATTGCAAACAAAATTTATTGCATAAACATGTAAAAATATTTTTGTGTTTATATAGGCCTAAACTGCATAAAAAAATTAATCCAGTTATACCCCCCCCCCCCCCCAAAAAAAAAAAAAAAAACTTGCATGGAGATAGTTATCCATTATAAAATATTAAAAAAAATTAAAAAATAGTGTACAAAGTGTACCGTCCTCGAAATTTATTACTTAATTTTCAAAATTTATGATCGCATATCTGGTCCAATTTAAGCAACTTAAAATGGTCCAATTATGGCAACTGCGCCATTTTTTAAAACAGATAATTTCAAGACTAAGAACAAAAACGAAATCAAACAAAGCCGCGTGAAAAATAAGCGCAATTAACAGATGAATTTATATATGTATATGAAAACATAACAACTTACCTTAGTTTTAAAGTATTCACTTACGTTTAGTAGGAAAAAAGTAGATCAAAACAGCTAACTTTAGTTTTTTTAACATTGCCTGAAAACAACACGTGGTAGGCGGTTGCTTCTTTTAATGGTGAGTGACTTCATTCTGATGAGTAGGATTTCAGCGGTAGATGGCGTCTCTTCCTGTAATTAACGGCAGAATGGCAACGGTCCAATTAAAGCGGCGGTCCAAATTAGGCTACTCTCCCCTATATATATATTGTTCAAATTTTCAATCGTTAATAAAATACTTATTATTCATCCAATCAAGCTCAAATAAATTTTTTAAAACTTGTAGTGGATGACACTTGATGTTAATCCAGATTTTTTCAAATATTAATTCATTAATTAAATTAAATTAATTAATTTTCAATAATCGAGAGTGCCCTATTCTTGATCAAGCCATTTTAAGCACCACTCAAGAGGAAACAAGAATGGAAGAAAGAAAAAATTCTCTTATTGACCTAAGTAGGAATTGACTTATTTTTTTTTTAAATTATTATATTACTTGTTTATATTACTTACCTATTTTTTTTATTTACATGTATTGATGACTTTTAAGTTGTGTTTAAGTGTTAGTTCCTATCTATAAACACTGTTTTGATGAGGTCTATAGATGTCTATGATGGTTAGAGTTGCAGTCAAGCTAGAGATCCTACCTACACAACTTCCAGGTTGTATAATATTTTAACGGAGCTTCTGATTGTAAAATAGTCAATGAAACATCGTCTTCAAACATCGTCAGAGCTATCCAATGATAGGCCATTCAATAAGGACGTAAATTGTTTTTCGTCTCTACCGCCATTTCGTATTTTACGACCGCCATTTTGAATTTATAAAAACAAAACCTACCCTATAACCTTCGGACGGTTAAGAGGAATCGATAGAGACCTCATTCATTGAAATCCATCCAGCCGTTGGGATGTTTCGAGGATATAAAGAAATCCACATACACAGATACGCGTGAAACACATAACCCTTCTTTTCAGTCGGGTAATTAAACCTAGAACTTTACAAACATTTGGACAACACTCATATTAAATGCAACACAGTTAAAAAATCATATTCAAAATTTACAAAATAGATTGATCATTACTTTTGTTGATAAATCACCTCATAACTATGCCTTTATATGCATATAGTATCACAAACAGCTGATTTCTAATGCTATTAACACAAGTACTATTAAAAAAAAAAAAAACTACTTTCATTACCGTTATGAATAATCGACACATCCTTGACTTTTATAAAATATTAAAAATGTAAAGCTACAACTATAATTATCCATATAGTGTCGCTATTCCAAAATTTCGTAAAAATCCTATAAAATTTAGCATTTTTACAATAGGATGTAAACCTTTAACAATAAAGCCAGTAATTTACTAGTAACGATACTAAATAAATTGTACACATAAATATTGCGTAACAAAACAAACAAATATTGCATAAAAAACAGTTTTCAGTTTGTTAATAACATTAAAAAGTTAAATAATATAAATTACGTAAAAACTTTTGATTTTAATGATTTGTTTGCAAGTAAATGATAAAATAATAATAAAAAATAAATAAATAAAGGAAAGTTTAGTTATTGATCATTGGTTTAATGTTGGTCAAATCAGGTGCTTTTTATGGAAAATAATTATAATTATGGTTGTGCTATATTAGAGATCTATCCATTAAAAGTTAGCTCTTACATTACATTCTTATATATCAATATCTTTTAATTAAGTAAGAAAAAACTTTATTCTTTTTAATTTTTATGGTTTAAATATTATAAGGATTGTAAATCATACATATAACTTTATTCTATTTAATTTTATTGTTTAGATATTATGAGGAAGAAATTGGTAAAGTTCTAAAGATGATTTAGAAATGAACATAGGAAACCAGTATGTAAAATAAGAAACTATGAATGACCCACAGAATCGTCAGAGAAGGTTGTGAGTTCATTCATAGAAGATGTGTTATTTCATCCAATTTTGTCGGCATTAAGCCTAAAATGACAAAATTTAGCTCCTTATAACTCAAACATTACAGAAAATAATATATATATATATATATATGTGTGTGTGTACTTCAATTTCTGATTTATCATATATGTTTTAAATTTTATTAAATATTTAAAATTTCATTTATCACTATTTTACACTTTCCCCTAGCGAGGCGGAGTCTATTCCGTCTAGGTGGAGCTTTCCGTGCCCGCCTGGGGTCGCTAACGGCACCTAGTCTGGGCCAACTGGTTCCCGGCGTGATCCACGAGGGGTTCCGTCGGTTGAGCCGGGTGGCTTGGGCGAAAAGCCAGGAGCTGGGTCGCTTTACGGCCGGAGGGACTTTCCCCGTCCTCCCTGGTCTTCAAGTTAGGGGCACTTCAATAACTTTCCTATCGGCTGGCCCACAAAAATGTCTCTGCCGGAAAATGGTATCTGATCTTGGGGGCCTTCCGTAAATTAAATTCGGGTCGGGAAGCCTCGGTTCAGTCCGTGGGCCCAGCGTCTTTGTAGGCGTCTGGTTCCTCGATGGCTTGCGGGGTCTACCGGCTCGAGTAACCAAGTTTAGGGACCACTTGGTTTTTCTAGCTGGGTGGTGAGGACTGTCGTAGCGATTGTTCACCAAACTTGGGAATAGCCGGCGTGACGTGCGCTGGGCAGTGCGTCGGCTTGACCGGAGTTCGCGTGGGGTTCCGCTCTGTTGGAGCTTATCTGGCGGCGACCTTCGGGACGCGCCGCGGGGGTCGTTTCAAGGGTGGTTCCTTGCGTGGACAAATGAGCCTTTCGAAGGCCTGGGACCGGAAGATGGTAACCCTGTCTTATCATGCTTGTGGATTCCATGTGCGGGAATATATTTTGAAAATCTACTGGGAATTTATTCTGTAAGTTGTGTAAGATTTCTATTGCTATAAATTAAATATTTAATGGGTTGTAGTGTTTTTTTCCATTTCATGCCATTTGATAATGTTCTGTTTTCATCTTGAGACTATTCTTTTGGTTCTATTGGTTGTTCGAGTACAGGAGAAAATTTTTATCAGCTTTTAGCTTTTTTCTCACAGAAAACAACCGATTTGCTTATATCATTGAATTCTGTACTCTTGAAAACGTAATTCAATATATAAGTTTTTAAAATTTTTCGGAATCCATATTCTTCTTTTTTTATTCTTCCTTATTAATTCTTGTAATTAAGCATAAGGTACTTTATTTTATACATACAGTTCTATATTATAGGTTTGTGACATCCATTTTTATTGTCAATTCATTCACAATAATGCGGTTTTTGATGATGGTCGGTAAAGTTTAATTAATGGTTATATATATATATATATATATATATAATAAAATAATAATAGTATATATATATATATATATATATATATATATATATATATATATATAACCATTAATTAAACATTACCGACCATCATCAAAAACCGCAATATTGTGAATGAAATGACAATAAAAATGGATACCACAAACCTATAATATACAACTGTATGTATAAAATAAAGTGCCTTATACTTAATTACAAGAATTAATATGGAAGAAAAAAAAGAAGAATATGGATACCGAAAAAAATAATTGAAAACTTGTATATTGATGTATATATATATACAGGGTGTCCGGTCTCAACGGTGTCCAATGGCTAATTCCTAAACCATTAGACATAGACATATAGTTCCAATTACAAAAATGATTTAAACCAGGTAAAGAAATATTTTAAAAGCGATTTGGGTCAATAAAAACATTTCTTAAAAAATTACGAAATTTAAATTTTTATACGGTCTCCCGGTTCTATAAGTTATATTTAGTAAATTTTTCCTATTACACTGACAAGTAATACAAAAAAAGTCCCATTCATATAACCCTAAAATTGAGCGAGTTATGAAACTTTAAAAATGCATGACTTATGCCACTTTTCTGTTCTGAAAACAAACGAGTTCGTCTTGGCTTTGAGGGGTCAAATAACAAGTGCTTAAAGTATTCGAAGATCTTATTTCATGCGTATCTGCGCTTTGAAAAAAATCGTACAAGTATTACGATTAAGTTAACATTTATTAAGTTTCAGATTGGCATAACGTATGTTTTATTTTGTCAGGATTTGAGACTGTTTCTTTTATGATTTCTTTTAACACAAATTATGTTATTTTTATAAGTTTTTATGTTACTTCAACGATTGTATGTATATTTTTCCAGTTCAAAATTTGTACTCGTACAAGATTTGTTCAAAACTTTAACTCACTTTCAATTATCCGATCAAGATTCCATTTTACATACTGGCGCAAATCCGATAACAATCTAATATTATTATGATTTTCGGTGGTTACCATTTATACTAATTTTATAGGATAACACAAAAAATTTCGGATAGATTACCGCCAAGAAGTTTCAGAAAAAGTTTTAGATTAGATAATACAAGACTGCGATTGTTGGGTTTTTTGACTTTTATGTATTTTTTAGCACTGAATCCGAAAATTACCTTAATTTTTAACCATCATGTCAGGATATTTCGCAAATCATAATTTGTCAAATATAAAGACTAACAAAAATCGGATACTATAAAGTAGAGGAGATGGTTGTGTTTAACTTTTGATAATTGATTTTTACGTACTTTTTAGCACTGAATCTGAAAATGACCTTCATTTTTAACCATCACGTTAGAATTTTTTTGCAAATCGTAAATGTGTAAGTTAAAATGTAGCGAAAATCTCATACTATAAAACATATGTAAAACATGTTTGTTATTTTATTTTATTTTATTTTATTCAATAATTTATTCGATATTTTTGCTTATCTTGGGATTATTACAGGTAAACAGCTGAGTGGTCCGATGAGATGGGGGAGAAGGTTTAATTTTAACTTCGAACTTTTTAACTTTGAAATTTGCAAAAAATCCTGATGTGATATAATCTTCATGAATTTCAGGTGTTTCACGTTATTCTTAATTTAAATCAAAGTTGGGAGAGCTTAGATAAAAAACTTCACGATTCATGTAAAATCACATTAAAATAATTAAGCATATTTCACAAGAAAGTGGCGCAGGTGTTTTTCAGTATAAGTAATCACAGGAAGATTAAAAAACTTTGATTATTCTATTTACACTTTTAAATATATACAGTATATACAATGAAAACATTTGGATAATATTTGTTATTCCTCGCTAGGTATTCAGGATAATCATATTAAAATATCAGCAATTACGTTCTTCTACAAGGAAGCCAAGACAAATGCATGATTTCATATTCGAAAATAAATTTTCCTTTTTTAAAAATCAAAACATCATTTCTTCGATTTGAAGATATGGCAAAAAACATACGCAGACTACCTGCTGCGTTCAAGATTCACATTCACAATAAAATTAAACTAAAAAAAAAAGGAACAAGAAAGAGTAAAAAATGTTTTCAAATATCAATTCTCTCGAAGGTCACGTGATCCTTCGCGGCGCCCGCCTGGCTAAGAGAGGCCCGCGAGAGAAGGTTGCAAAATATTCCACATGTACAGAATACATAAGAATCAATTATCAAAAGCTAAAAAAATGACATAACCCAACTTTTTCTGGCTAGTGTAATCTAATAATATTTTAAAATACGTATCATTTTGTAAAGAATTGAGGCTGTTAATTTAGCATCATTTTATTTAACAAAAATTCTGCTTTTCCTTTCTTCTTAAATGTTTATTACAAATTGTATATTTTGCATTAATATGTCAGAATGATTCAAGATTTCAAATTTATATTGCAATGTTAATTTTACTCTCAACCATTTTTTAATATATCTGACGAAATTATATTTCGACTAAATTTGTGAATGACCCCCAATTTGCAGCAAAAAATAGGCTCCAACTTTAAACAGCTATTACTTGGTCAATTTTAATCGTAGAATAACGGGACTTTTTTTGTATTACTTGTCAGAGTAAAAGGAAAATTTTACTAAATATAACATATAGGACTGGGGGACCGTATAAAAATTTAAATTTCGTAATTTTTTAAGAAATGTTTTTATCGACCCAAATCACTTTTAATATATTTCTTTACCTGATTTAAAACATTTTTGTAATTGGAACTATATGTCTAAGACTAACGGTTTAGGAATTAGCCATTGCACACCGTTGAGACCGGACACCCTGTATATATATATATATAACTAGGGGGCTCTGCCCCCTACGAGCTACGCTCGCCAACCCCGTTCAGGCACACCAAAATCAAAAAAGCACGCTAATTTGATCGGCTTTAAAAATATTGAATTAAAATTAAAAAAAAAAAAAGTAGCGATCTCTCTGTAAACGGGTTTCCATTCGTCTTCCTTGGATTGGAGATTTTTAAGGCCAAATCTGCTGCTGTTAAGAGATACAATGGCTAAACAGCCATTGTATCTCTTCGTATTTAATTAAAAGAATTAGTTAAACATTTGAAAATAAGCTAATGTAAAATGAATTAAGTAAACAGTGTCATTGTCTCCCGGTATTTTTTAACAGCTCTACAAGATAGTTCTTTTAAACACCGTATATACTCGCGTATAAGTCGACCACCTAACTTTTGGATGCAAATTTTGGAAAAAATCAAAAACTAGCGTATAAGTCGACCCCCTAACTTTTTACTTCAATTTTGCACAAAATCAAACCAAAGATTTCACTTTCTAATGCGAAAGTTAGTAAGTAAACATAAACAAATCATTAATTTTTATAAAATGATGAATTATTATTATTTGTATATTTTATATATTATTTTTTTATTCATACACATAAAAATACATACTTTTTTAGTATTCGAAGGTTTTATTTTTGCTTTTTTTAACTGATTCGCGTATAAGTCGACCCCCCAAATTTGATTACCGAAAATTGTCAGAAATTTCTCGACTTATACGCGAGTATATACGTAATTCATTTTAAATGTATCGTTTCAAATCTGACGTAATTTACACCACAGTTTTATTTCTCTTATTAATATTCACGTGAAAATACTTTTGTTGTTAGAAGGAAATATTATTTGCGCTGTCTTCGAATTCACGATAATAGTTAAAAAGATTATCTCAAAATATCTCGCGCAAATATATTTTTCAATTTAAATTGTTTTGCTATATTTTTTGCCATTTTAAATATGACGTAATTTCCTCAAATTACAAGTTTGAACGCATAATAATGATTTTTTTTTATTTTAAGATTTTGTTTCTCTTTTAAAATTAAAGTGTAAAGTTGGTTCGGCACAGATGTCATATACGCCCCATATTGGCGCAATTATTTTCTGACGGCAATTTCATATACGCAACGGGTACTTAACTGGTGCTAAAGTGTCGTTATTTTGCTTGATATGGTAACCCGGATGTTGCTGTTTATGCTATTGATGTTTTCGCCAAATTGGCGTCGGAAAAAAACTGCGCCAATATGGGGCGTATATGACATCTGTGCCTATTGTTCTTATGACGTAATTTTCCTGCTTTTAACATGTAATCATTTAATTCTAATTTTAAAGTTTTTTTTTTCGTTTGTAATAGTCACGTGTAAATAAATTTTTAATTTGAAGTAAAAATTATTGTTTGCGCTGTTTATGCAACTGGCAAAAGTTTAAATTAATAACATTTTCTAAAATTTGTAAAAATATATCTCGAAATGCTGAAAATTTGAATTTAAAAATGAAATAAAACCACAAAAAATGAGTCAAATAAGAAAAATAAATGCAATCTGCACATCGGGAACTTATAACGTATAAAATGATCTAAAAATGATTAAATTCTCATGTATAGTTTATGCTCCAATAAAACTTTTTTAATGGAACGATTTTGTCCAACTTTAGCATTAAATATCCTTCTATATATAAAAAAAAGTTTTGATTTGGAAATGGACCAATGAAAATCTGCGTAGATCATCCGGGTATACTCCTACTAGATCGGCATCCATATTTTTTATGACCGTGGGGCTTTCTTCGTTAATATTAAGAAAACTGTTTCATACAAAAATATGAAAATCAGTGGTATTATAGAGACATGTTTGATAAACACGCTGATGCAGACAGTTTTTAAATCTAATAATTATTTTAAGAGATATTTAATGTTAAAGATGGTCAAAATCGTTCCATTAAAAAAGTTTTATAGGAGAAAATCTACACATAGGAATTTAAACATTTTTAGATCATTTTATTTATTGAAAGTTCCCGATGTGCAGACTCCAATTATCTTTTTAATTTGACTCATTTTTTGAGGATTTATTTCCATTTTAAATTCAAGTTTTCAGCATTTCGAGAGACATTTTTTACACATTTTAGAAAAGGGCAATTATTTTAAACTGTTGCCAGTTTTAAAAACAGCGCAAAGAATAATATTTCCTTCAAATAAAAAAATTATTTACACGTGGCTATTATAAACAGAAAAAAACTTTCAATTAGAATTATGTGATTACGTGTTTAAAATCGGGAACATATTGAAAATTACATCATAAAAACCACTTACACGTGAATTTTAAAAGGGAAAGAAAATTTTTAAATACTAAATTCATTATTACGCGTTAAAAGTCACAAATGAAGGAAATTACGTCATATTTAAAAAGGCCAAATAAATAAAAGTTGGCAAAACACTTTAAATTAAAAAATATATTTGCACGATACATTTATTTCATATTTTGAGATAATCTTTTCAACTATTATCGTGAATTCTAAGACAGCGCAAATAATATTTCCTTTCTAACAACAAAAGTATTTTCATGTGAATATTAAAAAGAGAAAGGAAACTTTGGTGAAAATTAAGTCAGATTTAAAACGATACGTTTAAAAGAACTTTCTCATAGCGTTGTTAAAAAGTACCGAGAGACAAAGACACTGTATACTTAATTCATTTTACATTAGCTTACTTTCAAATTTTTAACTAATTTTTAACACTTTCCAACAAAGTTGAAAGGTGCTCTTGATTTCGGTTTGTCTGTTCGCGTTCTAACTCTCGTAAATATACTCGGATCGCACTGAAACTTTTGGTAATTGACGTTTAGCCTAGCACGAACCCTATTTCAAATGAAGTTTGTAGCATGTTTAGTTCATTTACAGGGACAGTCAAAAGTATTCCGTTACATTACGGCCAATGGGAAAAAAATAATTTCAAATGAATTTTAAAGATGTTACACCCTTTCAAACATAATAAAAAATGTATGCATTTACGAAGTGCACTAAAATAGGCAGAATATTCTGTAGCATATGCGGTGCAACGAATAGTTACTATTCATTTACAGAGCTACACAAAAGAATTCCATTACAAATGATATAGGGGGAAATTGTTTGCGGCGTATTTTAATTATATAAATTCATATATAATAAAACTGATATACGTCGGTGAGGCTTATTTAAGTTATTTCATGCATAATACGAAGTGCATAGCATTTACAGGAACATACAAAGCATTTCAGACAAGTATTTTCTATCCGAAGTACTGTATATTAGCGACGATGGCAGGAAATGCATTTTTAATTATGATATGCGCTTTTAAGTTTCACTATATTTATGCATACTATATGGTGTATGTAAATGTTATAGTTGATATACAGTGCCACGCAAAAGAATTCGTAAAGGTTACTGAGTATGACCGTAAATTGCTGAAAGGTGGGTTTAAAATGTGTTATGCTGAACTGCATGTAGTTTTCTATGAAATGTTTGTAGAATATAGATAAAATGATATACAGGGCCACGCAAAGAATTGGATACATGGCCGCCTATAGATGATAAATTCTGGAAATGCGATTTCAGTAGTTTTAAGAGTGATTTAGTTTGAATTAAAGTTTAGCTAAATAGTGGCGTGTAATAAAGGTACTAGGTAAACAACAGGGCTGAACAAAAGTATTCAAATATGTTTCCATCTATTAGTATAAATTGCTGAAAGAGAAATTTCAACCTGTTATGCGTTTTCTTGCTAAACTAAATTTCCCATTATATATAGTATATATATCAGCCTACAGATGAAATACAGGGCTGTTCGGAAGAATTGGAATAAATATTTGGCTATGGATGTTATAACGGCTTTACCGTTATATATTCATTATTCCTCCTTTCCCCTCAAAAAATCAACTTTTAACTTTACTCGTTTATTATAAATTGTCATTATTCTCTCCCCCCCCCTTCAAATAAAATATTTAGTTTAAATTTGACATTTTAGAGTTATTTTCATATGTCTTTATTCATTCCCCCCCCCCCCCCTCTCACTACTGTAAGTTTCGCTTTTACTTTTTAAAGTTCTTTTCAAATGCAGACATCATTTATCTCGGTTCCTTTTTCTGTCTTTCAAATTCACACGATAGAAAAAGATCTTAACCGCAATTATTTTCCATTGAAATAAAGTAGAAGAATAAAATACAAATGAATCTCTTTTCGCTTTGCAGCCGACGTTATCTAATGCATATTTTCCCAGCCTCTGGGCTTGCATTAGTATTCAATTCTCACCCTTGTACTCTGTCGGATACAAACCATATGCCCATTACTGACTAATTTGCAGCTGTACTTAGATCTGTAACGTGCATCTAAAAATCACGTGTTCCTATTTCTCTAACCACTTTCCCTTACCGCAAGAATGTTAGGACACGTGTAACCATAAATAGCTCGCCATGGCGTAAGTTTGAATTCTATGTAATACTTCGAGATGCCTCTGATTCCTTTGTCCACGCCACCAATATTCATCGCCAATACAGTACAGATGTTGCTATTCATCTCGCCAATGAGTGAGTGATTGTAATGAATATTTTACCACTACTGCCTCTGAACTTGAGTGTGACAGACCTCGGCTCTCTGCCCTTCGGGGCTGCCCCTCGGGCAGTCTCGTCTGTGACTTCTCCCGTCCACTGTACCATCATGGCCCTTCTTTTAAAAAGTTTCATAATAAAGAAGTAAGTCCTCGAAATCCTCGTGTTGGAGTTTTTTTTCATTCATCCACGAACCTGGAATCTCTAATAATAATCTCCTCTATACAAATTGGCGCCGTTGCCCAGATTTTTTCTCCAACAGTAATAAATAAAAAAAAAAAATACGAGGAGAAGTATCGTTCCTTCCGTATCATGCTTTACCAGCGACGCGAAAGGATGTCCTTTTTTTTCCCACGGGAGTTCCGGCTCCCCTACTCTGTGTTCGCTGGCCGATGTCAACTTCAGGGGATTTCCCTTTCTCACTACCCCAACGGATTTGGAGAGTGCCTCTTTCTTCCGGACTTTACACTAGCCTGACGAGAAGCAAGATTTACACTGCGGTGCTCCAACGGGGTCATCGAACGAAGTCGCCTCCTCCAGCAGTTCCATTTTCTACGAAATATCACACCTGCATCACTTGTTTCCCTGCGTGAAGTTGTGGCTTCGTCAAACAAAAATCAAGACAGTTTCTGTTTTTTTTGTGCGCGATCTTCAACCTTCAAGCAAACGTGTTCGTGCTACCAGTGTGAGTGAAAATAGTTTTAGTGCGAAAGGTTTTGTGAAAAGAAAAAGTGCCATCTGAACGTACATCCAATCCAGATCGTGTCCCAAAAGGGAAATGTTGTGTGAAAAGTCCTCACCTAGCTGTGGTATGAATTATCCGCACAAGTAACACAAATTTTAAACAAAGCTTTCAGTGCAACAAGTCCAGGAAATGTGCGCCGTTTCGCTTTGTTTGCTGATCTTGTCATTAATATTTCCAGTGCAAAGTGTCCAGGAATCCCACAGATTTGGTGACAACACAGTGAAATATGCTAAAAAAAAAAAGAAATATAATTTCGCGAAAGTGTCCTAGTGTTCAAGACAATTGTGAAATTTTTCCAATTATTTTTGTGTCTATGCTGATATCCACAATTTTTCAAAACAGTTCTTCAAATTCATTCAGTGTGCAATAATTAAGAGGAATAATATTTTTCCTCCTTTTAGTGGTGTGTTTCAGCAATATAAAAAAAAGAAAATTACCCTACTGATGACCATGCTTCAATTAAAAAAAAAGAAACCACTCTGCATTAAAAAAAAAAAAGAGTGTACTAAATCACACTGCACACGGTGTGTCATCTATCATCCAACATCTTTATAGCATTCAGAGTACGAAAATAGGACGTTAATGATATTTTTGTTTTAATTTCTTTTCCGTTGCAAATTGTCACTAAAATCTTTTTATTTTACTCTTTTTTCTTAAAAAAAACAAGCGTTGTTTTCTCATCGCTCTGTTTTTGTACTCCAAATGAATGCTCTCTACAAAAAATGACATACCAGTTCAACGAATTCAAAGACAACACTTGTGTCACAATACTTTATATCAAAAACAAAAAGAATTCATAAAGCCACAAACACTTTGCATGTAAGTATGAACAGGGAATACTTTTACATTAAATTATTTACTCTAAATTGTTATAACCTTTTTTCCTTTCTTTTCAATATCAGTAAATATTATCAGTTTCTATTCATGTTATGGTTCCCTATTCATACTTGTACTTTTACCATTTGGATTTTCATAAGTTTGTTGATTAGCCAGCTTGAACGAAGAAATCACTTCTGAACTATTTTTTTACAATATTTTTAACGGTGATAGCATATTTGCTCCTTATTATCTTCTTCCAAGCTGCGTTTGTTGGTTTGTTTGTTTTTTTTAAGTACTTTTTGCAGTTAAAATGATAAAATTATTATACTTTTATTAATATTTCACTTATAAGGTTTTTATGGTTAAATCATGACATACTTCTCATATTTTTTTCTCTTACGTGAATTTACATAAACATGCTATGTTTCCTTTTTCGTAAAAATGATTTTTATGCATTCAAAAATCTAGAGTTTAACCCTTTAGCCCCACTGGCATACTTTGAAAGTACACTTATTCTGCCGATAGGCAACAAAAAAGTTCTCTGCTCCAGGTTTTGCAGTATTTCATATTTTTATATAAATATGTTCATATTTCGCTCACAACGTTTGCACATTTTCATTTGTGTGTGACATTTGCACATTTTTTCTCAAAATGTGTTGCTCGACTCTGACCTTGGTTTTTTTTTTTTTTTTTTTTTTTTTTTTTTTTTTTTGTATTTTAAACCTGAATTGCAATTTATTTACCTGCTTTTTTTATTTTATTGAATTTCGGAAACTTTAATCCAACTGGATGTTGACAGAAATTTAACTTTCAGAAATGTTGTGATTGATACACTCATGTTATTTTTTACACTCCCCCCCCCCCCCTTCCTTTTTTTCCTTTTGTGTATAATTTATTTATGCAACTTATTGTGTTTTATTTTATGTGCATGCATTTCATTTCTGCTAACTAGAGTTTTTGCATACATACACCTTTTGAAATACTAGTATTATTTATTTTGCATTATTTGTGTTGCTCTCTCAAAAAAAGAATTCCTCCTTTTTCCATTTTGGCTGTCAAAAAAAAAGTAAACAACAGAAGTTAAATAAACACCAGAAAATAAAAAAAAGATTTTGGAGATAACAGACACTTCACCAGGCTAATTTTAAAATATGGCAGCTAATGATGAAAATGCTATTTGGGACTTTAATCACCCCATTTCTGTATCTCCATGGGTAGATTATTTTGAGGAGATATTACTAAGATATTCGGATTCCATTAATATGGAAGCCACATCTATTCAAAATTTACTTAAGACCGAAAATGCTGCATCCATGTCTGAAAATATTATAGATTTCCTTCAGATCATTAAATTCAATTTTCATGTGCTTAAACTAAACTTTAATGTGCTAAAAGATGATTATTCCAAATTAAAACAGGATAAAGATAATTTATTTCTTGTCAATCAGAAACTTATTGAGAGATTACATGAAATCACAGGCAAACAGAAAAATAAGAAGAAGCTAACTAAAGGTAGTAAGACTATGGTTGATCAAGTGGTAGATGTCAACAACACACTCCCTCCATCTGCCCTAGATAAATCTACACAAACTATCCCCTCTTATATGTGTAAACAAGAAGAGTTACCACAACTAGAAAATCATAAAAAAGACACATATCTTAGCTCCGACCTGCACACTCAAGGTAAGCACAATAAAAAATTTACAGATATTAGTGATCCCTCTCTAAAGTCCTTATCCCCTGCTAAGCTTAATGTAACTAAACCTATTCGTGTTATTATTTTTAACCTCCCTGAAAATTTAAATATTCCTGATATCTTGTTTGGTATCTCAGATTTAATACACATACCTGAACCTGATTTTCACTTTGTTAAAAAGTACAAGCTCCTACATATTAAGTCCTTTAATTGGATATTTGAGCTTGCACCACAGGATGCTAGGCAATTATTAATGCATAGGGAAATTATCATACAATCAAAACCGTACCCTGTTAAACCATATATAAATGTTAAACGTTGTTTTAAGTGCCAGGTATACAATGATCATATTGCAATTTCGTGTCATAATGACATTAGATGCTCGGTGTGTGCCTTGCCACACATTGACCCTCAGTGTAGAAATCCTCCAAAATGCATTAATTGCATTAGAAATAATGATAGCAGTAACACCAACTTTGACATTTTCCACAGTGCTTTTGCACCTTATTGTCCATCATTAAAAAAATTCATCAAGCAAATGCGAGAAAAAGTATACAACTGCAATACATTCCCATAAACATCTCATACAGCTTCCTTTAAAAAAAAAAACAAAACAAACAAAAACAATGTAACATACATTTTACATTTTTCGTTTTTATTTAACACACATTACTGTGAAGGAGTTACTATCTACAGCATTCCTTTTAAAATTTTTATTTTCCTATACATTTACATACATATGTCAGTTTTCGACAGCATTATTCATACTGATTTGATGTTTAAAATTAACTTAATTCTTTCAAGATTTTTTTTATAAACACAAGTGTACAGTAGGTTGCTTTTTCATTTGATTATTAAGCCGGCAAATGGTTAAATGAATCTCGAAATGGAACATTTGTGAAAATTTTTCTGATGCGGGTCATCAGACATTGGGATTTTCACATTTGAGGTAGATGTTACTGAAAGAGTACACATTAATTCAACTTTAAAAAATTCATCATTACACTAGTTAAATTTGTAGATTTATTTTTTTAGAAATTTGGATATAATTTCACTTGTTAATCTTAGTTAAGTTTATTTAGTTAGATTTCATCACACAAGTAGCGTTTCCTGGTTACATTTTATCCTTTTTTACTTTCCTTTACTTAAAAGCACAATTTTTTTTTTTGGTTTATTTGTTTTAACTTTAGGTGATGCGTTTTTGTACTCGTGATACAATGCTCTTGGTTCCATATGTACACACTGAGTTTGTGTTCATAGGTTATACAACTGAGTTCATAGGTTATACAACTGAGTTCATAGGTTACACAACTGAGTTCATAGGTTACACAACTGAGTTCATAGTTCACTGAGTTCATAGAAAATACACTTTACACGAGTTCATAGATAAAACACTTTACACGAGTTCATAGTTCATTGAGTTCATAGAAAAAACACTTTTACACGAGTTCATAGCATTGTCAATTCTTTGTGTACTTCAGGGACCAATTGCACTATCATTTTTGTTTCATGGCAATACTCAGTTCATAGAATTTTTCCTTACACATATTAGTTCATAGTAAGTTTTTTTTTTCTTTCACACATTTGAGTTCATCGCATTACTTTTACACTTTAAGTCAGTGAATTACTTGCTCATAATTTGTTCATTGAGGTACTTAGACTGCTGTGTTCACAAACATACATCTAAGTCGTTGAAATTTTCCTTTTTTTCACTGACATACACTGTTTTAGTTCATAGTGAAATACTTTTCCTTGCTTCGTTCATTGAAATACACATTTTTTCTTTGGTTCACAGAGATACACTTACAATTTAGTTCATTGATATTACAACTTAGTTCATTGTTATTACAATTGAGTTCATTGATATTTTGTTTAGTAAAAAATAAAAAACACACATTATACACAATTGAAAATTTTTGTTTCTAGGTCTCAACGTTACACATTAAGATATTTCTTTTTTGTTTTCATTTTACCAGGAACTACTTTTGACCTCACATGATATGCACAAATTAAACATTTATTAAAAGGTTAAGTTTTAACACATTCGTAATTTTTCCACTATTATTATATTTCTTTTATGCCATGACATTCCATGTCACCATCACTTTGTTTCACAACAAAGAATGCCCAGTTTACAGGATGCTACCCCTTCACATGCATTTTCTTCAAATTTCAACCTTATGATGTTTTTATTGTTTTCATCACACTTGTTTTGGCTTTCTACATGTACATAATTACACGTTTTCTTTTAAATTTTGAGATTAAATAAAATCTCTGGTTAAGCTTCACTTAGACAATACACACGTCTAAGATATTATGCCGTTCTTGTAATAACATAACTTCACAATAACAAAAAAAAGTGTTTTTTTTTTCGTTTTTAGCATTAGTAACCTAGTGCAGCTACACTAAATGTTTAAAACATTAGTTAAGGTCATACAAAACACATACAGTTCAGATCCGACTCGATACATTGTAAGGAATACAAAGTTAGAATTTACTTAAAAAAAAAAAAAAATTGTGGTTGTTATACTTACCCGATCATGTCACCAGTCTCTCCACACACTCGGATTGTCCTTTTACCTTTGATATGTGAGATATTTATCTCAGTTTTTTTTTATTATTTTTAATTTATCCCCTCTGAAGTTTTGTTCCCGTTCAAACTTTTTGCCCTAAGGGTCCAAACTTCATTGTGTAGAGAGACAAAACCCTTGAATTGTTGTTTCAATTCAATAAACAAAACTTTTTATATGATACATTGACGCATGCTCCTTTGAAGATCAATGTGATCTTTGGGGAGCAGGGACCTAGGTATCACTTGGTGTCTGGGTCTCATAACTCCCTCTCCCCCTAGGGCTGATGTTCTAAACTGACGCCATCACACTTGTTTATTAACAAGATTAAGGGCTACACCCATTCATAGGCATGCTATATGCATCTCGTTCTTTTGTAGTCCTGTGCGGTGTGCACGAAAACCAATTTTCTATTCTTTTTATTTTTTATATTTTTCATTTAGCTTCTATTCACAGACATGTATATGTCATTTATTTTCTATTTCATTTTAAAGTAGTATCTGTGTATTTTGTTGCTTGCATTTATATTATATTATTTTTATTTTGAGAAGATATTATAACAAGTTACTAAAAAAAAAATATTTACTTCTCTTATTTTGGTCATGAAAAATGCTGGTACCAGCCTCTTAACCAAATACTAAAAAGATATTTAAAAAGGATCCTGTTTAATCAAAAAATTATTATTTGCAGTTTCTGGTGACTGTAAAGACTAATGAATACCAAGAAATGAATAAAAATAAAAAGGCGCCATTTATCATGACCTGAAAAGTTTTGCTTTATGCAAACATTTAAAGAATTGCAAGCACACAGTTATATGTTATATGTATATATATATGGAGGCTTATCTTTCTTATTATGTTATATCTGTTTTAAATACTTATATGTATGGGGTGGACAAAGTAATCTTCAAATATAAAAAAAAAACTGTTCTTCAAGATTCAGTTTTTTTTTCTGGTGGTAATGGGTGATATATATAACGGCTTTACCGTTATATATTCATTATTCCTCCTTTCCCCTCAAAAAATCAACTTTTAACTTTACTCGTTTATTATAAATTGTCATTATTCTTCCCCCCCCCCCCCCCTTCAAATAAAATATTTAGTTTAAATTTGACATTTTAGAGTTATTTTCATATGTCTTTATTCATTCCCCCCCCCTCTCACTACTGTAAGTTTCGCTTTTACTTTTTAAAGTTCTTTTCAAATGCAGACATCATTTATCTCGGTTCCTTTTTCTGTCTTTCAAATTCACACGATAGAAAAAGATCTTAACCTCAATTATTTTCCATTAAAATAAAGTAGAAGAATAAAATACAAATGAATCTCTTTTCGCTTTGCAGCCGACGTTATCTAATGCATATTTTCCCAGCCTCTGGGCTTGCATTAGTATTCAATTCTCACCCTTGTACTCTGTCGGATACAAACCATATGCCCATTACTGACTAATTTGCAGCTGTACTTAGATCTGTAACGTGCATCTAAAAATCACGTGTTCCTATTTCTCTAACCACTTTCCCTTACCGCAAGAATGTTAGGACACGTGTAACCATAAATAGCTCGCCATGGCGTAAGTTTGAATTCTATGTAATACTTCGAGATGCCTCTGATTCCTTTGTCCACGCCACCAATATTCATCGCCAATACAGTACAGATGTTGCTATTCATCTCGCCAATGAGTGAGTGATTGTAATGAATATTTTACCACTACTGCCTCTGAACTTGAGTGTGACAGACCTCGGCTCTCTGCCCTTCGGGGCTGCCCCTCGGGCAGTCTCGTCTGTGACTTCTCCCGTCCACTGTACCATCATGGCCCTTCTTTTAAAAAGTTTCATAATAAAGAAGTAAGTCCTCGAAATCCTCGTGTTGGAGTTTTTTTTCATTCATCCACGAACCTGGAATCTCTAATAATAATCTCCTCTATAGATGGTAACTGCTGAAATCAGTTTTTTAAATGTTTAGTTAGTTATCTTATTTACCTTATTTCCCTAAATAACGAAGTTTTGTTAAATCTTTCAGGGAGTGTTGGAAAGTGTTTCATAATCTATGCCGTACGCATGATTTTTCTTTCTTGTTTTTAATCAAAGACGAAAACAGCCATTGTATCTTTTAGCAGCGGCTGATTTCGTCTTAAAAATCTCCAATCAAAGGAAAATGAATGAAAACCCGTTTACAGTTAGACCGTCACTGTTTTTTAAAATTATAATTCAATCCTTTTAAGGCCGATGACATTAACATGCTTTTAGAATCTGGGGTGACTGAACGGGGGTTGGCGAGCGTAGCTCGTAGGGGGCAGAGCCCCCTAGTCTCTTAAAATAATTCTTTGATTTGAAAACTGTCTGCATCAACGTATTTATCAAACATTTCTCTATAATACCACCGATTTTCATATTTTTGTATGCAACAGTTTTTTTTTAATATTAACGATGAGAGGCCATGCTTGAGCATTCAAATTGGATGCCGATCTACCCGGAATATCTACGCAGATTTTCATTGGTCCATTTCCAAATCAAAACTTTTTTTTATATATAGAAGGATACAGATCGTGATAACTTTATGTTAGAAATGTAAAAAAAAAAAATTGAAGGAAAAAACTATGATTTAGTATATTTTCTTTATATTTTTAAATAGTATATATTTAGAGTGAATGTATTTGCAAGTCTTTTATCACGTCTTTGACTTTTATTATCTGTCTTTCTCTTGAAGCGTGGTATTAAGTAGATTTGTGCGATGAAAATTAAGTAATATAGAAAGTGAATACTTATTTCATATTTTTGTCATAAATGTATATTTTTCACGTATTTTAAATACTACTTCGTCATGGAATATGTATCAACGTTTTAATACAGAGTGTTCACATTATTTCTGGTCGTTCCATAATATTTTATTTACAGAAGGATTAATTAGGCCGTCATGTAATGAAATCTTTATAATTTTTTGAAATTTTGTCTTATAATTTGAATCTATACGAACATTTACTTGTAAAATGTCTCTATTTGGTAAGTCTTTCATAAACAAAATATTGTGTTTTGCTTGAAGATTCTTAAGATGTAAGCTTGCAGTTAGTCAGTATTCCAATTAGCATACATAAAATACAGAAGTGACAAAATTATAATAATATGGATAGTAACATCCGAGACTCATAGGTGTACATAAAAAAATTATAGTTTATAAAATCTGCACCAAGAAATAGATGAAGGATGACATTGGAATTACCAGAAGCGAAAGAAGAGAAAGAGAGAAAAAGTCTTTTAAATTAGATTTTGAAAATCTAAAAAATCTATGAAATCTAAATGAAAATTTTTTAAAGCTATTAAGGAATCTTCGTTTTCACATCATTTTACTAATAAAACTACTAAAAAATCTGAGCTAGATTACTGGAATTCATTTTTCGTATTATTAAAAAAAAAGCAACTTTCACCTTTGAATTGTATATTTTTATTTTTTGAAAGCATAGAATTGTTTTGTTGTCGAAAATCCTAATTTAAATCTACACGTGTCTCTAAAGAATGAAAAGCCATTGGGAAAGGTAAGCATGGTAACAACCAACTGGCTTTTTCTTTCGATCATAAGCATTTTTCGTGTTCACATTCATATCTTTTAACTTCAAACACAAGGAAAAGAAAAGTGTTATTAAATTTCACAAAAACGATATTAAATTTCGCAAAAATGTTAATAAATTTTGCAAAAATTCTATTAAATTTTGCAAAAACGTTCTTGAATTTCACAAAAAATTCCTTAAATTTAAAGAATTTATTTCAATGTCTTAATTATAAGTGATATTAAACAGATACAAATTCTCAGTAATCGTTTAGAGTTTCTTTATTATAGGGGAGAGTAGCCTAATTTGGACCGCCGCTTTAATTGGACCGTTGCCGTTAATTACAGGAAGAGACGCCATCTACCGCTGAAATCCTACTCATCAGAATGATGTCACTCACCATTAGAAGAAGCAACCGCCTACCACGTGTTGTTTTCAGGCAATTTTAAAAAAACTAAAGTTAGCTGTTTTGATCTACTTTTTTCCTACTAAACGTAAGTGAATACTTTAAAACTAAGGTAAGTTGTTATGTTTTCATATACATATATAAATTCATCTGTTAATTGCGCATATTTTTCACGCGGCTTTGTTTGATTTCGTTTTTGTTCTTAGTCTTGAAATTATCTGTTTTAAAAATGGCGCAGTTGCCATAATTGGACCATTTTAAGTTGCTTAAATTGGACCAGATATGCGATCATAAATTTTAAAAAATTAAGTAATGAATTTCGAGGACGGTACACTTTGTACACTATTTTTTAATTTTTTTAGAATTTTATAATGGATTACTACCTCCATGCAAGTTTTTTTTTTTGGGGGGGGGGTGGGGGTGGGGGGGGTATATCTGGATTAATTTTTTTATACAGTTTAGGCCTATATAAACACAAAAATATTTTTACATGTTTATGCAATAAATTTTGTTTGCAATTTCTTTTATCTTGTATGTATTTGTATTTATTTTCTTTGAATACTTTATTTCTACGGCGTATTTGGTTTACAGAGTTGAATTCAAACATTTTCTTCCTGGAGGATATTTGCGATTCCCCTAGGAAGGGCAGACTTTTTACAGTTCTGGAGGGTGGAATTACACTTTTTTGCCATTAAAACTGATAAAACATCCAATCTTCCGGGAGGAGGGGGGTGAATTCAATACTGTTGAATATATAATGTTTGCGTATAACTAATCGTAGCGTATTTTTCAATAGAGCATATTTTTTTAACACTTTTATAATATAATGTTAAAAATGTTGAAAAAGACACGGACAAGCTGTCTGGAAAAAAAAAAGGTGACAGCAAAAGCTGTTAAATATATAGGAAATAAAAAGGAGAGAGTAAGTTGTGAAGAAATTGACTTGCAATAAGGCTGTAGCTACAAATCCTCCCCAAAAGCCAAAAAATCATTAGAAATATTATATCGTTTGCTAAATTTAGTTTTTAAAACATACAGAGGGAGCCAAAAAAAACAGTTGTGTTAACATCTTCGCCATATAAAGTAAACCTTGAAATGAAAAAACACAAAAAATCGACTAAAAGGATGTTATCACAGCATAAAAGCAAATAAAACATCAAGTTTTAAAAAATAGGCGTAATGCAATTATCAAGGAAATGATGAAAGGGGAGAACTACAATCATAATGTAAAGAAAACTTCTGTTGCAAAAAAAAAAAAAAAAAAAGTCTAATAATTCAAAATCTAAAAAGAAAAATCTAAATAGTGATGATTGGTTTTGCCTGATTTGTAAGAAAATAAAACAGCAGAAATGATTCAGTATTCATATTGCCAAATACGGTTCCAAGTTGTGCGCGCTGGAAAAAAAAATCAATAAACGAAATTCATGTGTAAGCTTTGCATCACTTCTTAAATGGTATTCAAGTAACTGGCAATTAGTTTCATAATTTCTATTCTTAATTACTGATAACTTTGATTTATATTTTGAATACATTTTGATTTAAAACAATTACACTTATTTTCAGATATTTGATTTCATTATATTTCATTGCTGTTATTTTGTTTGATTGTTTCAGTAACCGCAAACTTTGCTTTTAATAAAATTAGTTATATTCCCTAGTCATTAAAACAACCTGATTTTATTTGGTCCAATTTAGGAGACTGGTGGTCCAACTTAGGCGACCAGTTGCTGAATTTGGACCACTTTTGACAAATTTTTCAAATTAAAATAAAATTTAAGATTTCCAAAAAAAAAAAAATGATCTAAAGTTTTATTTAGTTAGTGGATGAATTGATTGACCACGTGTAGTGATATTTTTCAGATATTCTAAAAATTAAGTGAGTTACACCTGAAAATAAGCGAAGTGCTCCAAATTAGGCTACTCTCCCCTAAATCTAAATAATTCTAAATAAATAAATTAATTAATTAAAAAAATTACTTCAACGAAAGATCTTTATATCAGATGTAAATTTCCAACTAGGTGAAAAATGTCCAGATTAGGATTCGAACCAGGGATCTCTTGGCTGAAGTCGACAATGCCCTACCATCTGAGCTATCCCGGACGAATCTGGTGGAACTTTTTCACTTAAGTTCCACCAGATTCGACCGGGATATCTCAGATAGTAGAACATTGGCGGCTTCAGCCAAGAGATCCCTGGTTCGAATCCTGGTCTGGAAATTTTTCGCCCAGTTGGAAATTTATATCTGATATGATTTATTTACCAGTTAGAATAATTGTGTTAAAATTAATCTAGTGAAAGATCTTTATGTTAAATTTCAAAGTTACAATCAATTACGAATTCCCTTTAATACTATGGGTTTCTTTATATGCAAAACAAAAATGATTTTAACCTCTTATCTGTGAAATATACTTAAAAATCTGTCAAAAATAGACACCGCACCCCTCTTTAATTTTATACATTATAACAATAAAATGTCAGAAGTAGTTTATTTTGAAAATAAATAAATAAATAAAATAGAATAAACGAAATAATTACAATTTCTATATTTAATGTTTTCACATGCATCAGAAAAATTAATGGATTATAGTCGTATTTTTCGCAATCATCTTACTCAACTATTACAATCTATTTTAAAAATAATAAATTAAATTAGATTATACATTTTCAAAAAGCAAACGAACTCATAGAATAGAACCACTATAGATTTTTAACACTTTTCAACATAATTGAAAAGTGTTTATGACTTTTGTTTGTCTGGCTGTTTGTCCGAGCCCGAGCTCTAACTCTCGTAAATATACTTGGATTATCATGAGCCTGGTATATGTTACTGAGATATACTACAGCATATTCTATAATTTAAATGAAGTATTTGCCCGTGTTCTAACTCGCGTAAATATACTCAGATTGCTATGTAATTTATATATGTCATTGTGGTGTACTATGGGATGTACGCTATTGAAAATGAAGTGAGTAGAATTTGTAGTTCGTTTATAGAGACCATCTAAAGCTGTGGTTCCTAACCTTTTATTGGCCACGTCCCACCAAAACATCTATAATGTCACTATGCCCAGCCCCTCTCACTTTGTAAATTATGTCTCTTTTTATTTAAAAAGTGAACTCTATTCACTCGGTGAAAGCGTAATAGAGTCTTAACAATAACTGTTCATTTCACATATTTTAACTTATCAAAGAGGTGAGTTTTGTGTTACAAACGTATTTTTGATGTAGTTCTATAAATACAATGAGGCTATACATCTTCACCGTTGTTGCAAAAAGAGTTTTGATTGCTATTTTAACTTACTCCAATGTTAAAGAAAAGTTTTATACGGTCCGCATTTTTATCTCCATAAAATATTTTGAAGAGAGACTTACATTTAGCGTTAAAATTTGTAACATTCACACATTTTATAATTCATTTTGTAATTTGTTAAGAATTGATAGAAACGCTTTGGATATTAAATTTGCTTTCTATGGATAATGCAATACGCAAGAAGCATTTCAAGTAAAGATCGATCGAACATTCGGTTTCGTTTTCGACGAAAATGCTGCCAAAAATTCGGCCGGGCCGAAACTATCTGTATTCCAAAAACCCCGTTTCTTCCTTCGGAATTTTTCAACAGAGTACATTGATTCGAGCTGTATCGGCTCAAATGAGACACTCTTTATTTATTGCTATGAATTTCACTGTTTATACTTATCAGTCATGACTGAGTGAGTGCAAATTATAAAGCAAGAAATGCATATATGACTAAAAAGTGTAATAAGCCAAAAATTCGGCCGGGCTGAAACTATCTGTATTCCCAAAACCCCGTTTCTTCCTTCGGAATTTTTCAACAGTACATTGATTCGAGCTGTATCGGCTCAAATGAGACACTCTTTATTTATTGCTATGAACTTCACTGTTTATATTTATCAGTCATGATTGAGTGAGTGCAAATTATAAAGCAAGAAATGCATATATGGGCCACACATAGTTAATAATTATGTATATTTATGTATGTATTAATAATTTAAAAAAAAAATTGGACATTTAAGCTTTCGTTTTCGGCCGAAAATAGGAAAATTACCGAAATTCTGTTTCGGTTTTAAAAACCAGTTTCGGCCGATCCTTAATTTCAAGATTCTCATCTTTATCAACTTTGAGTATAGCCAATTATTCCCCATCACAACACCTTTTCTGTTTTCCCTTTCCCAATATCATCACTTGTCTTCCATGTATTATTGATTTTGAAATTTAAAATGTATATGTAATCATGTAAATTTATTTACTATGTAAGGATGCCTGCACTAGAGCCATAAATATTTATACTATCTATCTATTTCCTTTTCTAATGCTATTTAAAATTTATTAATTTTATACAGTTTGTAGTACTATATTCAGGTATTTCAGATATCTTTTAGGTTAAATATATTCAAGAAAGTCAGATTTATATATACTTTTAAGTAGTTTCATGTATAAAAGATTCTTCGTGCGGCATATAGCAGAGCGAACAGAAGTAGAAAATTAATTTAATAAGCAATCGGAAGCGTTACGAAAAATTGTAAAATACAATAATAAACAGAAAAATTACAAAAACTTTTAATGCCACAAAAATATATTAAAATAATTTAAAAGATTATTCATATAATTAGCGTGGTGTTGATTCTATTTTAAACTTTTGACTGGAAACATTTTAAAATTCAATAAAAAAACTGATTTTTAAAATTTCGATTTTTAGTCTGCGACATTACATTAAAAAAAAAAAAAATTACAAAAAAAAGGAAGAAACTGATAGCGAATGGATGTGTAACAAATTTGGAATCCCCCCCCCCCCCCCCTCACAGTGGGGTGTACGCCCACGTTGGGAACCACTGCTCTAAATAATTCAGTACAGAGAAAAATCATTTGTAATCCATTTTAAGAATTTTATACTATTTCAAACATATTGAAGTTGATATGCATCAATGAGGTGCACTATAAGAGGCTTATTGTAGAATAAGGTTGTGCTTAGGGTAGCACTTATCGTTCATTTACAGGCAAAAGAATTCAGTTACAGTACTGTCTATGTACGATAATTGGTGGAAGTACACTTTCATTTGTGGTATGCGTTTTTAAATTGAACTAATATTTTGCATATTGCTTGGTGTGTATAAATTCTATAGATGATTTACAGGGTTGTATAAAAGAATTCGAGTACATTTTCGTTTGTTGAAGGAATTATTGAAGGGGAATTTTGAACTATGTTATGGATTTATTATCTGAACTAAATTTTGGCGATTATCTATTCGAGGGATATAGGCCCTAGAGGGAGTGCCCTCCGTGGGGGGGGGGGGGTCTTTCTAAGGGAACCTAACCCGTATTTACGCAAGGTTTACCAAGGTTCGAAGAAAACCACGAAAACTCCGAACGGTTAGGCCGACGGGCGCGATTGGGTTCGAACCCAACACCTCCCGTCTACCAGCTTCGATAGTAGAACCTCTCAACCACTGGTGGGGCTGGCATGCTATTTAGTATATATAGAAATTAATTAATCATTTACAGGGATGCAGAAAAGAATTAGGATGCTTTTCCGTCTATAGATCGCAATTGCTGAAATCAGGTTTTTAATTGTGTTATGCGTTTTCCAAATTGTTTACTCAGATATCATCTTACACCTTATTAAACGGTGAAGTTTTATTACAGTATTATGAATGCGTTGAAAAATGTTTCGTAATGTATGCTGACGCATGATTTTTATTTCTTGTTCTAGTTCTTGAAGGTAGTTCGGGAATTCCAAATATCGCAAATTTAAGTTGCCGAACTGTATTCGAACATCACAGGCAAAGGGTTAAACTTAAAAAAATCTATTTCAACAAAAACTGTTATGTTAAATTTCCGCAATGCCATACATTACGAATTCCCCGTCATCATTTGGGATTATTTTAAAAATAAAAACGACATTAAATTTAAGAAATCTGTTTCAATGAAATTTTTTTTATGTCAGATTATGGAAGTTGTGAACAATTACGGATTCTCCGTAATCCTTTTATAATTTTATATTTTTTACTATTTGAAATTTTATACTTACAAGTTAGCATTTATTTGTCTTTTCAAAATCTTAACTTCGTTTTGGCGTGGTATGTCCATTTATGGATTTTATGTCGTAAAACCTAAATCAACAACGAACCACATGTCTCGAAAGTATCCCTACATGAGGCCAATGGGGCAAAGATTCATTCGGAGGTCCCCTATAATACGTTTTGGCCAAAATTTGTACCAATTAAAAATTCTATTACAGAATTAAACTAATTAAAGATTATATATATATATATAAACAGCTTTACGTTAGATTCAGAGATGCCAATAACTACAGATTCCTTTATGCATATGACAAAATTAGAATTAATATAAAATAAAAAATGATTTTTTTTTACTTTCTTTCTCATAAAATTAGATGCATGTTCCAATTTGTACACGGGAAAGTTGATGATCTAATATTACTGACAAAACTACTGTAAAGTCTCAACGATATAATTGAAAATCACGAATTGTATTACTAAAAATACAAACAGAGGATATATCAGAGGTTGTTATCTCTGGATTACGTTTTTTTTTTGAAGAGTAGAAACGTGTTGATTATGAAAATTAATTTAAATCCTCAAACCACAATTAAATTCTACAATCCGCATCCACTGCAGAATGAGTAAAGGTAAAAAGTGATTTAAAACAAATCTTAACACAAAAGATTATACATTATAATACATTTTTTCTACCGAAAATATTTTTAGACATAAGTATTCAAAATAATAAACACCATTGTCCAATATCCAAGTGAGTGTCCAATATCCCCCATTCTATTAAAAAACAAAAAAAGTCTTAATTTTCTATTGGAAGAGAGGATCCAATAATAGAACATTTAGGTTTTTAAAACTTAAGCTCTTCTTTTCATATTCCTTAATCCCCCAATATACATTTGTTATGCCAGTTATCTTCCGTAGCATCTCTTTTATTATATAAATAGCGAGGAAGATTCCAAAAGAATGAGAAATCATTGAGAAATACAACCAGAGCAATATCCAAATAGCTTCTTCCTTCGAGCACGAGCATCACTCGTGTTCGCATTCATACCTTTAAATGGTAAGCTCAAGGCGTGTCTAAGTCCAGGACCTTTAATAATTTAACATCGAACTCGAACCTTTTGTCTTTGTGTCGATTTCTTCTTCCGTGATCAATGCATTGTTCGTAGCTTGTAACTTTGGCTTCATCTGCGTTACGCGGAAGTCGATAAAATACGGTACATGAATTTCTCTTGCGGACAGGGTGGTAACTCACTGGAACTAAAGACCTATTTATGGATTTAGAATTGAAGACAACTTGGCTCAGGCAACAAAGTGGCAGAATGCTAACTTTCTTTTAAGGTTTTAAAATCATGCTTATTAGAAATACGGTCGAAATTTAAATGCACATATTTTATTAGCGGAAGAGTAATTAATATTTTCGTTTGTTCAAATAATATTGTTACCAAAAATTATAAAGCACTCAGATTATGAAAGATTACCAAATTGAAATGCATACTTATAAGGTTTTATTTGAATCGAGATTATGGAAGATTCCTCATTAGTGACAGAGTGGTCGTTATTATATTAACTTTTTGGAAAAGCATTATTAAATAAATTGCAGGTGATGCAATACTTACAATATTATGTAAAGATATAGATAGTGAGCTGATTGACAAATTGTGGAAAATCCCTGATAATAAAGCTATTTTTAGGAAGCAACTCACTCTATCGCTCCTATCTTTCTGAATTTTTGCGATATTTGACTTGACTTTTTATATAAGCTGCCCTAAACACAGGGCCCGACTCATGCAGGGGCATGCGGGGCAGCTGCCCCGGGCTTTCCTTTTTAGGGGGTCCCCCATGAGAGTAGTCAGGTTTTTCATTAAAAGGTACCAAATGATTAAAATTAGCCAGAAGTGACCAAAATTCATATATTTTCAAACATTTAGGAATGGAGTGCGGCCCCCCTTCTCCTCTCTGCTTCCAGGACCCTCTCCACTCATCCAAAAAACAAATTATATCATTAGAAAACTAATGATTAATATTTTATTATGACAACTTAGTATTCTATTGTTTTCAAAAGAAATTCTTTATTAACGTTTTCCTCGTAACGTGGCAAGTTAAAACCATTAATTATGACAAATTTTAGACATCTTATAACGTACGTAGATAAGCAAAGTAAAAGTTTGCAAAGAAATACTAGTATTAACAATCTATCATTTTTTTTCTACTGTTATCCTACTAGTATTTTTTCTTAAAATTTTGACCATCTTTTTGTGGCACTTTGTAAACAGGTGTGAGCAGCAACCGGGTACAAAATTTATGCATATAATACAATATGTATGAAGTTTATCACTAGCCACTTCCACATTATTCACAAAAAAATCTGTAGATAGATAGAAGGAGGCCGCCCAGAATGATTCTTGCCCCGGGGCCCCCCATAACCTAAGTCGAGCCCTGCCTAAACAGCTGACTACCAAATTACGATATAAAAATTTTGGAATCTTTCACGCATGCACAGATAAAAATTATTTCATTCGAATGCCCCAAATATTCACTATATTCGTGTTTTAATTGCAGTATACTGTTTTTACTGTTCGTTTTCAAGTTTTTGGAAAGTGGTATTAAATTTGGTTGAAAACTCTGTATTCTATAAGCAAAATACAGATGAAAATTTCCCAGAAACGTTAACACTTTCATGAATATGCGTGTTATACTCACACAAATGCACACAAACACAGGACCCACATAGTTGATTGCTACAGTGACAGGCTATTTTGAGCATTTTCGGTTACATGATGAGTGATCGCAAACATTATTTTATTAGCACCCGGTATGCAATTTCTGTCTGCCAACTAATAAAGTGTCGTCTCCAAAAAATCACGTTCCGTTGCATAAGCCAGCCGTAAAACAAAGCAGATGTATCATTGTACTCTTAAATACACTACTGCAATTTTTTAACCTTCTAAGCATCGCACATTTTCAATTTTTCTTACCGTCGTATTGAAAGAAAAACGTACTTTTTAATGCAATTTGTTTGAAAACTGCTCTATTTATTTTTGAGATATTCATTTTTTTGTAGCTTTTATCGACATTAGTTTAATTTTGGCAACGCAAGCACTTCATTTCTGTAGAAGGCAAAGAAAAAATAGTTGGAAAATAGTAATTAAATCTTTTTGTTGCAATTTTTCCATAACTACTGAAAAAAAAGTAATTAAAATACGTGATATTTTGAAAAAATATAAATGAATGATTTCTGATAAAACAGGAAGCTATTATAAACCAAATTTAATTTAATTATCTATATTACAAACAAATGAAGCCATATGAATCATTAGATAGCCGATTTTTTTTTCTTTTGGTCGAGTTTCTTGAGCGACATCTGTTTTTTTTTTTTTTTTGATTTATGTATTATTTAGTGTTAGTGTCGTCCTATGAATACTTTTCTAGAGATGTTGTTTAACATTGTGTGGTAAATGAAGAATTCTTCAGAGGATGCGAATGACGTCATTTTATATAAAATAAAAGTGTATGTTTTGAGTTTTAAAGCTGAAATATGTTTTGTACTACAGCAGAGTCCCGCTTAAGCGAGTTTCCGCTTTAATCGAGTTATTTCATTCTGATGGACTGATGGTTTCCATTATCATGAAACAGCTATTATAAATGAAGTGTTAGGTGAGGATGAAAGAGCATCCGTAAAAAGTTAGTGCTCTGATTTTCTGGTCAGAATGGAGAAAAGGGGCCATAATAATAATAATAAAAAGTAAATATGGCCATTTTTTATTTTTCCGTAGATATTCGACAAACCGTGTACAATCGAAAGCATCCGGTCACTGTCCCTCAATTTTTGGACGCCAGAGTAATAAAATATTTATTATACTAATAAAAAATATTTATTAAATGATTCAGTAAGTAGGTGTAATAACTAAATGCATTTTAAAAAAAAACCTTTACATAGTAATTTAAAAAAAGAAACAACATATAACCAGCACAAAAAATGACTCCTAGCTCGTCGGAAGGTGGGTAGAGTAAAATATGCATAAAAAATATTTTTACGTTGTTTCTTGTTCGAAGTTACTGTGTTCATATTTTTTTTCATACAGTTATTACACCTATTTTTTATAAAAATATTACATAATTTTCATATTTTGACGTAAATTATATGTTGTTTGTGTACTCAAAAGAGCTGCGTAGCTCCCAGTGCACATAATTCATATGTTATATTTACTCTATACTAGTATATCACCCCCGTCAAAAATGGCGTAATGTTGATCTGCATTTCATTTTCATGAAACTTCATATTAACAAACAGAATGAAGGTTTTATTATTGAAAGGTATGTATTGTAGAAAAGGGCATTTTAAAAATGACAAATGATTTCTGTAAATACAAATGATGAGGATATTTTTTTTTACTCAATATTCAATTTCTGAAATAGTTCAACGTTCAATAAAAGCTCCGATTCTAATCTTTAGAATTAAGAAATGAAAAATCCGTAAAAATTACGTCATGTTGACACAATCATATCAATTTGTCTCCTTAGGTTATTACTGTAAAAATACATTTCAAGCTAAGCATAATGTCATCGGCGCAAACTTTTCAAACATACTTTATATACGTACTTTTATGCTTAGCTTAACGACAGTATATTCAACTAAAATATTTTTTCTATTTAATGGTAATGAAAAAAAAAAAAAAAAAACTAATAAAGTCATCTATAATAATAAGGAAAGAAGTTTGTGTGTGAGTGAGGGTGTCGACGGTGTTCTGAAGGGACCGCTGCACGTAGAGCTACGAAATTTGGGGAAAAGGTACGTCTATATATGAAGTTTTGGAACTCGAAGCCCGATTTTCGATTTTTTGATTAGATTTTTTGATTTAATTTTTTATGCGATTTTTAGCGTTTTTTTAAGTTTCGAGGCGATTTTTCCACATTAGTGAAAAGAATACGGTTTCTTTCTTTTAACCCAATATAGTACATTTTGTTCTCTTTTCAAAAAAGTTTATTCGGAATTCGTACAGCGATTTTTGAATTTTTAGCACATTTTTTATGCGATTACTGAACAGCAGTTAATGCGTCTTCATACCTATAAGGGGTGTTACCGTAAGGGGGGCACAGTTCTGTCGCCAAATACAGCCAAGTTTGTCGCCAACTTGGCGATCAAAGTTAGTCGCCAAAAGTGACGCCAACTTGGCGATATCTCTAATATTTCTCCAAATTCTCATAGACTTCCATTGTAAACCAATAGTGATTACTTGCTTACAGAAAATCAACAAATTGAGATATTTTAATGCAACAAAAACTAATATTAACTTAAGGGGTTATATTAATTATATTTAAGGGAATCCATGTAAATTAAATCTATAATAATAAGGAAAGAAGTTTGTGTGTGAGTGTGTCGACGATGTTCTGAAGAGACAGCTGCACGTAGAGCTATAAAATTTGGGGAAAAGGTCCGTCTATGTATGAAGTTTTGCAACTCGAACCCCAATATTCGATTTTTTTATTACATTTTTGTAAATTTAATTTTTTATGCGATTTTTAGCGCTTTTTTAAGTTTCGAGGCGATTTTTCCACATTAGTGAAAAGAATACGGTTTCTTTCTTTTAAGCCAATATAGTAAATTTTGTTCTCTTTTCAAAAAAGTTTATTCGGAATTCGTACAGTGATTTTTGAATTTTTAACGAATTTTTTATGCGATTATTGAACAGCATTTAATGCATCTTCATACCTATAAGAGGGTTACCGTAGAGGGGACACAGTTCTGTCCCCGAATGCCGCCAAGTTTGTCGCCAACTTGGCAATATATATTGTCAAATTTGGCGACCAAAATTAGTCACCAAAAGTGACGCCAACTTGGCGATACCTCTAATATTTCGTCAAATTCCCATAGACTTCCATTGTAAACCAATAGGGATTACTTGCTTACAGAAAATGAACAAATTGAGATATTTTAATGCAACAAAAACTAATATTAACTTAAGGGTTTATATTAATTATATTTAAGGGAATCCATGTAAATTAAATCTATAATAATAAGGAAAGAAGTTTGTGTGTGAGTGTGTCGACGATGTTCTGAAGAGAGCTGCACGTAGAGCTGCAAAATTTGGGGAAAAGTTCCGTCTATATATGAAGTTTTGCAATTCGAAGCCCGATATTCGATTTTTATTAGATTTTTGTAAATTTAATTTTTTATGCGATTTTTAGCGCTTTTTTAAGTTTCGAGGCGATTTTTCCACATTAGTGAAAAGAATACGGTTTCTTTCTTTTAACCCAATATAGTAAATTTTGTTCTATTTTCAAAAAAGTTTATTCGGAATTCGTACAGTGATTTTTGAATTTTTAGCGAATTTTTTATGCGATTATTGAACAGCATTTAATGCATCTTCATACCTATAAGAGGGTTACCGTAGAGAGGACACAGTTCTGTCCCCAAATGCCGCCAAGATATATCGCCAACTTGGCGATATATAGTCAAATTTGGCGACCGAAATTAGTCGCCAAAAGGGACGCCAACTTAGCGATATCTCTAATATTTCGCCAAATTCCCATAGGCTTCCATTGTAAACCAATAGGGATTATTTGCTTCCAGAAAATGAACAAATTGAGATATTTTATTGCAACAAAAACTAATATTAACTTAAGAAGTTATATTAATTATATTTAAGGGAATGCAAGTAAATTAAATTATGAATAAAAGTAACATGATACAATGCTTAGCATGCTTTCCCAAACATAAATTTTAAGAGAGCCCGCAGGTCAAGGAAATTAGATTTGAAACTTTTATCCAATTACAGTAAATTTTGACTTTCGTGATTTTTGAACTTTTTGTGATTTTTAATTCGATTTCTACGTTTCTTTGCGATCTGCTGCAATTTTTTGACATTCCATTTTTGGCCTAAAATACTAAAATAATTTCTGCCCTCATTTCAATAAACTTTATTCCAATTTCGTATAGCAATTTTTGAATTTTTCGGGAATTTTGTATGTGATTTTTAGTGTATTTTAGTGATTTCCTACCATTTTTCCACATTAGTAAAAGGAATCAACTTTCAATCTTCGAACACAATATATAATTTTTTTTTTTTTCTCTTTTCGAAATTTGTGCAACAATTAAAATTTTTTTCGCGATATCTTATTGTGATTTTCAGAGATTTTTCGCAATTCGTGCTGTTTTTTGAAGTACCCGGGCAACGCCGGGCAAGTTAGCTAGTAATACATAAAGCTAAAATAAATCCAACAAACAATATTCTCGTGATCTCGCAATAAATATGAATTTCATTCCGTTGTAAAAATAAAGTACACGTGCATAATTTATTATACCGAAAATAATTTGTAAATGAAAAAATACGTCCAAAAAGCCACGTGTCAGAATATTTTTCATTATTTATTTGAAACAATAGAAGTAATCCGATTGCTACCATTTTGAAGAAATGTTACAAAACAGTTTTAAGATTAAACTCAAAATACAAAAATGGGAATATTAAAAAAAAAAAAAAAATAGCTAGTGCGGGCACATGTACAAATGAACAGCTTTCATAAAATAAAAAAAAAAAGCAAAATTGGTTCAGTAGAAAGCTCAGGGCAGATGGCTATAAAAACAGTGTGTTTTAAATATATAGGTGGCACGGTTCACCCCGGTATGGTTATCTACGCTTCCTTGCATTTGGATTTTATATAAGTAGATATATAAACGAAGTGATTGTAATAGGTCTATTTCTGAAGAAATCAACCTAATAAAACCCCGCTCAACTGAAAATTCCTATGATAACACAAGGGCAGTAAAGGGTAATTTTAAATAGATGAGGAAATAATTAAAAATCCAAAGTCTAAATTAATTCATTTAGTTCAATAACAACCACATTGCATAAAATTATCTGAAAATTTGCAGACTGCAGTGTTGTATTGTATAACATCACAAGCGAAAAATAAAATGACAAAACTCATCTAATTCGGGCATTTGAAGATTTTTAAACCTGCTTTAGATGATAGTTGAAGAAATATATTTCTAATTATCTTACATTCATTTCTCAAATCTCTCTCTCTTTCTCTCTCTCTCTTTCAAATTACAGGCGTTAGTTTACGAATACATGTGCGATATGCTTATTACTATAGTACCAACTTCAATAATTTTCTACACTAAGCGATGTTGAAAAAGTTCCCTCTTGAGTTACTATAAAATAATATGAGGCATTTAGAACCAAGAAGAAACAAGTTAAAGATCAATTCCTGCTCTACGAACAATACTTTGTTCGGTGCAGTAACAAACCAAATGGCGTTAAAGTCTCCTATGATTGTTATGAGTTCCTTTTATGAGATCCAATTAAGTTTAACTCGAAATGTCTCATATTTTATGGGCTTGATTCACTTTGATTCTGAATGCCCGTATATAAATATATTGTCTTATCTTACCGATTTTGCTTCATCTTCAGATTTTGAAGCTTTCCTTAATTTTGACGCTTTCTTCAGACGCTTGGCCATTCGTAATGTTTTCCTCGTCGGCTTCGTACTGTTGTCTGCAGCTGATGCTACGATGACTGAAAACACAAAGTTATGAAAGATTATATGAATACTGAAATCATAAAATTATAAAATTATGATGATTTAAAAATTGATTATTATTTTATTACTGTCAAAGTTTAGTTTTAAAAAGGAATATTTTTCATGTTTTATTGAACAAGGAATAAATCTATAAATACATTAAAATCTAATGAGGTTTGTACGAAAATTTAATTTTTTAAAATAATAAAAGAAAAATATTTTTTGAAAAACAAAAATTATTGAAGTGTGTAGTAAAAATCGTTATTCACTTAGTTACTTTTTCTAAAAAATAAATGCATTCTGACATAAAAGCGTTCATTTTCATACGACTAAATAAATAATAATAATTGTTATTTAATTCTTAAAATTCAACAAGTCTATATGAAAAAAGTTATGCAGCATGTAGGCACATTTAAACCCTTTCAGGGGCGGTGGTACGTTTATGAAATTACTTAATATTAATTTCCATATGCCACAATGACACCAGAATTTTAGCAAAGAAATTTTCAGTTTATTATGTATGTGAAATATAGATTTTTCTTATTTCCAAAGAAATTAGTTTGAATATTCCACTGTCATTCCTTTATTTGTACATTTTAGGAATGGAAGTGCTTTGCCCCTGAAAGGTTTAGAGAAAATATTGCGCCTACATGTTATGAAACATCTTAAACTTGTTTAATATTTTGAACATGATTAATAACACGAATTGAAAATAAAAATCTTTATAAATACTAGACATTTATAAAGTTCTGCCTTGAACAATGTGCTGTCTTTTATTATTATACCTCTCTTTTCAAAAAAATAAATGCATAAATAAATAAAATAGAAAAAAAATTAAATAAAGTATAAAACAAAGTTAAATAATATAAAATAAATCAAAAGTCGTATAAATATGGGTAATTTGTATTATGCATTTAAAAGAAAAATAACAATGTGCGTTTTTTGCATAGAGACAAAGAATTAGGAAGGAAAAAAATTACGCTTAATCGTGTGTGTATATGTACAGTCGTGGAAAAAAAAAGTAAACACCCCCTACTAACTCCTCAGCAAATCATCGTAGAAGAAAGTTACTGGTACCGAACGATTGGAAATAAAATCTACTTTTAAGTGATGTATATAAAATTTTCTTAGGGGGTCATCTACATATTAAAACGAATCCAAACTTCATTTTTTTCAATGGCAATGCCCAATTTTAACGAGATATTTCAAATCTTCCGTTCAAACTATGCCTAGACACCAAATTTCAAGTCATTTGAATGATAAGTTTTTGAATTATAAACATTCAAAATTTAGTGCTTCTAATGTTAAATTACATTTTCATATTTTTATTTATATCTCCCGAAATTATGCTCCTAATGTGCTAATTTTTTTTGTAGTAATAATACTAATATACCCAAACATAAATAAGCTGAATTTGCAATTTTTATAATTTTATGATATGAATTATGAAATTAATATTCGAAAAAATTATGAATTGCAACCTACAATTTTTTTGATGGATTTAGATTATTAAGTCCTGCTTTATGGAAATTCAAAAATTTCACATTTTTATTCCAAGTAGCTTTCAAATTATGCTTAAAAAACGGCAAAATGATGGTTTAAGGGGCCGTCTATGATGGAAGTGAGTAGACATTTTGAAATTTATTCTGCTGTACTGTAATCTAACACGCTTCATTGGCTCCTTGAGTGGCGCTTAAGGTGCCTTGATCAAGGAAGGGGCTCTCTCGGTGAACAATCCAGTACGGAACTTCAATTTGGATACAGCCCTTAAAATAAGCTCGTTTTAAAATAATTAATTTCGCGGAAACTTATGGTACGAATTGCATAAAAATTCGTGTTTAGGCTAATTGGTGTAGAGTTCATTTATGCTGTCAGAATTGGGTACTGCTATTGAAAAAAAAAACAAAGTTATGGTTCGTTTTAATATGTAGATGGCCCCCTAAGCAAATTTTATATACATCATTTAAAAGTAGACTTTATTTCCAATCGTTCGGTACCAGTAACTTTCTTCTACGATAATTTGTTGAGGAGTTAGTAGGGGGTGTTTACTTTTTTTTTTTTCCACGACTGTACGTTGTACGCGTTTAGAAAATTATTTCACAAAATGTCCCCCCAAAATCTTTGATTTTGGAAAGCTGAAAGCTGCAAACTTTGTTATTTAAGTTTAACCAAACCTATCATGAAATTAAACAAGAAGAAGTAAAAGAATTGTTTTCAGCTATTTTGTTGTACATGAGTCTCAAGGCACTTGAAAATAGAACGTAAGCTTAACAATATATATGGAGCATTCTCACAATCTTTTGACTTTTAAGTCCCTGAATAACAATTTTTATTTTAGTACATATTCTTTTTTTTTCATATACTGGGGAACATCTCATTGCATGACTGAATAACAATATTATCAATATAAATAAGTTTTTGACGATGTTGGGGGTCCAGATATCCAGGAAACTCCTGTACCGCCCCGTGTCCCTGATGCTGATTTTTAAGTTTGGAGCTGTCTGTATAAAATTGTTAAAATAATTCTATGTAATTTTTTTTCCGAAACTGGGACTATTGTTTTATATAAATATGTAGCAAAAAATTAACCTGCACACATTTTTACGGCTGTTATTATTATTTTTAACTCTGTCCCTGAGTTTTAGATTCCTTACCACCCCTCTTCTAAAATTATACAGAAAATCACTTCAGATGCAGCCACAGAATTTTTTTCAAGTGTTTTCTCATGCAGAAGTATGCTAGAGAAAGAATGTCTAAAATTCTTTGACAGAAAATTTAATGCAGAATTTAAATCAGCATTTAAATATCAATTTCAAGCATCGTGGCTTTATTGGTAGCCTTACCATCCCCAAGGTTTATTCCTGCACTTTTCGAGGTAAATTATTATATATTTTAATTTAATCCAATGTAAATAACTGTTTCTAAAAATCAATGAACATTGTAGCTATCACTTAGTCTTAACATGATTTGCCTAAAAATAGGTGGTAATTTTCATTACCGTCCCATCCTTATCATCCTCTTTTTTCCTATAGCTTCCTTTTTTTTTTACCTTACCGCCCCTTCTTTAACACCCCTTTAAGACAATGTTATACCAAAATTTTGTACTAAAAATACAACATTGTTATTATTTTTTATTTGAATGTCCTGTGGGTATGCAAATTCATTATAAGTAAAAATTTAGAAGAAAATAAAAAGCTTTATTGGTAAAATCGTAAGGAAAATTAAACTCGCAAGTTTAACTTAAACCTCAGTTAAATAAAAACATTTTTGCTGCTGACCATTTTTTCTTTATTTTGAATCATTATGGCATTCGTCTATCAGATTAACCCTTCACTGCACCACGTGCCGCATACCTAAAAACACTGTAATTCTTATTGTGTGCCACGAATTTGGCCAGTATGATCTCTATCCCTGATCAAGAACAGTCCAAAGAATGGAATAACACTTATTTTGTCCATGTCAGATGGCTGCATTTGACAAAAAATTTGAATTTGTTCTTCGGAAACAAAACAACAACAAAAAAAAAAAGTTCGATCAAACTATTAAGGTAAAATGTAATTTCACTATTTTTACTGAATACTTAAAAATATTAATATAAAAAAAGTTGCAGACTGTTAAGCAGATAAAATTAATTAATTTAAGCTCATTTAGTTTTAAAATATAGCTATACAATTTTTTAAAACCTTATTTTTGTAGACAGGGTACATGTCATAAAATATGAAATTTTAGCTGAAAATTTGAAATTAAATTTTTTTTTACTATTTTTACCATTATTAGACCCATATATAGATTTAAAATAATTTTTTTTCGTAAAAATAGAAAAAATCGTGCAGTGAAGGGTTGGAATGTTATTTTAGCAAGTTTAATTTCACCAGATTTTTTATTCCTGAAAGTCAAAAGATTGTGAGAATGCCCTATATATATTTAATTTAAAGAATATATCAAAGATTAAAAAAAAAAAAAAGATATTAACGGGGCCGGCTAACTTTTATTAGAATTTATTCAGTGTTTTTTTTTTTTTAAATAAACATTTAAATCTGTCTTACCTAAAATTACTAGAAATATATGAAGCAGCAATAACCACCGCATATTGATCTGTAAAAACAAAAGGAAATAAAGATGTAATATCACAAAGAGTTTAGATATTGCTAAAACAATACAGTGTACAAAAATAATTATGTAAAAATATTAAGAATAAGTTGTAAGAAACATATGCAATTTTATATGCAATTGTATTTGCAGGATATGCAGAGAAAGTGAAAAAGACACGATAGGCTAAATACCGGCAGCAATAGCAGCGTTATTATCTTTTATTTTCAAGAACAGAGAGAAATAAATCTCAATAAAAAATACAAATAGGTGTGTTATTAATCATCAGCCACTTTTAAACTATTTTTTTCAGCTTTCACTTTTCGGTTTCATTTCTAATCTTATGCTTTTAAAGCAAAAAAGTTATTTTATTACTACAGATAGCATTTCGTCTAAAATCAGATTTCTCTTCGTCTACCAAATGCATTTATTTTCAGTATTTCTGGCATTAGTTCAATTACTTTTTTAATTTTGCTTTTTTAGCGCAAAGATTTCTGCAGAGGTGCCACTGGTAACTATTCTTGTTACCACTATTTCGAAGCAATAATTTTCATGATAGACTTTTCTTGCAAATGTTGTAGAAATTTACCATGAAAATTATTGCTTGGAAATAGTGGTAAACAAAATAGTCACCAGTTGCATCCCTGTTTGTGGCAAATGATATAAAACAATTGCAAAATATACTCCTGTGTGGAACGCAAAATGAGTACTTACAGTTAAGCAAAACATGCTTATTTTTAACACTTTCCAACATAGACGAAAAGTGTTTGACTTCGGTTTGTCACGCCGTCTGGCCGAGTTCTAACTCTTCTAAGTATACTTGGATGACCATGAGCATGGTAAATATAAGAGAGTAAATATAAGGACCTTTGTAAATATAAGAGAGAAAACTATATATAGGAATTTAATAATTTTTTCTAAGGATATACATTACAAACTTGCGATGTGCAGACTGCATTTATTTTTTTAATTGGACTAATTTTATGAGTTTTTCTTTCAAATTTTTAATCATATTTTTAGCATTTCAAGTGATACTTTTTTTATATATTATAGAAAAGGTTATTATTTTAAATTGTTGTCAATTTTTAAAACAGCGCAAAGAATAATAGTTCCTTTCAAATAAAAATTTACTTATACGCCATTACTGAAACAGAAAAAAATAACTTTCGAATTAGATTTAAATGATAACGTGTTAAAAGCAGGAAAATATTGAAAGTTACGTCATAAAAATTGTATTTATATATGAATATTAAAAAAAGAAGAAAACATTAAAATAATAAATTCAGTAATATCCGTTAAAAGCAGTAAATGGTTGAAATTACGTCATGTTTAAAATAAGCAAATAGTAATACTGCAAAACAGTTTAAATTAAAAGAAACTACACGAGACATTTATTTCATATTTCGAGATGATTTGTTTAACTTTTGTTGCCAATTCTAAGACAGCGCAAATAACAATATTTCCTTTCTAACAACAAAAGTATTTTCATGTAAACATTAGTAAGAGAACATTGGTGAAAATTACGTCAGGTTTAAAATGTCTTATTTAAAACAACTTTCTTATAGCATTGTTAAAAAAATACCGGGAGGCAAAGATTCTGTTTACTTAATTAATTTTATATTAGCTTATTTTCAAATGTTTAACTGATCTTATTGATTCAAATACGAAAACAACCATTTGGATGTCTTAACAGCAACTGATTCGTCCTTAAAATCCCCCCAATCAACGGTAAATGAGTAGAAACCTGTTTACAGGGAGATCGCCACTGGTTTTTTAATTATAATTCAATCTTTCGCAATTTTTTAAAAGCTGATCAAATTAGTGTGTTTCTTGAGTCTCCGGTGTCTGAAAGGGGGTTGGCGACCGTAGCTCGTAAGGGGGCAGAGCTTTCTAGTAATAAAAATTCCCATAACTATTGTTAACTGTTGACCTTTTTTTTTAAAATTTCAAACAGATGTTTCACTCTTTAAATGGAAACTAGCGGCTACTTTCCCGAACTAATAATTTGTGATAAGACATAAAAAGGGCTAATAAGTTTTTATATCTGTTAAATCCTGTTGTAATACGACATTTTCCGAATATTTTCAAAATATTTTCCTCAGATTATTGTCATATGAAAAGTACGCAAAACAACTACATTCGTTAAGTTTCAGTAAATATATTCGTTAAATTTCAGTAAGCCTTAACTTTTGTGATTCGGATAACTACTTTTAATTTTATTAGCGTAAAAGTAATTTTTTTCTAAAATTGGAAGAAAATTCAGGGCTGAAAGCTTTAAGGTTTAAGGCCTTACGTTCGGAGCGCTTTTTTTTTTTTTTTTTTCTTAAAGTACAGTAGAGCGCCGATTAGCCGAACAAGTCGCGACTGACCTTAGTTCGGATAAGCAAACGTTCGGATAAATGGACAGATAATTTAAGGGATGTTTCTGACTATGCTGAAACCTTTATACGCTATCTAGGCTTAGGACTGGCGACATCAGTTAGAGCTGGCATGTTTAAAAATTGTTTTTATTTTATTTTATTTTATTTTATTTTATTTTATTTTATCATTATTTATTTTCTTTTTTTTTTTTATCATTTTCTGAACTCCATAGATTATAATTTAAGCAAAAGAGCTTTTGATTGTTGCTTGCTTCAACGAAGACATTCTTTTCAAAGCTGCCCTATCTCTAATTCTTCTTAAATACGTTAGTTGAATAGGATCAACGTTCTTCTGCCGTTCGAGCCATTTCATAGTTGTTTCCAAACATTCAAAGGCTTATAGATCTTACGTGATGGATCTGGTGTCAGAGTATTCGTTTTCATTTTCTTCAATTTCTTTTTTTTTTTATCATGAATCGCATCCACAATCTCATCATCATATAAAATCTGACATTCAGGGTCATGTACTTCACTATTTAACCACTCATTAATTTCATTTTCTTCATAGCTTAACATTCTTCCCATCTCCTTTATTATTTTACATTCCTCATTTTCTGATCCACTATCAGTTTTTTCTTTATTTAAAATTTTATTCCAAGCCAATGGATAAATGAGAGTTCGGTTATTTTTTTTTTGTAGACTGTTTGGATAACTGGAAGTTCGGTTTAAGAAGTTTTTTGAGAGAAATTGACTGTTCGGTTAATTGGAGTTCCGATAATTGGCGCTCTACTGTACAGTATTGAATAAATACACATATTTTTAGTTCAATTGTAATATAGAATGATGAAAAAGCATAAAATCCTAAAAACACAATATCTCCATAACATTTTAAAAAATTAGGGTTTTTTTTCCATTTTTTTAGTAAAATTTCATGTTTACGCTAGACAGCGTACACTCAATTCAAATAAATATATTTCAGTTTCCTTTGTACTACATACTATTATTACACTTAACTGTGCACTGAACTAGGAGTTTTATAATAGCTTGAAAATTAACTGAAATATTTCAAAATGTGTCAAACAACGCATATTTTTTTTAATAAAAAAATAACATTGTTATACATTCGAGTACCTATAAAATAATTACATTATCATACAGAGCTCAGATTCTAGTTCAGACCATAGTGAGTAATATGGAAAGCATTTAGAAAAAAATTCACTAAAATATGTTTAAAACATTTTCTGTAATGGAGTTTGTCAAACATGAAAATAACGAAAAAATTGATTTTCCAGAAATCGCATTTTAAAGATTTCTTATCTATATTGTTTCTTACCGATAAAATTAATCTGGACGTGTCAATTAAGGTTTATTACTGTTTTATCTAAAAAAAACGTAAGAAAAGGATGCATAGAAACATTTTTTACATTTCTCATGGCCTTCCTATGTCCACTTCCGGTAGTTGATTCGTTACTTCCTGTTTATTAAATTAGCTAATAACTCCTTTTATATTAATCGTAGGAAAAAAAAATTAAAACAGATTTACAATCGTAAAAGATTCCTCTTTCAAATAAAAAAAAAACAAACTAGAAAACAGGAATTCTACTTTTTCAGAATTTAGTGCCGCCCCCCCTTCCCCCCCCAAAAAAAAAATATATATATAGATAGATAGATACAGTAAAGTCCCGATTATCCGAGTTAATATGGACCAGGCTCACCTCGGATAAGCAAAAAACTCGGATAAATCGGATTTACACAAATCGTCACCAACTAAGGAGATGAAATATAAATTTTCACTTAATTCATTAATTAGTTCACAGTTTTTTTCAATCGAACTTATATCTTTGGAATGGATAATTTTCTTCTGATGGGCTGATGGCTTCCATTGCTATGAAACAACTATTATAAATGAAGTGTTAGGTGAAGATGAAACAGCAGCCGTAAAAAGTTAGAACTCTGATTTTCTGGTCAGAATGGGGAATGGGTTCTGACCAGAAAATCAGAGTTCTAACTTTTTACGACTGCTCTTTCATCTTCACCAAACACTTCATTTCTAATAGCTGTTTCACAATAATGGAAACCATCAGTCCATCAGAAGAAATTAACTCCGTTAAGCGGGACTCTACTGTAGTACAAAACATATTTCAGCTTTAAGACTTAAAACACACGCCTTTATTTTAATTAAAATGACGTCATTCGCATCCGGAGGAATAATTCCTCATCTACGATCTAGTCTTAAACAACATCTACAGTAAAGTACGCATATAACGTCACTATCGCTGAATAATAGACAAATCCAAAAAAGGGATATCGTCATTCAAGAAACTCGACAAAAAAAAAAAAAAAAAAAAAATCGGCTATCTAATGATTCATATGCCTTTATTTGTTTGTAATATTAATATAGATACTTAAAATTAAATTTAATTTATAATGGCTCCATGTTTTATCAGAAATCATTCATTTATATTTTTTCAAAATAGCATGTATTTTAAGTACATTTTTTTCAATAGAAATGGAGTACTTGAGTTTCCAAAATTAACCAAATGACGCTAAAAATTACAAAAAAAATTAATATCTCCAAAATAAATAGAGATGCAGTTTTCAAACAAATTGCATTTTAAAGTTCTTTTATTTTCCGCCAATACGAAGGTATAAAAATTGGAAATGTGCGATGCTTAGAAGTGCAGTAAAAATTGCAGTAGAGTATTTAACAGTACAAATGATGTATCTGCTTTGTTTTACGGCTGGCTTATACAACGGGACTTTATTTTTTGGAGACGACACTTTATTTGCTGGGAGAAAGAAATAGCATACCGGAGGCTAATAATAAAACATATATTTTTTCATCATTTCAAACCCTTCTGGTACCCTTAACCTTGGAAAATTTATAGGGTATAGCCGAGAGTTGATCAAATAAGGTCGGTTCTATGGGGTTTTCATTATATTTCCTTCCTTTTAAGTTTTAGAAGTAAACTAACATGATTACTACAACCCTTAATGGATGCCCTATTATGGGCAAAAATGAAATCTGCTGAAATTAAATAGCAGGAAAATTAGAAGTAAATAGTTTCTTTAATTGCCATTTTCCAGTAGTTGACCAATCGAAGAAATGAGTCAAAAATTCAAAAATCAATTTTTTAAATATCGCGCTTAAGCTGTGATTAACAATAATTCATATAAAACTATTGTTTGAAATAAACAAGATGGAAGTGGGTTATTTTAACTTACTGTAATTGTCTCCAACTAATCAAAAACTAAATTTTTACATTTTCTAATTTTAAAAAAATCATAAAATAGCTTCTCTTACTGCATGTAGCTGACAACAATGTGACAACAGGCAGAGGCGGATTAACCACACCCTGGTTCTCTAGGCTTGACCCTCCCCTCACTCAAAAAAATGCATATAATACAATTATGAGAATATTTTTTAATCTTTTGCATACCTTTTCTTTCAAAATGAATTTGCAGTAAATTTACAAATAAATATATTTTTATAAAGACATTTATAGTGAATCTCTTACTCTAAGAAAACTTATTTTTAGCAATGAATATTATCAAAGTAAATTTCACGTCGCATATTAACTGAAACTGTGTTTTAATGCTGCAAATTATTGTGTTTAAAAAAAAAAAACAAAACAAAAAAAAAACACACCTTTATCTTTCTACTTGCAAAGCTACTTTCCCCCTATGTAACCCATATGTAAATCCATCGAAAGATGGAAGCCGAAAATTTCACGAATGCAATATTTTCTTTAAATGAATATAGAAGAAATTAAAGACAGTAATGTTTGGGATACACTATACATCGTAACGAACTACAGGATTCAATTACTTAGAAAAGAAAGGAATATTGCATATTATTCCTCTTTTGCATAATATATTAACATGGTATATATTTAAAAGGAAAAAAAAAGAACAAAAATTTTCTACGCCGGGTCCTCTCTTCAGGCCCCCTAGGCTTCAGCCTACTCAGCCTAATGTGCAATCCGCCTCTGCCAACAGGTGCTCCAACATTCAAACAAAAATATTGTGTCTAAGTGCTATGTGTAAAACTCATTTCCGCATGAACTGGCGCAATATTTCAATAAAAAGAAAGGTGCCCAGCTAAACTGATGGCATTGAGCTCACAGGATATTCACACTAATTGTATATTATATAGAGATTTGTCATTTGTTGAGGAACGACTCCAAAGGAACGATTCCGGCAGGGAAACTGAAGGAACGATTCCATTCTGTAAAAAGGAATCGGTCCTTTTCGAACGAGTCCGAAAAGGAACGACTCCTTGGATTCGGTCCTTTTTGGACCGGTTCCTCGGATTCGGTCCTTTTTGGAACGGTTCCTCGGATTCGGTCCTTTTCGGAACGGTTCCTCGGATTCGGTCCTTTTCGGAACGATTCCTCGGAATCGGTCCAAAATGTACCGACTCCGAAAAGGACCGATTCCTCGGAGTCGGTCCATTTCGGAATCATTCCAAAAAGGACCGAATCCGAGGAACCGTTCCAAAAAAAACCGAATCCGAGGAACCGTTCCAAAAAGGACCGAATCCGAAGAACCGTTCCGAAAAGGACCGATTCCTCGGGAATCGGTTCTTTTCTTGTAGACTGGCCAGTTTTAATAAATTAAAATACGCTATTTTATTTCAAAATAACAGATTTTGATTCTATTAAAGCTGACTTTATTGCCAAAATATCCTTCTAATGTGTGTGCCCCTCCCCCCCCCCTCCTCAAAAAAAAAAAGAAAAAAAAAGAAAAGAAAAGAAAGAAAGAAAAGAGAAATTGAAATGCGCGGCGGAGTAGGGCGTTTAATAAACATTACTATTTCATCTTCTTGTGCTAAATTAATCTGAAAGAAATAATTAAAAAAAATATTTTATACGAATTGGATTTTTTACACCTGAGAGAAAAAGTGCCCGAGATGGGATTTGAACCCAGAAACTTTACGTGCTTTACCGATTGAGTACCTGGGCCCCGAGGGAAATGGAACACCATGTGTACTTTAATACACTAATACATTTTCTAATTGGTAAATGTATCATACGAAATGAATTTTTTCTAAATGAATTTTTAAGGCTGTTCTCAAATCCAAAAGGATAAATTTGTGACAAAAGTTTTAATTTATTTTTATTCGGAAATGCATGAAACGAACAAGTGTTGTTGTTCAGAAACTATGTAATCGAGCTGTTTTTTCCGTTTTTTTGCAAGCGCAATAGGCCTTTCAGAAAGTAGTGTCAAAGTGGGCGTTTTGAACCGAATTTCCGCGCGAAAGAGGCATAATTTCTCAAAAATGGGTGAAAAACATGTCTGTCACGTGATCAAAATCGATTATAACTCAATAGGTAATTTACTGATCAAAAGATGGAAAACACAGTTCGATTCCAAATCGCTTCCATGGTCAAACATTCCAATTTTATATCTTTCCGTTAAAAAATGAATTTGTAAATGTGTCAAAACGTTTTACGCTTGTTGAGCAGATCACTTAAGAACAGCCTTAAGAAAAACAAAGAAAATGCTTGTTTAATTACTAGTGAAAAATATTTTTTTAAATCTGACTAGAAACAGTTTTGAATAATGTAAGAAATATATCACTAGGCCATAAAAATTGCATTTTAATAGGATAATAATAACTGATTTTCAATTATTTTAATAATTGTAGAGTTACGCACTTTCATGCATATTTCACTATTTCATGTTTTTTCCTCAAACATAATTTCAATTTGAGAATCCTCTTTGTCAAAATAAATATATGACCAGCTACGAGCGCTCGAGTACCACTTTATTTCCACAGTTTGGCGTCTTGTTTTTCTCTCCTGAAGAAGATGATTAAAAAAATCTCCAAACTCCCTAAGATTGTTGTTTTAATCAACTTACATCGAGGTTTATTACATAGAGTAAAATCTGTTAGAACAAGGAATTTTTGTAAAACGTTTCTTTTTCTTAAGATAATGAATATTTCAAAAAGCATAATGTCTAATAATAATAGTAAGATAACAGTAACAGTGGTGGGTGGGATTGAAATAATTTAACCGCGGTTCGCTCTCTTAATGACCGTTTTGAGTATAAAAACGGGAAAGAAAAATCACGTGCTACATATAGATTATCGTACTTTCTCCAACACTGCGACATATATAAAGCTGCATATTTTATGCTTGTTTCGGTTTAATAGATTTATGTTAACCCTCCGCCTACCAGAAGGGTTCAATGGCCCCGACAGGTACATTTATAATGATATTTCTAATTTATTTTAAAAACTGAAATTTCTGTAAATATGGGTTTTTTCTAGGATGTTCTATTCTTTTGAGTAGAACATTCCAGAAAAAGTCACATATTTACAAAATTTTCATTTTTTAAAATGTGAAAAATCAATTTGAATGTATCTATCGGGTCTGTTGCACCGGTCTGGTATGCGGAAAGCTAATATTGCATTTAAAAAGTTTTACAATATACGAATTTAATTATTGGTTTCCAAAGAATGCACGTTGTGATTTTGTACAGTTTTTTCGATTGTTATTTTACTTCTATTTCTTTCTAAATAATTAGAATTTAAATAACTGTGACTTTGTTTTAATTCAACGTAAAATAAAAGCAAAAAAATCGTTTATCGTAATAATTCCTTATAATAATTCAGATTTCTTGATCGTTATTGATACTCGAAAATCCCGAAATCAATGCCACGATTAATGCCTGTTACTGTGGTGATGGATAATACATATCTGAGTTTAATTTCGATCAAATCGAGGCTCCCTTCATGCTAAACTAAATTTAATGTTTCAAGCCTAATACCAAATTTCCGTTTTTATTGAGGTAAAACTTACTGCAAATACGATACTAAATTTTATGTATTTTCCTTTCTTATTGTTATTCTTTTCACTTAGAAGATTTATTTATTTCTTTTCTTTTTTTTCTTAAATTACATAAAGTTTTCTGAAAAGTTCGAATTTAACAAAATGTTTTATCTATTTTAAATAGTTTTGACAATAAAAAGTTTAACTCCGAATAAAAAATAGTCAAATTCTCAAAAAATTAAGGTTGGTATTATCTATAACACGTTTGCAACAGATATCTTTCATTCAACGGCCGAAACATCGTCAAAAGGATAGTTCTTTATATAGTACTACACTCTGTAATAATAATGGACATACTTTTAATTTGTTTAATTTAATTAAACCAATAAACCGTTTTTCAGTTAAAATGTTAGCAAATTTCAAATTTAAAGAAATCGAACTTTGAAGTTTAGTGAATCACTATATCTTTTGGCGGAGATAATATGTACTATATATGAATAAAATCATATATATTACTATATATATATATATTATATTATTAATGCATATAATATTATCTTATAAATATCACTAGCCATAGCCCTGCTAATGAATCTGTTTACAAATCATCTGAAGGAACTTCTACCCTTTCGTGTAACACAAGTGTTCCATGACTTCATGAGTTATGAAGCTCCAAAGATCCCAATCCAAACAAACATATTAGCATTGCAATTCACTCACACCGAACTGAGGTTCTGTATGATATAAGTGGAGAGAGGGTGACGGCGGATGAGGGTGTGAAATTAGAGAAATTCCTGTAGGTTCTCGTGAAATTGGAGATTCAAAAAGAGTTGTAAGTTTATTGAAATTCTACGTAGTTAACAGCAGTTCACAAATAGCGATGTTAGGGTAAAAGACAAGACATACACCAGTCACTCAGGAAAGACAGTGTGCAAAAACGTGTTTTACTTTTTAACTCTTTCCAATAAAGTTAGTGTTTATGAATGCGGTTTGTCTGTCCGTCAGACCGTCTGTTCACCCTCTAAGGCAAGTCACACACTAAGGCGACACATAAGACATGTCGCTTGGATTCGCTAGAAAAACTGGTTTAAAACAAGTTTGCAACAACTTCGTTCTTTGTTTCGACCGGTTTTTGCACTTCATGTTGCGCTTTGCGTCGTTCTGTGGTTTCAGTGTGTAATATACCTAACTCCCGTAAATATACTCGGATTCCCATGCAATTGATATATGACAATGATGTTTACCATGGGATGTTTGGTATTCAATATGAAGAGTGTAGCATTAATAGTTTATTTACAGGGGCACTCAAAAGTATTTCGTTACATTATGGTCAACGAGAAAAAATCGTTTGCAGCGCATTTTAATGACATTAAGCTATTTCAAATGCATTAAAATTGATATATATCACTGAATTGCACTACAAGAGGATTGCTATAGAATAGGGTATTTCACTTCTGAACCAGATCCTGAAGGCGGTGATAATAATGTTGATGAATTATGCGAAATATCCTGTGTGCGTAAAGTTAGGGAGCTGAGGAGAAAGACGATAAAGGGCATAAAGTTATTGAAAGTACGGACACTGGAACAAAAATGTAATCTACTTTAACTAGTTACATATCCAAACCAGTAGGGCCATCCAAATGAAAAATGAGATTCAGAATGAAAAATGAAATTAAGATTACCTAGAGGTAGATTTTCAAGAGGAATCTATGAGACTAAAAATTCCTAGACCCTGGTGACAAATATCAGAGCAATAATAAAATTTCCTATACAGGATGTCCACTCTCAACGATGTCCAATAGCTAATTCCTAAACCGTTAGTCATAGCCATATAGTTCCGATTACAAAAATGTTTTAAATGGGGTAAAGAAGTATTTAAAAAGTGATTTGGGTCAATAGAATAATTTCTTGAAAAATTATGAAATTTAATTTTTTATACGATCCCCCGGTCCTTCTAATTATAGTTAGTAAAACTTTCCTATTACACTTACAAGTAAGACAAATAAAAGTCCTATTATTTTACGACTAAAACTGACCGAAGTAATGGCTGTTTCAACTTGGAGCATATTTTTTGCTGAGAAATAGGGGTCATTTACAAATTTACTAGAAATATAAATAATCTTCAGATATATAAAAAATATAGTTGATAGTAAAATTAACATTGCATTATAAATTTGAAATCTATAATCATTCTGAAATATTAATGCAAAATATACAGCTTGTACTAAACATATAACAGGAAAAAAATAATAGAATTTTCGTTAAATAAAATGTTGAAAAGCAACAGCCTCGATTCTTTACACACTGAATCCAAAAATGGCCTTCATTTTTTATCACAAAGTACAGATTTTTTGCAAATCGTAAATTTGAAAGCTAAAAAGTGAAACATTTTCGGAAATCTGATTCTGATAGTATAAAATAGATGTGATTGTTATTTCTTTAACTTTTGATAATTGATTTTCATGTATTTTTTACTATTGAATCCGAAAATGGCCTTCATTTTTAACCATCACGTCAGGATTTTTCGCAAATCGTAAATTTCAAAGTTTCAAAGTTCAAAGTTTTAATTGAACCTCTTCCCTTCCCACATCATCGGATCCCCTAGCTGTTTAGCTGTAAGAATCCCAGTATAAGCCAAAAATTGAGTAAATTCTTGAATTAAATAAAATTAAATTGAATAAAAGAAGTTTTACATCCATTTTATAGTATCAGATTTTCGCTATTTTTTAACTTTGAAATTTACCATTTACAAAAAAGTCTAACATGATGGTTAAATATGAAGGTAATTTTTACATTCAGTGCTAAAAAGCACATACAAATCAATCGTAAAAGTTAAAAAATACAACCATCGACTCAATTTTATAGTATTAGCTATTTTTTCAATTTTGAAATTTACTATTTTGAAATTTACTATTTGCGAAAAATTCTGACATGATGGTTAAAAATGAAGATAATTTTCGGATTCAGCGCTAAAAAATACATAAAAATCATAATTTTAAAAATACATAATTTTAAAAATAAAAAAAACACAACCATCGCAGTCTTGTATTATCTAATCTAAAACTTTTTAGAAAACTTGTTGGCAGTAATCTATCCGAAATTTTTTGTGTTACCCTGTAAAATAAGTACATAATGGTAAGCACTGAAAATCATAATAATATTACATTGTCATCTGATTTACGTCAATATGTAAAATTTAACCTCGATCGCATATTTTAAAGTGAGTTGAATTTCGAGTACAAATTTTCAACTGGAAAGACATACATACGATCGTTTCAAATTAACCCGTTACCCGCTGGTGTTGCGTTCAAGTAACGGTCAAAATAATTGCTCATGCTTACATTAATTACTTTGTCACCACTATTTTACAATTAAAAAAATTGCCTTATTTATTGGCAGAAATTTTGATATTTTAATAAAGCGGAAATTACCTTTCTGAATTTGTGGTGACAAGCGACTTTCAACAAGAAATTTGAAAATTCCTACTTACAGTTTTGGCGGTTAATAGGTTAAATAAAAGCTTATAAAAATAGCATAGTTTTTGTTAAAAAAATCATGAAAAGAAACAGCTTCAAATCCTTACAAAAATCTGTCGTAATACGATTTCTTTCAAAGCGCAGCTACACATGAAATAAATCCTTCAAATACTTTAAGCCCTTTGTTTACGACCCCTAGAAGCATGGCTAAACTCATGTGTATTCGGATGCAGAAAAGTGGCATAAGTCTTGCATTTCAAAGTTTCGTATAACTTCATGAATTTTAGTGTTAGATGAATGGGACTTTTTTTGTCTTTCTTTTAAGAAAACAGGAAATTTTTACTAAATATCTCTTATAGGGCGGAGGACCGTATAAAAAATTAAATTTCGTAACTTTTTTAGAAATATTTTTATTGATCCAAACGACTTTCAGAATAATTTTTTACCTTATTTAAAACATTTTTGTAATTGGAACTATAGGTCTATGACTAACGGTTTAGGACTTAGCCACTGAACATCGTTGAGAGTAAAGACACAGTGTATAAAATAATAATATAAATGGACGGTCATTTGACGACATATTTTCAAGAGAAACCAATGATTACACTGAAAATCGAATAGACCTTGCACCGCCCTTAAATTTCCAAGAGGAATTATGCTTTATACCATAAATCATAAAGTTAGAAATAACTGCAAATTAATTGCACACACTGATCAATGAAATGAACTCTTAAAAACAAAATCATCTGTCCAAACCATTACAAAATTAAAGCGACTGGATGCATAAGAAAATGGATGGGTACATAAGAAAATAAATTAGTAAAAAATATTATGGATTGCATGTGGTTCTCTTTATCTCGGAAGTGTTTTTTTCCCCTTGGAATCCTTTATTTTTCAAAATCGTTCTTTTTTTTCTCGGAATAATTCCTTTTTTTCTCGGAATCGTTCCTTTTTCTCGGAATCGTTCCTTTTTTTCGGAACGATTCCGAAAGGAACGACTCCAATGAACTCGTTCCTTTCGGTGAACGATTCCGGCTGGAACGATTCCTTAAAAGGAACGATGTTGCCCATCTCTAATATTATACACTTATTTCAAATAATAATGCCCACAAAAAATAAATGAATGGGGATTAGCCCCCGTTCCCCCCACTTTAAACTTAACCAATGATCCTCCAAATCTAATCAGGGAAACACCTTAATATAATAAACAGGTATACCAAATTTGCAGCAAATCAGATAATCCTGCATGAAAAAACCATTTCGCTAAATTAAGGGGGGGGTCTAACCCTTCCCCCCTTTATATTTAACTAATGAACCTCCAAATCTAATTAGGAAAGCTCCTTATCAGAATTAACATAGAAAAAAATTAAAGCAAATTGGATAATTCTGCATGAAAATCCATTTATCTAAATTAAGGGTATGGGTATTGCCCCCCCCTTTCCCCTTTTTATACTTAACCAATGAACCTCCAAATCTAATAAAGGAAGCAACATATCGGAATAAACCGGCATATCAAATTTGAAGCAAATCGATTAATTCTGCATGAAAAACCCATTTATCTAAATTAAGGGGGGGGGGTCTAGCCCCAGCCCCCCCCCCTTTAAACTTGACCAATAAACCTACAAAATTAATCAAGGCAGCTCCTTAACATAATAAACCGGTATACCAAATTTGGAGGAAATCGAATAACTCTGCATGAAAAACTCATTTATCTAAATTAAGGGGGGGGGGCTAACCCCCTTTCCCCCCTTTATACTTAACTAATAAAATTCCAAATCTAATCATGGCAGTTTCTTAACATAATAAACCGGTATACAAAATTTGGAGCAAATCAAATAATTCTGCATGAAAAACCCATTTATCTAAATTAAGTGGGGGGTAGCCCCCCTTTCCCCCCTTTATACTTAACTAATGAACCTCCAAATCTAATCAGGGAAGCCCCTTAACATAATAAACCGATATACCAAATTTGGAGCAAATTGAATCATTCTGCATGAAAAACCCATTTATCTAAATTAAGGGGGGGATAGCCGCCCTTTCCCCCCTTTATACTTAACTAATGAGCGCCCAAAACTAATCAGGGAAGCGCCTTATCAGAATGAACCTAGAAAAAAAAATTGAAGCAAATCGGACTTTTCTATCAAGCGTTATCGCGTTACGTACAGTCGTGGGAAAAAAAAAAAAGTAAACACCCCCTACTAACTTCTCAACAAATTATCGTAGAAGAAAGTTACTAGTACCGAACGATTGGAAATAAAGTCTACTTTCAAATGATGTATATAAAATTTGTTTAAGGGGCCATCTACATATTAAAACGAACCATAACTTTGTTTTTTTCAATAGCAGTACACAATTCTGACAGCATAAATGAACTCTACACCTTTCAATTAGCCTATAAACAAATTTTTATGCAATTCGTGCGATAAGTTTCCGAGAAATTAATTATTTTAAAACGAGCGTATTTTAAAAGCTGTATCCAAATTAAAGTTCCGAACTCAATTGTTAACCGAGAGAGCCGGCTTCTTGATCAAGGCACGTTTAAGCGTCAATGAAACCTGTTTGATTACAGAATAGCAGAATAAATTTCAAAAATTTACTCACTTCTATCATAGATGGCCCCTTAAACCATCATTTTGCCGTTTTTTAAGCATAATTTGAAAACTACTTGGAGGAAAAATGTGAAATTTTGGATTTCCATAAAGCAGGACTCTAAATCCATGAAAAAAAATTGTATGTTGCAATTCATAATTTTTTCGAATATTAATTTCATAATTCATAATTCATATCATAAAATTATAAAAATTGCAAATTCAACGTATTTATGTTTGGGTATATTAGTATTATTGTTACACTAAAAATTAGCTCATTAGGAGCATAATTTCAGGAGATATAAATAAAAATATGAAAATGTAATTTAACATTACAAGTACTAAATTTTGAATGTCTATAATTCAAAAACTTATGATTCGAATGACTTGAAATTTGGTTTCTAGGCATATTTTGAACCGAAGATTTGAAATATCTCGTTAAATTTGGGTACTGCCATTGAAAAAAATGAAGTTTGGATTCGTTTTAATATGTATATGCCCCCCTAAGTACATTTTATACACACCATTTAAAAGTAGACTTTATTTCCAATCGTTCGGTACCAGTAACTTTCGTCTACGATAATTTGTTGAGGAGTTAGCAGGGGGTGTTTACTTTTTTTTTTCCACGACTGTACATACGTACGTACATATATACATACATACATACAGAACCGGCGGGCACATTAGTCTTTGATATCCTGTGAGCTAAAAAATTGATCACCTACTGGAAGGGTATCAAGTACTGGCGGGGTCACCCTAGTCTTAAAATGTACGAGGATAGTTTTGAAATAGCAGCTGATTTCATTAAAATAGCGAGACAACATCTCGCTCTCCAAACACGAACTCCATTTTGACATAATTTACAGAAGGCACAAGTAATGTAGTCAGTTTTCTCGATTTTTGTAGCAACAAACGCTTAATGGATTGCAAAAAATGATAATGTAACGTGACAAGTAGAAATTTATCAAGACTTTTGTTTAAAATAGATTAATTTCATTTTCATAATCATACGCAATTCATAAAATAGCACTGCTGTGATTTATAGGTGATTTGCATGACAATTAATGTGCTAATTTATTATTAAGTAAATTTTCAGTAATTTGTTTGGCCAGATGTATGATCTAACTTGCATGCGTTTTGTTATCAACCTTGGCCAAATTTGAAATGACTCCAATATTTTAGCTTTTAAATAATCTGACAACGGCTCAGAAGTGACTTGTGTTTTCTGAAACTCTTTTAGGAGATTCTTCCGTTTTCAAATTTCGCTCATTAAAATTTTCAATCTATTTTAAATGATTATTGTGACAAAATTCTACATTATTTAATAAAATTTACAATTTTACAACGTACTGCAAAAAATTAACAGTATTTAAATCACTTATTACAATTTTTATCATATTTAAAACTTTTAATAAGTTATTAAGAGTACTAGGCACGCTTCATTCGACGAAAAATGACGAAAATATCGATTTTCTAATTTTTTGGTTAAATTATACTTTATTATCCCTAGTATATTCTTATGAAGTTTCGTAAAGATCCGTGTAATATAAAAGCGATTTTATATTACAAAGCAGTTTATTATAAAAGCAGTTAAAAGCGATTTTATTACATGGCTGTCCCTTTAAATGCTACACTTCACTTAAGTGATTTTTCTCAGTTTGTATTTTTTCGACGAATAAGCATGTTTAAAGTGGCTCGATTTTTTGGGGGTTGTTCCGTTTGGTTTATTTGATAAAACTAAGTATCAAATTTACAATAAAGTAAAAAGTTTTTTTTTTTTTTTTAAACAAAAAAATGTAAAATAAATTCAATTTTTACTGTAATTTTACACGAATTTGCACATTTTATTTTTTTTCTCCCAAACTAATTAACTTATGTAAATCCGATATTTAAAATTATACAGCACACTTCTAAGAATAGTTTTAAAAAAAAATAGCTCAAAATGTTCAAAATTGAAGAAGAAGAAGATACATTTAAAAATTTACTTAAATTAAAAAAAAAATAATAAAAATTTTAACATTTTGCCAGGGGAATCGAACAATTTCTTGATAGAATCATTTTCCTTCATTGAGTCGTTTATTATTATGCCAAAAATGTACAGTCATGGTAAAAAAAGGTAAACACCCCTACTAACTCCTCAGCAAATTACCGTAGACGAAAGTTACTGGTACCGAACGTTTGGAAATAAAGTCTACTTTTAAATGACGTATATAAAATTTTCTTAGGGGGCCATCTACAACTTCATTTTTTTCAATAGCAATATCAAATTTTAACGAGATATTTCAAAACTTTGGTTCAAACTATGCCTAGACACCAAATTTCAAGTGATTTGAATGATAAGTTTTTGAATTATAAACATTCAAAATTTAGTGCTTCTAATGCTAAATTACATTTTCATATTTTTATTTATAACTTCTGAAATTATGATCCTAATGTTTTAATTTTTTGTGTAGCAATAATACTAATATACCCAAACATAAATACGTTGAATTTGCAATTTTAATAATTTTCTGATATGAATTATGAATTATGAAATAATTATTAAAAAAAATTATGAATTGCAACCTACAATTTTTTTGATGGATTCAGATTTGTGAAGTCCTGCTTTATGGAAATCCCAAATTTCACATTTTTCTTCAAAGTAGTTTCCAAATTATGCTTAAAAAACGGCAAAATGAAGGTTTAAGGAGAGTAGTGTGGATTTGAGAGTTCAACGGCACCTGCACGCCTGCACGCTCCCAAGGTCATCAAATGAAGGTCATTCATTATCGTACTATAAGACGATAACGAAAGTGTAACGCGATAAGCGAAGGGGGAAAGTGATAACGGAAGTGCAGTGTGATAAGCGAAGGGGGAGATAAGCGAATGTTGATAAGGATTTTTTGAGATAAAAGTTTTTTAGCGTAGGATAGCATTTTTTAGTGAGAGAAAGATTACTTTTTAATGAAAAGTTTTCCCGGAAGTTTTATTTATAGAACAAATGACGTTTAGTCAATAAATTTTAGGGGGAATTATTTTTTTTTTTTAATTGGGACCCACCATGACCAACCCGTTTTGTTTAATTTAGAATTCCATCGGAACAGCATTTAATATTAAAAGAATAATGCTACTTTGATAAATTTCACATGTATTATATATCAGTTTCATATGTATTTAGGGGAAGGATTTTTCAGCGGGGTGATTCTTATCGCCAGGAAATTGTAGGACGATAGCGCGCGTTAGGTTCAGTGATAAAAGTCGAGTCTTTAAATGAATTTATATTTGAGAATCTCATCTACCGATATTTATAAACAAATGGAATTATTTTAGGGCATGTTTTCTAATTTTTATAGTGTATATTTTTTTAAGGAACGAAATTTAACACACTGTTCTAAATTTTCGCATTAATGTTTTAGAGAATATTTTTGCAAAGAACATTTTAGCATTAAATAAAAGAAAAATAACTTTATAAATGTAATTTAAAAAATTGATTTTTTATGTTTTCTCCAAGTTTTTTTAAACACGTTTTTAGATAATTAATATATTTTTATAACACGTACCCTATTGAAATTCTTCTATCAATATTAACAGCATTGAAATAAAAATAAAAGCATACATTATTGAAATAATAAATCAATTTAAATAATAATAATAATAATGTTACGTTTAGCTCAAAAGTAACTGTAAGAAAGTTACGCATAGTTTTCTATAGGACAATATTTTTCTTTTCACACATACTAATCAAATTCTAGTATCAATATTAATAGCATTTAAATAAAAATAAAAGCACACATTTTTGAAATAATAAGAAGATTAAATAATAATAGCATATACTATTAGGATAATAACGTCATTACAATAATGATAAAAGAAATGTTACGCTGCGTTCAAAAGTAACTATAAGAAAGTTTCGCATAGTTTTCTATAGGACAATATTTTTCTTTTCACACATACTAATCAAATTCTAGTATCAATATTAATAGCATTTAAATAAAAATAAAAGCACACATTTTTGAAATAATAAGAAGATTAAATAATAATAGCATATACTATTAGGATAATAACGTCATTACAATAATGATAAAAGAAATGTTACGCTGCGTTCAAAAGTAACTATAAGAAAGTTTCGCATAGTTTTCTATAGGACAATCTTTTTCTTTTCACGCATACTAATTAAATTCTACTATCAATATTAATAGCATTTAAATAAAAATAAAAGCATACGTTATTAAAATAATAAGAGGATTAAAATAATAATAGAATATACTGTTAGGATAATAATGTCATTACAATAATAATTAAAGAAATGTTACGGTGAATTCAAAAGTAACTATAATAAAGTAACGCATAGTTTTCTGTAGGATAAAATATTATTGCATTTAATGAAATTTTAAAACTTTTATGCGAGGACCTGATTCTATTAAACTTCAACTTGAAGGGGGGAAAAGCATCGCAATTTATATAGCAAAAATCTTGACTTCGAGTCAGCGAACTTGAATCTTTTATTTGATAATACATTGCGGATTGTGGATAAGAGAATGTACTATAAGTAATTTAATGCATTTTCTAGAAAATTGACTTAAAGGAAATTTTACAAAATAAATTTTTAGCATAAATATCGAGAAAATAAAAATACTCTGTTTAAATTTGTTACCCTTTGCATAGGAGAGAGTTTTTTATTAGTAATATGTAATTTTTCAAACAGTGAGTTAAAGATTTTCAGTGTCTCCTTTCAATTTAGGGGAGTAAACCACATGAGTTCGTATGATAATTTTGACTCACTCAAGTTTAGGGACTGTTTGCTGTCAAAGTGAGGATATGTGATAAGAGTATTTCCAATTGTTAAAGAATAATTAAAAGCACTTTCTCGTAACTTCAAGTTTTCATTAATTTTAGAATGATAACATTAATTTTCTCATAAACACATATTAGTTCATTTAACGCAAATTAGTTTGCTTAAACATTTTTAAATTTTATTCACCCACACTACCTCTTTTTCAACATATTAAACAATCACAAAAAATTCAAAACTTGCTACTTATTGAAAGAAATATATTTAACAAGGAATTTGTTTAAATATCGAAAGAAAAAAAAATTCGTTTAACTGCTATCGTAACTAAGCAATACGTGCGTGTGAATTACTAATAATATATAAGGATAGGGAAATTTATGAAATGGGAAATAAATAATAATAATTGTGTATACTAAAATTAGAGCATTCAAAACTTGCTACTTATTGAAAGAAATATATTAACAAGGAATTTGTTTAAATATCGAACGAAAAAAATATATTGATTTAACTGCTATTGTAACTAAACAATCCGTGCGTGTGAATTACTAATAACATGTAGGGATAGGGAAATTTATGAAATGGAAAATAAATAATAATAAGAGTGCATACTAAAAAATATCATTTTTAAAACTAAACAACATCCATTTAGGATAAAATCTATAATTTTTGAAATAAACTAACACAAGTTTCAAATGACATGTAAAACATGTTAAGAACTTTTAACTCTTTACTCTATTTGCATATGGGTTTAATAAATGAATCATATATTTTATGAAAATAAAAAGAAAATAGAGATTTAATCACTTATGCTTTATTTAGTAGAATCTGATGTTAACAAAGGTTTTAATTTATTTCTAAAGTTTAGACAGCACACACATTCAACGTTCAACCAATTAAAGCGAAAAATAAATTTTATGTGAGTGAATGAGCTTAGAGTTAGATAATATATGAATTATTTAAAAATACAATCATGCATAAATAGCTTTTATCATTTGTTACAAAACTTATTAAAATCTTTAATTTGTTAATACCCTATAAAACGACCAAACTTTTAAATTATTCATATATATATATATATATATATATATATATCATCTAAATTACTTTTAACATAATAACTTTATGCTTATCATTTTTAACAAATTAGCATAACCTACATTTTAAGTTTTTGATTAGGTTCGATAAACTAAAATGTATATGCTATAACAGCTATGAACTAAATGCATAAGAAAAAATTAGAATACACATACGCTTTTTATATTATTAAGTTAAAAACATATAAATTATACTCACGTTATACGGATACATCTGCAAACATGTCTATTTCTCCAGGTTACTTGAAGAAGAATGCTTGATAAGTTCTTATCTGATGATGCTTCAAATCACTAGCAAGTTCAGACATAAGATATGACTCATTGATGGATTATCGTCACCAACAGATGGCGTCACTGAGAACTTAGTATAATTCGCACACAGTGTAATCTATCATTAACTTCATGCATTATCATTTAATAAATATATTTTTTAATTAATTTAATTTCAATTCATATATTTGCGAATTTACTATTATTTATAGAATTTTGTTCTTCTTAGTTTTGTTATTTCAAATATGCTCATATTTGTATCTAAAACCCCATGCAAAGCATCTATGTGTGAACTTTTTTGACATACACTTTGAAATAGAGATCTAGTTCAAATTTTGCTAAGTTAACACGTTACGTAATAGAGGTTACGTGATATCCTATCCAATCACACTATCTAGGCAAGTTTTGCTATTTTGGAATTATCCAAATTAGTTACCAGGCTTCTCATTTTATAATAACTACACTAACCATTAGTCTTATTGTTTAGTCATATAAATATAATTTCTATCGTTTTTGATTTTCAGTTACTTACTAGCATATAAACACCTTATACGTATGCTATATTAATTCTGATATAGTTTAGGGCATATAAATTTTATCTAATTTCCCAGAGTAGATTTAACTATATTCGCTAACTTCCATATAAATATATTTAACATCGATCATATTACGTAATAGAATTTTTCCAATGTTTCTAGAAGTAGTAGGTATTTAATTTATGATTAATTACATGTGAACTTTTAACTGAAATTAAGTGAACACTTTTCAGGAATACCCTATGATATTTTACATATCAAATTTCAAAACTACCACTTTATATATTAACTATATGCTATTGACTCTTTTTGCTCAAGTTAACTTTGCTATTTGACAGAAAATTCTTCAATCATCAAGCGATTCAACCTTCTCATTTTCAAAGTTATTTATATAACATACTAACTATATATCACACATAAACATTAACATATTAAGAATACTATAGAAAATTAAATATATACTGCATGAAAATTTCAAACATGATTTAATATAATTAAACACAACAACAAACTGGAAATTAAGAGATTAATGAAATATATATTTGATAATAAAAATGAATTTCAATTATTACATAAAAATTTTACCACCAAACAAAAATACATAAATTGATAAAAGTATTATTCCAAAGTTTACAAAAAGCTTAGAAATATTTTCAACTTTTTAAAAAGATTGTATTTCCAAGATATCAAAGAAAAATTAACTATCAATGAACGAATACCACCTAACATGCATATACTACTCCACTAACATACAACAAAAACAGTTTTTGGTAGCCAAATTTGGCGATATTTCGACATGTGTAGCCAAACTAATGAGAATGTAAGACTATTCTTAGTACACAATTTTAGCAATATATAAGCAATGGACTCAACTTAACTTTACCATTTATCATATAAATTGTCTAATCACCTAACGATTTGAACTTCTCATTTTCAAAGTTATGTTGAATTTATAAGAAATTATCAAATAAATATTTTATATATGTATTTTACACAAGTATTAAATAAAATTAAATAACTAATTATCTATAACTTAACGCTGAATAAAAATTCCAAAAAACATTTAAAATAATTAATCACTTAAAATAATAATAAAAAACAAACATAAAAATAATGAACGATCAATATATATCTATCTATATATACATATAAGTTTTAAAAAAATAATAAAACTTAAAAAATAATAAAGCTTAATAAAAAAGTTTTGAAAAATAATTAAAAGTTAATAAAAAAAACTTTCAAATATTACAATTAAAAAAAAATTATAATTTGATAAAACCATTCACAAAAAAATTACAAATTATCAAAAATTTAGTATATATTTATATGTATATTTGCAAGTCAAGAAATTTTAATACATATGTATATATATGTACAAACATATATGTATATTACGTTTTGAAAAAAAAAATTACAAGTCTTTAAGAAAGTTATGAAAAATTTGCAAATTAAAACAAAGTTTAAAAAAAGAATCATTAATTAAAAAATATATACACACACACACACACACACACACACATATATATATATATATGTGTGTCTGTGTGTACTTACACATATATGCATATATATATATATATTATATGTAAATTATTTATATATGTTTCTATTTTTCAATATTTCTGTTTTAACTTTTAAATGAATACATTTCACTATCCAATTACTTATCCTAGTGACTGTTTATTTACCCATCAACAAATCAACCAACCAACTGATTTACATAGTAACCATCCGTTTAACCTAACAACAATTTACCATTTATATGCAAATATTTTAAGAAACTATGAAATACATTATAAATCGGATAAAAAAAAACAAACAGAGAAAATCAAATAGTTTATGTCTTAATTTGAATTATTCCTTTACTTATGTAAGTTAAGATTTGGAAATAACTTATATAAAGTTACTATGCTAACTTGTGTTATCAATATACTAACTTAATAATTTTTATAGGTTTAATATGATAAAGAACGCGTCTTGTAATCTCACAACTATATCCAGCTAACTTTAAATTGTACTATTAAAAATTATGCTTAGAATTCACATATGTTATTTAAATCCTTCAAATCATAGAACGTAAAAAAAACTTACAAATTATACATAAATAAGCTGTTCTTACCTAAAAATCCGCCATACTTCTATACTCAACTTGCGCGAAATAAAACCCAACCTTCTGCTATGTTTGCCACGAAGGGAAAGAATGATAACGCATCTTTTATCTGGTAAAACCCAAGACCACATGATCACCCTTATCTATGACGTCACTGATGAATCATACTGATAAGGAGTAGATAATTTTTTTTAATTACTATGTTAGATTTTGCAATTAAAAGCTCTAATTCCTAATTACAATTAACACATCTCATATAATTATTTTTTTAATAATTAAAATAATAATTTAGTTAGTCTATTACAAATAATTATTTTTAGTTATATTATTTAAAAACATTCATATGAAATCATGTATAGCAATTTTAAGACATTAATTTTTATCATTTTATACTTAAGTAAAACATTCTCACCTAAAAATCCAACACACCACTATACCTAACATAGGTGAAATAAAAGCGACCTAGTACCATGCTTTCCGCAGAAGAAATGATTAATAATGAAAGCGCTTATCTACTAAGCTAAGATCACGTGATACTTATTGCTATCTAAGGTCAGAGCGCTTATCTAATCTATGATGTCATGGGAAATCCCCAGTCATGCTCATTTGTGTTGCCAATTCTCACAATACAAATATTTTCTGATAATAGCGTTGCCACTTTTCCATAAAAATAGCTTATCAACTCTCTTACCTCAAAACAGATCTTATCAATTTGTGTTTATCCGTGACGTCATCATAAAAAAAACGTTAATCAAATTATTAATATCTTTCATAAGTTTGTAATATATATAATTTGTAATATTTTTCTGCTAACTAGGTTTATAAGTATTCCGACTTAAATCTCTTTTATAGATTAACTATGAAAATCAATTGTCTTGTCAAACCTTTTACTATTTTCAGTTCAACTTAGTGTCATGAAATATATCAGCAAAGCTTAAAATTATACTTTTTAGTTATCTTACTATTGTAAATTATTGTTTTTGAAATCTATTAAAATTTGAAAAATGATTAAATACTCTAACATTATAATTTTACATTCATTTCACAATATAAATACACAAAATTATACTTACCTAGAACCAAGCACTTGACTGGAGCTAAAACACGTCCTTATTCTAAGCTTCCCTAACGAGAACTGATTGATAACATGCTTGCTTGCTTATCACTTTGAAAATCATGTGACGTCACTAGTCACCAGTGCGCATGCGCGAAGATGTCACGTGATAGATTGTTGATAAGATAAGGTTAGCTGATAAGAACTTATACTATCATTCATTTACCTCTCAGACTTTGTTGGAAACGGTTGCTGTTTGCTCTCTGAAAATATTTTTAATAACTAAGTTAGATGATAAAATTTATTAATTAGTTAATTTGAATTAATTATTTTTAATAGACTAATTGAATTATTCTAAAAACAATTAGAGAGTGTGTTCATTACAAATAGAAATTTATGTTTTCATCTAGCTTTGTCATTAAAAATTTTACACGTGTTATCATTTCCTTTGAGTTAAATGACGCTTCACTTCGGTTAAATATAACTAAGTTTATATTTAGTTTCCATCTAGGTAAAAATCTCATTTTCAAACGTTTAAAAGTCTTTAATTAAACTCAAATCTATAATTAATCTTTAATTAAACTCAAATCTTTAATTAAGCTTAAATCTTTAATGAATTTTTAATCTTTAATTTATCTCATATCTTAATTACACTACAAATTAATAAGGTAATATTAATTACGCTACACATTTACTAAAAGAATCTGCTTTAAAAATTAAAATGTTTTAGTATTGAATTAAAACCCTTTTAATTAGCCTAAATTAGCAATTAATATTACCTTATTAATTTGTAGTGTAATTAAGATATGAGATTAATTAAAGATTAAAAATTCATTAAAGATTTAAGCTTAATTAAAGATTTGAGTTTAATTAAAGATTAATTATAGATTTGAGTTTAATTAAAGACTTTTAAACGTTTGAAAATGAGATTTTTACCTAGATGGAAACTAAATATAAACTTAGTTATATTTAACCGAAGTGAAGCGTCATTTAACTCAAAGGAAATGATAACACGTGTAAAATTTTTAATGACAAAGCTAGATGAAAACATAAATTTCTATTTGTAATGAACACACTCTCTAATTGTTTTTAGAATAATTCAATTAGTCTATTAAAAATAATTAATTCAAATTAACTAATTAATAAATTTTATCATCTAACTTAGTTATTAAAAATATTTTCAGAGAGCAAACAGCAACCGTTTCCAACAAAGTCTGAGAGGTAAATGAATGATAGTATAAGTTCTTATCATCTAACCTTATCTTATCAACAATCTATCACGTGACATCTTCGCGCATGCGCACTGGTGACTAGTGACGTCACATGATTTTCAAAGTGATAAGCAAGCAAGCATGTTATCAATCAGTTCTCGTTAGGGAAGCTTAGAATAAGGACGTGTTTTAGCTCCAGTCAAGTGCTTGGTTCTAGGTAAGTATAATTTTGTGTATTTATATTGTGAAATGAATGTAAAATTATAATGTTAGAGTATTTAATCATTTTTCAAATTTTAATAGATTTCAAAAACAATAATTTACAATAGTAAGATAACTAAAAAGTATAATTTTAAGCTTTGCTGATATATTTCATGACACTAAGTTGAACTGAAAATAGTAAAAGGTTTGACAAGACAATTGATTTTCATAGTTAATCTATAAAAGAGATTTTTAAGTCGGAATACTTATAAACCTAGTTAGCAGAAAAATATTACAAATTATATATATTACAAACTTATGAAAGATATTAATAATTTGATTAACGTTTTTTTTATGATGACGTCACGGATAAACACAAATTGATAAGATCTGTTTTGAGGTAAGAGAGTTGATAAGCTATTTTTATGGAAAAGTGGCAACGCTATTATCAGAAAATATTTGTATTGTGAGAATTGGCAACACAAATGAGCATGACTGGGGATTTCCCATGACATCATAGATTAGATAAGCGCTCTGACCTTAGATAGCAATAAGTATCACGTGATCTTAGCTTAGTAGATAAGCGCTTTCATTATTAATCATTTCTTCTGCGGAAAGCATGGTACTAGGTCGCTTTTATTTCACCTATGTTAGGTATAGTGGTGTGTTGGATTTTTAGGTGAGAATGTTTTACTTAAGTATAAAATGATAAAAATTAATGTCTTAAAATTGCTATACATGATTTCATATGAATGTTTTTAAATAATATAACTAAAAATAATTATTTGTAATAGACTAACTAAATTATTATTTTAATTATTCAAAAAAATAATTATATGAGATGTGTTAATTGTAATTAGGAATTAAAGCTTTTAATTGCAAAATCTAACATAGTAATTAAAAAAAATTATCTACTCCTTATCAGTATGATTCATCAGTGACGTCATAGATAAGGGTGATCATGTGGTCTTGGGTTTTACCAGATAAAAGATGCGTTATCATTCTTTCCCTTCGTGGCAAACATAGCAGAAGGTTGGGTTTTATTTCGCGCAAGTTGAGTATAGAAGTATGGCGGATTTTTAGGTAAGAACAGCTTATTTATGTATAATTTGTAAGTTTTTTTTACGTTCTATGATTTGAAGGATTTAAATAACATATGTGAATTCTAAGCATAATTTTTAATAGTACAATTTAAAGTTAGCTGGATATAGTTGTGAGATTACAAGACGCGTTCTTTATCATATTAAACCTATAAAAATTATTAAGTTAGTATATTGATAACACAAGTTAGCATAGTAACTTTATATAAGTTATTTCCAAATCTTAACTTACATAAGTAAAGGAATAATTCAAATTAAGACATAAACTATTTGATTTTCTCTGTTTGTTTTTTTTTTATCCGATTTATAATGTATTTCATAGTTTCTTAAAATATTTGCATATAAATGGTAAATTGTTGTTAGGTTAAACGGATGGTTACTATGTAAATCAGTTGGTTGGTTGATTTGTTGATGGGTAAATAAACAGTCACTAGGATAAGTAATTGGATAGTGAAATGTATTCATTTAAAAGTTAAAACAGAAATATTGAAAAATAGAAACATATATAAATAATTTACATATAATATATATATATATATGCATATATGTGTAAGTACACACAGACACACACATATATATATATATATATGTGTGTGTGTGTGTGTGTGTGTGTATATATTTTTTAATTAATGATTCTTTTTTTAAACTTTGTTTTAATTTGCAAATTTTTCATAACTTTCTTAAAGACTTGTAATTTTTTTTTTCAAAACGTAATATACATATATGTTTGTACATATATATACATATGTATTAAAATTTCTTGACTTGCAAATATACATATAAATATATACTAAATTTTTGATAATTTGTAATTTTTTTGTGAATGGTTTTATCAAATTATAATTTTTTTTTAATTGTAATATTTGAAAGTTTTTTTTATTAACTTTTAATTATTTTTCAAAACTTTTTTATTAAGCTTTATTATTTTTTAAGTTTTATTATTTTTTTAAAACTTATATGTATATATAGATAGATATATATTGATCGTTCATTATTTTTATGTTTGTTTTTTATTATTATTTTAAGTGATTAATTATTTTAAATGTTTTTTGGAATTTTTATTCAGCGTTAAGTTATAGATAATTAGTTATTTAATTTTATTTAATACTTGTGTAAAATACATATATAAAATATTTATTTGATAATTTCTTATAAATTCAACATAACTTTGAAAATGAGAAGTTCAAATCGTTAGGTGATTAGACAATTTATATGATAAATGGTAAAGTTAAGTTGAGTCCATTGCTTATATATTGCTAAAATTGTGTACTAAGAATAGTCTTACATTCTCATTAGTTTGGCTACACATGTCGAAATATCGCCAAATTTGGCTACCAAAAACTGTTTTTGTTGTATGTTAGTGGAGTAGTATATGCATGTTAGGTGGTATTCGTTCATTGATAGTTAATTTTTCTTTGATATCTTGGAAATACAATCTTTTTAAAAAGTTGAAAATATTTCTAAGCTTTTTGTAAACTTTGGAATAATACTTTTATCAATTTATGTATTTTTGTTTGGTGGTAAAATTTTTATGTAATAATTGAAATTCATTTTTATTATCAAATATATATTTCATTAATCTCTTAATTTCCAGTTTGTTGTTGTGTTTAATTATATTAAATCATGTTTGAAATTTTCATGCAGTATATATTTAATTTTCTATAGTATTCTTAATATGTTAATGTTTATGTGTGATATATAGTTAGTATGTTATATAAATAACTTTGAAAATGAGAAGGTTGAATCGCTTGATGATTGAAGAATTTTCTGTCAAATAGCAAAGTTAACTTGAGCAAAAAGAGTCAATAGCATATAGTTAATATATAAAGTGGTAGTTTTGAAATTTGATATGTAAAATATCATAGGGTATTCCTGAAAAGTGTTCACTTAATTTCAGTTAAAAGTTCACATGTAATTAATCATAAATTAAATACCTACTACTTCTAGAAACATTGGAAAAATTCTATTACGTAATATGATCGATGTTAAATATATTTATATGGAAGTTAGCGAATATAGTTAAATCTACTCTGGGAAATTAGATAAAATTTATATGCCCTAAACTATATCAGAATTAATATAGCATACGTATAAGGTGTTTATATGCTAGTAAGTAACTGAAAATCAAAAACGATAGAAATTATATTTATATGACTAAACAATAAGACTAATGGTTAGTGTAGTTATTATAAAATGAGAAGCCTGGTAACTAATTTGGATAATTCCAAAATAGCAAAACTTGCCTAGATAGTGTGATTGGATAGGATATCACGTAACCTCTATTACGTAACGTGTTAACTTAGCAAAATTTGAACTAGATCTCTATTTCAAAGTGTATGTCAAAAAAGTTCACACATAGATGCTTTGCATGGGGTTTTAGATACAAATATGAGCATATTTGAAATAACAAAACTAAGAAGAACAAAATTCTATAAATAATAGTAAATTCGCAAATATATGAATTGAAATTAAATTAATTAAAAAATATATTTATTAAATGATAATGCATGAAGTTAATGATAGATTACACTGTGTGCGAATTATACTAAGTTCTCAGTGACGCCATCTGTTGGTGACGATAATCCATCAATGAGTCATATCTTATGTCTGAACTTGCTAGTGATTTGAAGCATCATCAGATAAGAACTTATCAAGCATTCTTCTTCAAGTAACCTGGAGAAATAGACATGTTTGCAGATGTATCCGTATAACGTGAGTATAATTTATATGTTTTTAACTTAATAATATAAAAAGCGTATGTGTATTCTAATTTTTTCTTATGCATTTAGTTCATAGCTGTTATAGCATATACATTTTAGTTTATCGAACCTAATCAAAAACTTAAAATGTAGGTTATGCTAATTTGTTAAAAATGATAAGCATAAAGTTATTATGTTAAAAGTAATTTAGATGATATATATATATATATATATATATATATGAATAATTTAAAAGTTTGGTCGTTTTATAGGGTATTAACAAATTAAAGATTTTAATAAGTTTTGTAACAAATGATAAAAGCTATTTATGCATGATTGTATTTTTAAATAATTCATATATTATCTAACTCTAAGCTCATTCACTCACATAAAATTTATTTTTCGCTTTAATTGGTTGAACGTTGAATGTGTGTGCTGTCTAAACTTTAGAAATAAATTAAAACCTTTGTTAACATCAGATTCTACTAAATAAAGCATAAGTGATTAAATCTCTATTTTCTTTTTATTTTCATAAAATATATGATTCATTTATTAAACCCATATGCAAATAGAGTAAAGAGTTAAAAGTTCTTAACATGTTTTACATGTCATTTGAAACTTGTGTTAGTTTATTTCAAAAATTATAGATTTTATCCTAAATGGATGTTGTTTAGTTTTAAAAATGATATTTTTTAGTATGCACTCTTATTATTATTTATTTTCCATTTCATAAATTTCCCTATCCCTACATGTTATTAGTAATTCACACGCACGGATTGTTTAGTTACAATAGCAGTTAAATCAATATATTTTTTTCGTTCGATATTTAAACAAATTCCTTGTTAATATATTTCTTTCAATAAGTAGCAAGTTTTGAATGCTCTAATTTTAGTATACACAATTATTATTATTTATTTCCCATTTCATAAATTTCCCTATCCTTATATATTATTAGTAATTCACACGCACGTATTGCTTAGTTACGATAGCAGTTAAACGAATTTTTTTTTCTTTCGATATTTAAACAAATTCCTTGTTAAATATATTTCTTTCAATAAGTAGCAAGTTTTGAATTTTTTGTGATTGTTTAATATGTTGAAAAAGAGGTAGTGTGGGTGAATAAAATTTAAAAATGTTTAAGCAAACTAATTTGCGTTAAATGAACTAATATGTGTTTATGAGAAAATTAATGTTATCATTCTAAAATTAATGAAAACTTGAAGTTACGAGAAAGTGCTTTTAATTATTCTTTAACAATTGGAAATACTCTTATCACATATCCTCACTTTGACAGCAAACAGTCCCTAAACTTGAGTGAGTCAAAATTATCATACGAACTCATGTGGTTTACTCCCCTAAATTGAAAGGAGACACTGAAAATCTTTAACTCACTGTTTGAAAAATTACATATTACTAATAAAAAACTCTCTCCTATGCAAAGGGTAACAAATTTAAACAGAGTATTTTTATTTTCTCGATATTTATGCTAAAAATTTATTTTGTAAAATTTCCTTTAAGTCAATTTTCTAGAAAATGCATTAAATTACTTATAGTACATTCTCTTATCCACAATCCGCAATGTATTATCAAATAAAAGATTCAAGTTCGCTGACTCGAAGTCAAGATTTTTGCTATATAAATTGCGATGCTTTTCCCCCCTTCAAGTTGAAGTTTAATAGAATCAGGTCCTCGCATAAAAGTTTTAAAATTTCATTAAATGCAATAATATTTTATCCTACAGAAAACTATGCGTTACTTTATTATAGTTACTTTTGAATTCACCGTAACATTTCTTTAATTATTATTGTAATGACATTATTATCCTAACAGTATATTCTATTATTATTTTAATCCTCTTATTATTTTAATAACGTATGCTTTTATTTTTATTTAAATGCTATTAATATTGATAGTAGAATTTAATTAGTATGCGTGAAAAGAAAAAGATTGTCCTATAGAAAACTATGCGAAACTTTCTTATAGTTACTTTTGAACGCAGCGTAACATTTCTTTTATCATTATTGTAATGACGTTATTATCCTAATAGTATATGCTATTATTATTTAATCTTCTTATTATTTCAAAAATGTGTGCTTTTATTTTTATTTAAATGCTATTAATATTGATACTAGAATTTGATTAGTATGTGTGAAAAGAAAAATATTGTCCTATAGAAAACTATGCGAAACTTTCTTATAGTTACTTTTGAACGCAGCGTAACATTTCTTTTATCATTATTGTAATGACGTTATTATCCTAATAGTATATGCTATTATTATTTAATCTTCTTATTATTTCAAAAATGTGTGCTTTTATTTTTATTTAAATGCTATTAATATTGATACTAGAATTTGATTAGTATGTGTGAAAAGAAAAATATTGTCCTATAGAAAACTATGCGTAACTTTCTTACAGTTACTTTTGAGCTAAACGTAACATTATTATTATTATTATTTAAATTGATTTATTATTTCAATAATGTATGCTTTTATTTTTATTTCAATGCTGTTAATATTGATAGAAGAATTTCAATAGGGTACGTGTTATAAAAATATATTAATTATCTAAAAACGTGTTTAAAAAAACTTGGAGAAAACATAAAAAATCAATTTTTTAAATTACATTTATAAAGTTATTTTTCTTTTATTTAATGCTAAAATGTTCTTTGCAAAAATATTCTCTAAAACATTAATGCGAAAATTTAGAACAGTGTGTTAAATTTCGTTCCTTAAAAAAATATACACTATAAAAATTAGAAAACATGCCCTAAAATAATTCCATTTGTTTATAAATATCGGTAGATGAGATTCTCAAATATAAATTCATTTAAAGACTCGACTTTTATCACTGAACCTAACGCGCGCTATCGTCCTACAATTTCCTGGCGATAAGAATCACCCCGCTGAAAAATCCTTCCCCTAAATACATATGAAACTGATATATAATACATGTGAAATTTATCAAAGTAGCATTATTCTTTTAATATTAAATGCTGTTCCGATGGAATTCTAAATTAAACAAAACGGGTTGGTCATGGTGGGTCCCAATTAAAAAAAAAAAATAATTCTCCCTAAAATTTATTGACTAAACGTCATTTGTTCTATAAATAAAACTTCCGGGAAAACTTTTCATTAAAAAGTAATCTTTCTCTCACTAAAAAATGCTATCCTACGCTAAAAAACTTTTATCTCAAAAAATCCTTATCAACATTCGCTTATCTCCCCCTTCGCTTATCACACTGCACTTCCGTTATCACTTTCCCCCTTCGCTTATCGCGTTACACTTTCGTTATCGTCTTATAGTACGATAATGAATGACCTTCATTTGATGACCTTGGGAGCGTGCAGGCGTGCAGGTGCCGTTGAACTCTCAAATCCACACTACTAAGGAGGTTTAAGGAGGTTTAAGGGGCCGTCTATGATAAAAGTCACTAAATATTTTGAAATTTCTTATGCTATCCTGTAATCTAACAGGCTTAATTGACTGCTTAAGGTGCCTTGATCAAGAAAGGAGCTCTCTCGGTTAACAATCGAGTACGGAACTTCAATTTGGATATAACCCTTAAAATACGCTCGTTTTAAAATAATTAATTTCTCGGAAATTTATGGCACGAATTGCATAAAAATTTGTTTTTAGACTAATTGAAGGGTGTAGAGTTCATTTATGCTATCAGAATTGTGTCCTGCTATTGAAAAAAAACAAAGTTATGGTTCGTTTTAATATGAGGACATCAGAGGCCAAGGGGTACAAGTGACAAAATTTCGATTTGGAGTAAATTGTGTTCAAAGAATAACTGACGTTAAAGTTGAACACCAATAATAATTGACTGAATTGAAATAGGAAACTGCTGCTTGTTTCACAGTGGCCTTTGAACTCTTATTTCAAAAAATGTGAAAAAAGTAGAGTACAATTTTCTTTAAAATTATAATTAATCAATATTGATCATTATTCGGCAAAAGTGGTTGATCTCTAAAACGCAACACATAATTAGAAAATCACTTACATTTCTTTACCGGAAAAGAAAAAAAACATATTTCCAGGTCGTCTGTGCACTTAGTTCAATTTTTTCAATTTTGTCACTTATACCCCTTAGCTTTTGGGGTCCTCATATGTAGATGGCCCCCTAAGCAAATTTTATATACATCATTTAAAAGCGGACTTTATTTCCAATCGTTCGGTATCAGTAGCTTTCTTCTACGTTAATTTGTTGAGGAGTTCGTAGGGGGTGTTTACTTTTTTACCCCCCAGCACGACTGTACCTTAAAATGCTTAAACTTAAGAAAATGTTCAAAGGGTGCTGAGTCCCCTTAAAAGAAATAAAAAGAAATCTTCTGTAATTGTGGAATATAATCACCCAACGTCCTTATATATGCGCATGCAAGTCGGATCATAATATATTTGCGAGGGCGTCAGATAACTGAATGTGCCGCATAATCAAGCTTCCGATAATCAGGAGGTTTCTGTATTGATTGAAACATTTAAAAATTCAAATTAAATTTAATAAGAATTGCCATTTTTTTATTAGTGTTTTCTATAGAAAAAAAAATCGATTAAAATTAATTTCCTTAAGTTAAATTTTTAGACGGTTGTGTTGAGAACTTTCTCTGTCGGTTTTGTTCAAGAAATCATTACACCACACATCAAAACAGCAAAAATTTGTTTTTACGCTCCCCAAAGTTAGGAAAAATGGACACATGTAATAAAGTTTCCTGCATCCATATTTTTTAGGATTTACTTTCCAGTTACGTAAGTTTTATTTCTTTGATTCTAACAGAAATATAAAATGCACCTTCCATGATCTTGCAAACTAAACATTTACAGACAATATCACTCACTGCATTAGTTAAAGAAAAACCTTATACAACTAACTTAACTCAAACTTATAATCGTATCATAAATTTGTCTATTATTTGAATCTTATTGAGTTTATATATGAGAATGTTATTTATTGTTATTGTTTTAAGCATTATCACGCGGAAAATACCTTAAACTTATAATAGTATCTTAAAGTTAAATATCACTTGAATCCTTTTTAGTATAATATATCAAAATATTATTTGTTGTTATTGTCGCGAGCATAATGCCGAAAATGCGTAAAACACCACACAGTGATATTTAAAAAGAAAATTAAGATGAAAAAATATGACATTAAGTATTGTCTTTAAAAAATGGAAATTTAAAAACCTCATAAGGATAGAAAGAATAGTAAGGTTAAAAGGTCCCGGAATCAATATTTTCTCACATGATTTTATATTTTTAAATTGACAAATTAAGAACTTTTGAAAAATATGATCTCATTTAGAACACAAAATATTAAGTTGAGCAAAAAGTTCTGGGAAATTTGTAATCTAATAGTTACCAGAATTTATACGGTAATTTTGGTAATTTTGGTTGCAGACATCTAAGAGGTTAGGTGTTGAAATTCAATGGTTTGAAAAATGCTATACTTATATCTCCTTTTTAAATGCACACAATTTAACGAACCTAGAGCCGTTTAAATCCTAATGATGGGCATAGGCTGTTATTTAATTTTGGTACTTTGATTTGCGAAATTTTTGGGAAAGTTTTGGAATTGACGCATTCAACTAGTTTTTTAATTTATTTTTGTGTGTCTTTCATCGTCTTGTTTCATCGTCTTGTGTTGAAAAACATTTATTCAATTCATCTTCTAGTCCGTTTTCACTATGAATATAATGTAACAAAGTTATATGTTATAGTTAAAATATTCTTAAAAACACCATAATGATTAGGTGTAAAAACTATACGTTTCGACTGAATTCGCAGTTTCATAGTCTTTAGCACATGAAAATATATTATTATGAAGGTTGAAGCGGGATTGCGTCAGTTTTTTTTAACTTTTCCTCCTGTTATCACATATTGATAACTAAGACTCCCGAATATATACGACACCTTTACTGTGTAGAGTTGGCTGTAGCCGTGGTTTAATTAGTTCTCGCTGTAATGCAACCAAATACCAAACCTGTATATTCTTCCACCATTGTTTGGTCACACATTTACATCATTTTTTTTTTTTTAAATCCAGAAACAACAGAGTCTGAAGATTGAGAAAATGTTCAGACAGACCCAATGTTATGTGATTGCAAAACATATGCTATCCTAGGCTAAGTGGTAAGTATGCTAAGTGGTTTGAAAAATAGAAAAAATAACCTAGACATTTTATTACGCAGAATCCAAATTTTTGAAACATATAAAGCACAAACCAAGAAAACGAAAAATGTATAGCTGATTTGTTGCTTAAATTTGCATTATATTTATTTATAGTGACGAAGTAATAAAAACAAAAAAAATACACTTTTTAAAAATTACAGTGTTTTTCTTATTACTTTGTTAACTTTTTTTTCTTTTTTTTTTTACGTTTGTTAACTTAGAACTTATAATAAGTCATTCCAGTTATCCGACATATCCCTAACCATGTGAGAATCGGATAATCAAAAGTCTACCATAGTTGGTAATATTTTTTTAATCTAAAGTATTCATCGCTTCTAAAAATGTACCTATTTTTTACCCCCTTTTTGAGGCCTTTTTCAGAAGTTTCGTAACACTAAAAAAGGGCGTATATTGTACCTTTTTAAAATTTTTATTTTATATACGATTTTTTTTAATGAAAAAGTAATACTTTCATCATATAAAAAAATAAATTTTTCAACTCTTTAATTTCACACTCCCGAAGAGAATTTAAGAGAGTAAAATTTGAGCTGTCATATTGATATTTAACATACAAAGTGCTTCAAAAAGATTGAAAGGTGTTTTATTTTTTACCTGCTGGAGATACATAGGCAACGTAAATTGCAAAAAAGTTCAAAATAAGGTAGGAAACAACACTATGTTGATGAAATAGTCGTGCCGTTAGATTTCAAAAAGTTACACTTTTGAAATTCTTATGCGTGTTATGTTTAGAAAACTTTTCTCTGTGCTGTGACAAGGACAAGTTCCATTCTTCCAAGACCAAAATCCACCGAACTTTGATACGCTGAATTGTATGAAATTTCGAGCGCTTTCCGGCGCTAAAATATCGCCTGTCCGTTTTTAGCGCCAAATAGCAAATATGTAATTTTGGCAAAATGTTTGCATTAAAAATAATCGCACTTAAAAACAAACTTTCTTTTAAAATTTTATCGGAGAACAAAAAGAAGTCTTATGGTTTCATAAAAAAAAATGCTGTTTTAAATCGATATTATAACAGATTGCATAATAGCGAAAAGTATTTGTCAAAGTCGTAACATATAATTATTCAAAGGATTTTAGTTCATTGCTGTTAGAGACCAACTTTTCATCCCACTTTTTAAGAAATTACACATGAAAAATAATTACTAATCTCTTAGAATTACATTTCATTATGATTATTAAATAAACTTTAAACGTTTTTTAAATGTTATAAGAAACAATATACTTCCGCTAATATTTATATGTTTCCGTTTCATAACGAATTTTAATGTCATCATTAAGAGGACTTTTGCATCAATATAAAATGCTATAGCCTAATTAAACATCAGAGAAAGGCGAACCTGCTCTAAAAGAATGACACGTTCACAATAGCAGTGACACATTATGGGTGCTTTAATTGTAAAATAAAATATATTTCAGACGAAAGGTTACTACACTAAAAAATACTAAAATTACAGCGCATTATTTTTTAAGTAATGACTTTCTTTGAAAAGTGAAGATTGCTATCAGAGTAATAATGGGATATCTAGGCCCAGTTGTCTTTTTCGCATACTTAACGAAGCATTGTTTTTGGTCAATAAAGAATGTGGTTGTACTTTTCGCTTTCTCTGTCTGTCCAATCTGGGACTTTTTACTGATAAATATTTATTCTAGTGGCACGCGAACTAATTACGCCACCCTAATTTTCCTTGCGCAATATTTGAACTCGTAAAGAATCACGATACACATCGATTATGTAACTCATTTCGACATTTTTTATTGTTCAGTTAAATATGCTGATAGCAAAGCTATGTTAGTATGAAATAAAATTTAATGAATAATTGCATTTAAAAAAATAATCAGATTTTGACTAGGCTTCTGACGAATAGTATATCAGCACTTGGTTGAACACGAAATATTCGATTAGTTTGTCGAATATTCGAATAATTCTTCAACTACTATTTGGAAGATTAAAGCCTATAAAATAAACAAAAGAAAAGTGTTCATATAGACAAGCTTTTAATATAGTAAAAAGTAAATGTCCCAGCAGGAACCAGTTACAATTTCATTAGAAATAATTGAAATAAAATAAGATAACAAGTAAAAATTAAATTTAAAAAATAAAAAAAAACCGACTGCGTAAAAAGCTAACTAATTATTTATTTCTCATCAATGTGAAACTATTTTTTATATTACTTACCTAATTTTTTTATTTATTTGTATTGATGACTTTTAAGTTGTGTTTAATTGTTAGTTCCTATCTATAAACACTGTTTTGATGAGACCTATATATGTCTATGAAGGTTAGAGTTGCAGTAAAGCTAGAGATCCTATCTACACAACTTCCAGGTTGTGTAATATTTAAACGGATCTTCTGACTGTAAAATAGTCAATGAAACATCGTCTTCATTTTAAAAGACCTATCCAATGATATGTCACTCAATAGGATGCGTAATTTGTTTTTCGTCTCTACCGCCATTTTGAATTTTACGGCCGCCATTTTGAATTTATAAAAACAAAACCTAGCCTATAACGATCGGACGGTTAAGACGAATCGATAGAGACCTCATTCATTAAAATCCATCCAGCCGTTGGGATGTTTCGAGGGTATAAAGAAATCCACATACCCAGATACGCGTGAAACACATAACCCTTCCTGGCAGTCGGGTAATAAGAGCAGAGATTGAACGAAATTTATTTATATTCCGAAATGGCAAAATTCATACATTCTTTCAAGTTAGTTTAAGCCACAATTTTAAGAATAAGCTAGTTGGATGTGCCAATCCCAAAACTTTCTTCTATCTTATACATCTTAATATTTCAAAACCTAGTTACACATGTTAATACTTCAATATTATTAGTTCATTACTATACCAACTTTGATTTTCATCTTAAATTCCTGCTTCAGTCAATTAAATGAACTAAAAACGAGTTAATCTATATCATGATATTTGTTAAAATTAATAGTTTTTCCTTATTCTGTTGTTATCAGATGTTTGCGAATTGCTGGCTTAGCAGAAAGTGAGTTCCCGCCTTTGCACGAGCCGCCGATGGATAATAGAACTACGAAAAATCAAGAAAAGTATACAAAAATCGCAATCACAGAGCCCCTTTACCGCACGATATTTCCAAATTCAAGGAGGACCTGTTGGCCAAAGCCAAAAACATGCACAAAAAATTTGGTTCAATTGTATGCATAATTTTATACACTTTTCGATTGTACAATAAAGAAAATGGTACAGATATCGTAATTATAACGCTCCCTTTCAGCGGAATTTTTCCAAATTCAGGGAGGACCTACATGCCATGACAAAAAAGAAACACAAAAAATTTGGCTCAATTCTATGCATAACTTCATACACTTTTCGATGGTACAATATTCAAAATGGCACAAAAATCCCTATTAAAGCGCCCCCTACCGGCAAATATTTTCCAAATTAAGGAAGGACCTGCTTGCCATAGCCAAGAACTTAAAATAAAAATTTGGTTCAATTCTATGCTTAACTTCATACACTTTTCGATGGTACAATATGCAAAATCGCTATTACAGCGCCCCCTAGCGGCGAATTTTTTCCAAATTCAGGGAGGACCTATCTGCCATATCCAAAAACTTAAAATAAAAATTTGGTTCAATTCTATGCATAACTTCATATACTTTTGGATGGTACAATATTCAAAATCGCACAAAAATAGCTATTACAGCGTCCCCTACAGGCGAATTTTTTCCAAATTCAGGGAGGATCTGCTTGCCATAGCCAGAAACTTAAAATAAAAATTTGGTTCAATTCTATGCATAACTTCATACACTTTTTGATGGTACAAGGGCGACAGACAGACGGACAGACGGACACACGGATAGACAGACATTTTCTATAAACATGTTTTTTGGGATCTATGACCCCTTAAACATGTAAATCCGTCGAAAACCGGAAGTTGAAAAAAATTTCGATTACAATACTTTCTTCTATTGAAGATAGAAGAAAGTAAAAAGTATTATCAAAACTGCGCAAACAGATCCTTAAATCTTTTACGTGAGATATAACGTTTAAACGAAAAAATTTCAAGGCATTTCATAGAACATTTGACACGATTTAAGATTGGTCTTAAAGGTATCAAACGACTAAAAAAATAGAAACCATATAAATACGTTTTAAAATTTCATTTAGTCACAGGTGTTTGCAAAAATGTATCTAAATAGCATTCTAATAAGAATATTACTCTGTATTTTTATGTGATATATTTTAAAGTATAAAGACTGTTTTTGGATAAAAACAAGTTATTGTTTCAGTGAAATTTCGAAATTTTTAAGTAACAGTGCCTTTAAAACCAGAAAGTATTATATAGGTTTTACTTATTATGTTGGCAATAGAATTATTAAAGTGTAAAACTTTATCACATGTAAAAATTTAACAATTTTCAGTATTGAAGTAGAAAAAAATTATGTTATTTTTTTGCTAATCTTAACCGCAGTAAAATGAAACAATTTTCACATTTTTGGATGCAATAAACGATTGTATAAATAAATATTAAGGAGAGGTGGATTTTGTTGATAAATCATTAAATTTATCAAAGCCTTCTATTAAAATCATCCGCATATAAATTAAAAACGAACATTTATTTTACTTTGTATATTTTAATGTAATATCAATAATAATACTTTTATTAAAAAAATTATAAGATCCCGCTGATTAAGGTCTTATCCCTACAATATTTATTGTTACCTAATATTTATTAAATGATAAATGCATTAATTTTTCTATAAGTAAAAAAAAAAAAATGCAATAATGTTTACAATAGTAGCAGAATTATTACACTAAAGTAATACAGATTTAAAAGGGATTTCTTTCACTGCATCACATATTATGTGATATATATGTGATATATATATGATATATATGTCACATATTATGTGTGTATATCAAAGCTATTTTAAATATGATCAACAAATCAGTCGTTTTCTTTATACAAGTAATATTTTTTAATATTAAAATCACAATTTTTTTTTCAAATAGACTGGTTACTTAACGTGTGCTTTAAAATCAAGAAGTATCTGTTGCAAAAATTAGAGAAATATGGCTAAAAAACCCCCTATCTTTATAATTAGTTATTATTTTCCCTTATAACTTAAAACTGAAACTTTCTTTTAATACCAAATCTGCTATATTAACACAATCGAACATTTAAATGCTTTTTAATACATCAGATGCACTTCATTATAAAAGTAATTGAATTTATTCCGCGTATAAAAAATAGGTGTATAACTATCGTCTTTATAAAAAATACTCGTTAACGCATGCTAAACTGTAAGATGTACTTGTAAAAGTAACCATGAAAACTCTTTCAGAAATAAGTAATTTTTAACAAAAACGTAAAATAGTCTTCACCTATTGTTTTTTATATTCGCGTTTTTGTGACAATCTTGTATTTTTATCCGCATTACAGTTCTGCAAGAATCGGGTTATATTACCCGAACCAAAAAATTCTAGTTGAAGTCAACCCGAAATGGAAGAAACTTAATGCATATTTTAATGCAATTAAGAAAAAATACTCTGTAGTTATATTTCTAATAGCAATTTTATTTATTTATTTATTTTTTTTTGTAAAAAAAAAAATAAACACACACACATATATATATACACTCGTTTATATTCAAATATATAGTTTATAAATATATTCTTTCATTTGAAAAATCAGATCAACACGAGTGATCGACCTACAAGCTCGAAACTGACCCGAACCACAAACAATTAAAGTGAACTCGTTGCAACGCCCAACAAAAACATTACTTTCGGATCCGAACCTCGGATCGAGTAAGCTGGGGTAAAATCGTTTTACCCGATATGTTACAGGACTCTGATCTACATTCATTTTAATTCTGATTATTATCAATATCTTTTATTTTGACGGACAGCCTTGGCAATGGTATATTAAAAAAATTGACGTTTCCTTGGGAAAAAAAAATCTGTATGCAACGACTAATTTAAAAACGTAAAGGTTATGGGGCATTCTCACAATCTTTCGACTTTCAGGAATAAAAATATGGTGAAATTAAACTTGCTAAAATAACATTTTAAACTTATAGACAAATTCCTTAATGATTTTTAAAAAAATGGTCAGCAGCGAAATTTTTTTTTTATTTAACTGAGGTTTAAGTTAAACTTACGAGTTTAATTTTCCTTATCATTTTATCACTATAACTTTTTATTTTCTTCTCAATTTTTACTTATAATGAATTTGCATAGTACCCACAGGACATTCAAATAAGAAATAATAACAATGTAGTATTTTTAGTACAAAATTTTGGTATATCATTGCCTTAAAGGGGTGTTGAAGAAGGGACGGAATAGGGAAAAGGGACGGTAAGGAAAAATAAGGGATGGTAAGGATGGGACGGTAAGGCAAATTACCACCTATTTTTAAGCAAATCATGCTAAGACTAAGTGATAGCCACAATGTTCATTGATTTTTAGAAACAGTTATTTACAGTGGATTAAATTAAAAAAAAAATAATTTACCTCGAAAAGTGCAGGAATAAACCTTGGGGACGGTAAGACTACCAGTAAAGGCACGATGCTTGAAATTGATATTTAAATGCTGATTTAAATTCTGAAGTAAATTTCCTGTCAAAGAATTTTAGCCATTCTTTCTCTAGAATACTTCTGCATGAGAAAAAAGTTGAAAAAATTCTGTGGCTGCATCTAAAGTGATTTTCTGTATAATTTTAGCAAGAGGGACGGTAAGGAATTTAAAAACCAGGGGCTGAGTTAAAAACAAAAAATAATAACAACCGCAAAAATGTGTGCAGGTTAATTTTTTGCTACTTATTTATATAAAACAATAGTCCCAGTTTCGGAAAAAAAATTACATCGAATTACTTTTATTGAAACAATTTTATACAGACAGCTCCAAACTTAAAAATCAGCATCAGGGACACGGGACGGTATAGGATTTTCGTGGTATATTTGGACCCTCAACATCGTCCAAAACTTATTTATCGAGTGTGATGTTTGTACACGCCCTCTCGCCTATAGAAGCGCCCTCTGTGGCCAAAAGATGAGAATCAGGCAGAACCTGAGATAGCGTCACCTAGGAAGGTAAGCTAAAAAGCCTGTGAACGGCCGTGGACACTCCCGGTCGTAAAGAATAAACGAAACCCCATATGAGGATTGGAATAATTATAAGTGTTATTCATATGTGCTAGTGTTGTTCATCGTGATGTTTTCCGTGTTGTAATAAACGTTTGTGTTGTTTTGATAATTGGCCAATCTTTATAGAAAAGACCACACGCGACCATCAGATCGTTCATTACACTGGTGTCATAATAAAGTGGGATTTGGCCAATAAGAAATATTAACGTGTGGATTATCCTTTCTCTATCCCTGGATTATTTTTTCCCTGGACGTGCGGATTATCTCTTCCCTATATTATCCCTATCGGATTATCTTTTTACGGAGGTAAGATTTCATTAGATTACTTTAAGTATGGCAGACAAGCTCTCAAAATTAAAAAAAGCGTCTTAAGTTAAAAAATTCTATAACGTCAATAATTAAAAAAATTGAAGACAGTTTTGTGTCCGACACGCCAAACTTAGACGATCTTGAAGAAAATTTGGCGATGTTAGAACAGAAAGCTAGCGATTTGAAACAAGAGGATAACGAGATCTTATCATTAATTGATGATTTATTTGAGGTTGAAAAGGATGCTAAGGCATCATTAGACTACCAGGAAAAAATTACGCTCTGGAAGTTCAGAGTGAATAAGAAGCTAAAACAAAAGGATGGAAAAGAACACCCCCCTGTATGTCCCGCAAATAATAGGTGCGGCTTTCCGAATACGGCAAAACTACCGACACTTAAAATTAAGAAATATTATGGAGATATTAAACTTTTCCAGAATTTCTGGAACTCGTTTAAAACAGCGGTACATGACAAGGAACACCTGTCGAATATTGAGAAAATGAATTATTTATTTACTTATTTAGGTGGTTGTGCGTATAATTCTATATCGGGTTTTGCGTTATCTGATAAAAATTACATAGAGGCCATCGACGTGCTTAAAAAACAATTTGGTAGAAAAGATTTAATTATTACCAGTCATATTAATACATTGTTAACTTTAAAACCGGTTGCGAAATCGCATGACGTCACGTCGTTACGTAAATTGTATGGTATCATTCAAACCCAGATTCGTAGCCTGAAGTCATTAGAAATGGAATCAGACAGTTTCGATGCACTTTTGACTCCCATAATTTTAAAAGCATTACCGTATAATTTATCGCTCGATTTCAGTAGAGAAAGTGTAAAAAATTCTGAAGAGAATTACGGCGTGGATAAATTATTATCATTTATCCGAAATGATTTGGAGGCTAGGGAAAAACAGACGCAAATTATAAATTTATCTTCTGATTATTCAAGGCCAAAGCACTTACCAGAATTATTACCCGAATTTAAACAGATTAACAAAACATCTGGCGTAGCTAAAGTGTTTGCCTTAGAGAATGTTTGTTTGTTTTGCAAATCAGATAATCATTTAACTGAAAGATGTGACAGATATTCAATTCAGGAAAGAATTAATAAATTGAAAGCTGAGGGTAGATGTTTTGCGTGTTTGAAGCGAAAACACGTAATTAAGCATTGTACCGAAAAAACTAAGTGTAGGCTGTGTTTCAAATTACAGCACGTGTCAATTCGTAATTCTTTAGTTGGGAAGGGTAATAAATCAGAAAAATACGAATGAAAATGCGCTGTCAGCCCGAGTAATGTCGCGGAATGTATTTGATTTAGAACGGGTGCGAGAAAAGAGAAAGTTAATTGAACCACTCCAATTTATTGACTTAGAATTTGAGAATAAAATTTTGCGAGGAGTTATCGATAGCGGTACTCAGATTTCAATTATAAAAAGTGATTGTGTACCGGAGCATTTTAGAGTGCCATACGGTTCAATTATACTTAAATCAGCTTTCGAACACGAGTTAAAAACACCGTTAATAAACATTCCATTAAGTATAGCTGCAGATAAAGTACATTGCAGGGTGTTCCCAAAAATAGTAATAACGTGCGCGATGGTTGATAATTTAATTAATGATTTACTGTTATCTTTGAATGCTCATAAGGAATTAAGCACAATAAGCGAAAGTAATGAACCCGTCACCACAATAAATGATTTTAGTACTATAAATTTGCCCCGTACGATAGAAAACAACGCGGTAGATTTAGATTTAGTTTGCGCTGCTACGGAGGCCGAGCAGGTTAAAATAGGAAATGCAGACGAGAATATTGATAACGATGGCAATGAAAATACCAGAAATTTCACGAACGACTCGGAAAAATTTAAATGGGAACAAAAGATAGATGCATCACTAAATCAGTGTTGGACAGATGCCGAAGATGAGCGTAATAATTATTTTGTTCAGGACGATCTGTTATACCATCGTGACAAAATATTAGGGGAAACGGTACATCAATTGCTCGTGCCCAAGCCGCGTAGAAAGTAGTTGCTAGAGCTCGCTCATTCAAGCCCCTGGGGTGGATATTTAAGAAAACGAAAGACCACTGAAAGATTAAAATATTCTTTTTTTTGGCCTGGGGTTAAGACAGATGTGAGCGAGTTTTGCGACAAATGTTTGTCCTGTCAGCTTCGAGCGAAAGCAAATAAGTTTGATAATGTACCGATAACCCCAGTTACTCGTCCTGACGAGGCAATGCAGATTGTAAATATACATAATAGGCCCAATAGAACTGGCTGGTGGAGGATACAAGTACGTACTAACCGCGCTAGACCAGTGCACGCATTGGGCGGAAGCGGTCTGTTTACGAAATCTTTTTGCTAAATCTACATGCGATGCCCTTTTACAGATATTTTCACGGACCGGAATTCCCAAATTAATAGCTAGCGATCAGGGTAAAAACTTCACTTCGGCCCTCACGAAAGAATTTGTGAAACGTTTAGGGAGTCCCCGCGTTTTTCCGTTCCGGGGTACGCACAGTCAAACGGATTAGTGGAACGATGGAATGGGGTACTTAAAGGGATGATACACCATGTTATAAGAGAAAATGCCGGAAGTTGGCATAAACACATACCCTTTTTGTTGTGGGCATACAGGGATGTACCAAATGCTACAAGGAACGTTAGTCCATTCCAAATGTTATATGGTAGACGTCCAACTGGTCCTCTTTCCATATTAAAGTCATCATGGACCAACGAAACACCTCTACCAATTGGCCAGTTAGGCTCAGTTACCAATTATTTAAATGACCTGAAAATAAAGTTAGAAAAAGCAGCCGAGCATGCCGGAATTTCTTGCAAGGATCAGCAGCAGGCTTACGCTTATTATCACAACAGGAAAGCTAGACATAAGGAATTTAAACCGAATGGTCACGTTATTGTATTAATTCCGGACAGTAATCACAAAATATACGCTAGGTGGACAGCACCAGCTACGATACTCGAAAAGAAGTCTCCCTATAGTTATTTAGTACAATTGCCAGATAATAGTATAAAGCATTTACACGCGAATAAAATTAGAGAATTAAAAGCTCAGACAACACACATGGGCGTCATCTATGATGATGATATCGATTTTGGCGAGATCGAAAACATCCCGCAGATTACTAAAGACGATCCGAATAACCTCCACCAAAAATTACGCTTGGACCATTTAACAGAAGATGAGAGGGAGCAACTGATCAACATATTACGTAGACACTCCAACCTTCAGTCGGGAATCCCTAAAATTGCAAATGTAGGAGAACATAAAATTAAATTAAAACCTGATAACCAACCCAAATGTCAGAAGCCCTACAGGATCCCAGAGGCACTCAAAAGTGAAGTCGACAGACAAATCGAAGAATTATTAAGTTTAGGACTAATCGAGCACTCGGAGAGTGAATATGCTCACCCGATCGTATGTGTAGCCAAAAAAGACTCCTCAGTCAGATTATGCGTGGATTATCGATACCTTAACTCCCAGACAGAAGGGGACCCACCAGTGGCCGAGAGGTTCTGCTCTCGAAGCTGGTAGACGGGAAGTGCTGGGTTCAATCCCAATCGCGCCCGCCGGCCTAATCGTTCGGAGTTTTCGTGGTTTTCTTCGAGCCGTGGATCTTCCATGCGTTAATACGGATTAGGTTCCCTTAGAAAGACCCCCACGGAGGGCACTCCCCCGGGCCTATATCCCTCGTGTAGATAATTGGCCGTCAAAAATCAACCCAACCCAAACAGAAGTCGACTCATTCCCTATGCCTAATGCTACGGACTTGCTCTACAAGGTCGCTCCAGCGAAATTCATCAGCCTGTTGGACTTATTGAAAGGATACTGGCAGATAAGATTAAGTGAAGACTCCAAACACTTAACGTCTTTCGTCACACACCGAGGACAGTATTCCTTCGTAGTCATGCCGTTCGGGCTACGTAACGCGGCAGCCACGTTTCAAAGGTCCATGAATCGCACTTTAGTCCAATATAGAGAATACACCGAAACGTACATAGATGACGTGGTAGTCTTTTCCGATAACTGGACTGATCATCTCAAGCACCTAGACACTGTTTTGACAACCCTCGAAGAAGCAAACCTGACGGTAAATTTTCAGAAATGTGTGTTTGCACGACCCCAGATAAAGTTCCTAGGACATGTGGTAGGATCAGGCAGACATGCTCCTGATACAGAGAAAGTAGCAGCCATCCAAAATTTAGAAGTGCCGAAATCCAAAAAAGATGTCAGAAGTTTATTAGGCCTTCTGTCCTATTATAGGTCCTATATCCCGACATTCTCTGAAATAGCCCGACCATTGATTGAACTTACAAAAAAACGTACTCCTAATGAAATTACCTGGACTAAGCAGTGTGAAACAGCTTTCCGTGATCTGAAGCAGGCAATCAGCCAAACGCCAATTTGTTATTCACCAAACTTTACAAAACCTTTCATCATACATGCAGATGCTTCGTCGTACGTGATAGGTGATTGCCTATCTCAAAAAGATGAAAGTGACCAAGAACATTCCATTGCTTTCATCAGCAAAAAACTATCGAAATGCCAATAACGTTATGCCACTATAGAGAAGGAAGCCTACACGGTTATTTTCGCTCTAAAAAAATTTGAACATTATGTATATGGCTCGCAAGTGACTGTTGTGAGTGACCACAACCCTTTGAAATTCTTGACCGACTGTGCATCCCAAAGTGCGCGCCTTCAAAGGTGGGCTCTGGCATTGCAGCGATTTCAAGCCCACATAGCCTATCGACGTGGAAAACTCCACACTAATGCAGATTCCTTAAGTAGACTATATGCCTCACACTGGACTTAAACGAAAGAGACTTTGCCTTTCAAAAAAAAAAAAAAAAACTCACGATAAACTTTTGATTTATTTTGTTTGTGACTATATGCTACCTCCAAGACTTTTCTGAATGTGACTTTGTTTGGACATTAATTGATTGAACATTATTATTTGAACTTTAAAATATTTATTCTAGAACTCTAACATATTAATACTAGTATCGTAGTCTCATATTGCATAGTATCTTAGTTATTCGTTTTAGTTATCTTTATGTTAAGTAAGTATTGTAATTTTGATTTTTATTAATAGTGTGTATACTAAAATGTTTATAGAGATCCATTAGATTTGGATTAGTCTTTAAAGACTAAATCAAAACTTCGAATGGGGGAGGTGTGATGTTTGTACACGCCCTCTCGCCTATAGAAGCGCCCTCTGTGGCCAAAAGATGAGAATCAGGCAGAACCTGAGATAGCGTCACCTAGGAAGGTAAGCTAAAAAACCTGTGAACGGCCGTGGACACTCCCGGTCGTAAAGAATAAACGAAACCCCATATGAGGATTGGAATAATTATAAGTGTTATTCGCATGTGCCAGTGTTGTTCATCGTGATGTCCTTCGTGTTGTAATAAACGTTTGTGTTGTTTTGATAATTGGCCAATCTTTATAGAAAAGCCCACACGCGACCATCAGGTCGTTCATTACATCGAGTTAATATTGTTATGCAATCATGCAATGGGATGTTCCCCAGTATATGAAAAAAAAAACCCACAAGAATATATACTGAAATAAAAATTATTATTTTGGGACTTAAAAGTCAAAAGATTGTGAGATTGCCAATTATATCCTTAAGATATCTGCCTACGTTTGGAGCACTTTTTTTGAAAATATACAATAGTATTTTTAGTTCAATTGTGATACAGAATGATGAAAAAAACATAAAATTCTGACAATATCTTCATAACATTTTAAAAAATTGGACGGTTTTGCCATTTTTTTGTCGCAATTTCATGCTTACGCCAAAGAACTATCATATGCCAGACACTCAATTCAACTAAATATATTTCAACTTACTTTGGACTACATACTACTATTACATTTACCTGTGCACCAAACTAGGAATTTTACAATATCTTCAAAATTAACTCATATATTAAAAAAATATATATATATTTTTAAAATAAAAAAATTACCATTTTTTTATATTGGAGTACTTATAAAATAAATTACATTGTCACATAGAGCTTAGATTCTAGTTCAAAACATAGGGAATAATATGGAAAGCATTCTGGCAACATTTCACTGAAATATATTTAAAACATTTTATGTAATGGAATTTATCGAACATCGAAATAAAAGAAAAATTGAATTTCCACAAATCGCATTTAAAGGTTTTTATCTATATTGTTTCTTATCAACAAAATTAATCTAGATGTTTCAGTTAAGGTTTATTAGTGTTTTTATGTAAAAAACGTAAGAAAGTCACGCATAGAAACATTGTTTGCATTTTTCCTGGCCTTCCTACGTATGAAAATTGAACCATCGGTTCAAAAAATATGCGTCAACATACATAATCCCCCCCCCCCAAAAAAACCCCCCAAAAACGTATAAACGAATTGCATAACCTCCTGCATTGGAAGTCGAAAAAATGATTAAAAAATTAATATCTGTTTTTTTATCTAAAATTAGAAATATGAAAAATAATATCCCGTCTGTTTTTACATTTATTTATTATCAATATTTATTATGCGGATTACTTTGTTTTTCTTTCAACTCTCAAATTTGTATTTACTTGAGCATACAAAATTTTGAATAAAATGATTTAATAAAAGCTTTTGAATATCTAAAAATGAATTATTAAAAATCGTCGTGTATGAGATTATTGCTTATATGTAAACTAGCCGCCCTTGGCGACCAGTTTGGTCTCCTTAAAATGTATTATAAGCATTGTATCATGTTACTTTTATTCATAATTTAATTTACTTGCTCAATCCTTCGCGAAATCGGAAGATTCTGATACAGAAATCATGAACTCGGTGTTTTTATATTAGCCGTGCGCAGGTGATAAACCGTTAAACATTGTCCCCGCCCATTTCCTTAATTTCATTTAAAATACAATACTTTTACTCATTTTAGTTTTAAAATACATAACTTTAATTTAAAACTGAAATATTTAAATTTATAACTCCCAATTATTTCTTTAAAAAGAAAAGAAAAGAAAAGAAAAATAATAAATTATAACAAAAACCATGACATTTAATTTCAAAAATCAAAGCTTTGTTTGAATTTACCATGCGGAAATTTGTTTATGATAGTCGCATGAAGTGGACTATTATAATACTGATGACATGATGGCGATGGAACAATATTTGGCAATTTATCACCTGCGTCCAGCTAATATTAAATTACCAAATTGGCCGCCTGGCATATAAAAAGTGAAGCGGTCAACCCGGAACTGTTGATGACAGTCACATGACTTAGGCTATTATAATAGAGATAGAAGCACTGTTTTGTTAACTCCTATGGTTACGTAGTCATCAATTTTTATAACAACATATCTTGAAAAGGACTTCATTCGTAAATGGCCCAAGAAAATGACATTTTTGAACAAAAATGTAAGTCTTGATTTAAATATTCTACATTTTAAATCCTACATTTGTTTATTTATGTGCGTTAATTTAAAGTGTAATTCATTAACATGAAATTTAAATGTTTATTTGCATTAAAAACTTCAGGTCTGCTAAGAGCTATTTAAAACATGTTCTAACAAAATGCTGCAATAAATAATGCATTTTAATAACTTTAAATATCTAAAAACATCGCTTTAATGACTATGAATCGATTTTAAGTAGTTAATTCAACTTCAATATTATCGAAAATGATTGTAATAGAACAAACTATGCAATAAGTCATGTTTCTTAATCTAAAACGTGATCCAATAACATGCAGCTGGCTAATAAAAAATAAAAAATAAAAATAAAAATAGCATTTTATTCACCAAATTTCCAGAGACAAAAACAAAAAAAATGATATTCGGTTTGAAATTGCCTTATTTTAAATTTATTAAGAAAGTAAATGTAGGGGACCGTTTCCATAATAAAATACAAACAAAATTTAATATTTATAATACTAGTACTTATTTTGAAACCAGAATACCAATTTAGGCCTCAAATGATTCTTAATATAAATTTGGATGGAATTTCTATGATTAGTTGGAATATATTCAACATCTGAAATATATTCAATATGTGAAGTGTAACTTTAGTTTCCTTTTTGTGGCCAGCATTTTGGGAAATTTCGACACTGCAGGGCGATCTCAAAAGTGAAACTTGGTACTGTAATGTTGAAATTTAATTTTATTTTTATGACTACTCTTTAATAAGAAATATAATTAAGATTAGTATAAAGGCGAATACATTATTTAAATATCCCATCATATAACTGAAATCGATGTTACTCTTTTTAATATTTTTAAAGAAATAAATCATTTTTCCAGCGACATACGGTCCTTGAAATTGCAGTGCTGATGGTTTTAAGCAAGACCCAAAAACTGCTTGGCAAAATAGGATATAATTTTTTATACGCATATTAGAAGCCGTTAGAAATCTATTTCTGTGGAAATATTTATGAGTTAAACTTAAGCATGTTTTTGAATATTAATTTTATAAATAACATTTCATGAAAAAAAATTATAAAAATGAATGAAAATCGAATAATTATGTTTAAGATACTTAATAATAATAATAAAAAAAGAGAGTGAATTTGAAATGAAACTGTTACAAGACATATGAATGAAAATATTAAAAATTAAATTAATATTACTAGGCCAAAATTTTACCTATTTCAAGTCGCAAGGTTACCTATATATTACAATATCCGAAGCTAAATTATATCCTAGAATCTAAATATAAAGTAAAAATTTGTGTGTTGAAAGTTTCATAATTTCACACTATTTTAATGTGGGCTCTAAGTTTATCGTATTCATAAATAAATATTGGAGAAGCAATTCTCAGTCGAACGGAATATTTTTCATCTTTACAACTTGACAGTTAAAATGCATAAAGAAGTTCTTCTCCCTCTTCTTTCTTTCATTTACTTGCTAGCAGACAACCCGGGCCAAGACTGCCCAGAAAAATTGAGCCCTAACCCGGCCCTAATGATAGAAAATCGGTCCGAGACAGCTTCGGATTCGAACTTCCGCCTAGGTCAGGACTTGTGCAGGTACTTTACCGATCGCAACAAGAAAAATAAAACTACGATTTAATTGCAAAGCGGACAGAAATCACAGATTAGGGGCTATGCATATATAGCGTTATCATTTTATGGGGGAGATGGGGGGGGGGGGGTCTGGCACATGATATCGTAATATATCTCTAGGAGGAAGGGGGGTTGTCTTTTGATATCATTATCCTTTTTGATCCAGCCAATTTTTTGTAACCTGGTCTTTACATCAAAATAGTATGTTAACTTTTTATAGTATGTTATCTATTTTTGTGAAAATACAAAGTTATTATTAAAATCATTAAATGATTATAAAATTATTCAATTCCAAAATATGGAATACCCCAACGTTAGGCATTCCTATTCGTCTGTTATATACGTGTCTGCATATATAATTTACTGTTCTACAAACCATATGCGAAGTATGGTTAAAATTATACTTGTATTTACTACTAAATAAAGAGAACGAATGCTGTCCATCTGTTTTGTTGATAAGAAGTTCTGTCTGCCCCACACCGTGCGGGGGCAAGTGCAAAAAGACATTATTACTGTTGAATGCATTATGTAACAAAATGTTATTATTAAATACATTTAAATAGTAGCTATTTCTTTTAAGTGTTATTTGATATATAATGCTATTTCGTATATAAACTGATATTTTATTGACTTCTTTTCATTTGAATCAATAAAGTATGCAAAAAATAAATGTAACCATATATGTATATCATTCCAAACAAAAGAAAAAACATTCCAAAAATCTAAAGCATTTTTATACAGTGATAACGATATCTTTACGAAGAGGGGCGGGGGTTCGAGGTATGATAACGTATGATATCGTAAGGGGGGGAGGGGATCCAAAATTACCAAAAAGTTGATAACGTTATATTTGCACAACTCCTTACTAAAAGATAAAAACGAATCGTGATAAACGAATTGCATGGTTCTAAAAAGTAAAAATAGACATAATTTCTGAAGAATCCCCCATCGTCATAACACTACAAATATAAGTTACTTTAAAGAAAATCTGCTTGGATAAAGCTGACTAATTTCGCGAAATTCTCATTCATTATATTGATAAAAATTAGTATTGAATCTCCTATATTCGGTTTCCACTAAATTGAGCTTCGTGTGTTTGAATGATATAAGTTGGCTTTTTTAAAATAAGGAATATGAAAGCTACCTCTTCCTCCCGGCACTGGCCGGAAGGACTTTTTTTTCTCTTACACCCGCCAAAAAAAGCGCATTCTGTTATTAGAGCTCAGGCATTTTACTGTGGTTGCGCGACAATAACGTCATCTTTTCTGATTGTCTTTTTAACGATTTGTGGATGGGAGTGCACAAATTTCAGTTGTGATTTCGGTATTATTTTATTTTAATTTATTTTACCTGGAAGGGTCGTAATAATTGACACGGGCGAAGCCGGGTAGTTCTGCTAGTTATTAATATTTTTTTATTTAAAAAATTGATTTATGAAAGTTTCTGCCATACAGCGGTATAAAATATAACATTGGATGGTTAAGGTATCAAATAGAAATAAGATAATAAAAAACAAAGTTCTCATTTTCGGTAAAAAGGGGGCCTTTAAAAAAAAAGAATGCGAAAAATTAAAAAAGCATGGTATGAATTTTGAATAAATTTTTTGAAAAAAGAACAAAATGAGATAAAAGATTGGATATTGATTGCTGTTACCGGTGCGTCGAAATTGCCAGCAAACAGAAATTGGAAATTTCGCGAAAATGGAATTTGCGAATTTCGCGGAAATGCGCAATTTTTTCCGTTTAATATGAAATAACAAAATATCTAATATATATATATATTTAATCTGAGAGCAGATGAATTCAGACGCGTCTTTGTCCACCCGGAATCAAACTTGCCGACCAGCTCTATATGTCATAGCGCACGCATGCCGACACACACATATAGACATTTTTCTTTTAATAATCAACATGTATTTTCGTCAACTGTACCTATTTGAAACACATGAATTGCAAATACAATTCAATTTACCTCTTTATTATCTGCTCATTCATTTCAAAGGGCAAAAATTATAACTTTTGTATTTTTAAAACAATTTAACCCTTAATTCTCGCTCCCGTGATATTCACGGGGTGTGTCTTTTACCCAGATTGTTTGATTTCCACCAGTTAAATAGAGTAATTGGCTTTATTACGGTATCATTTTACCTGTCATTAAATAAGGTGAATATTTCTTTTTCAAAAAAGTGTTGCCAATGAGCAATTTGAATTTTTAAACCGTAATTTAATGCGACCGTTAAGGGATTAATCCTTTCAGGGGTAAAGCAATTTCATTGCTAAAGTGTTGAAATTAATGAATGACACCGGAATTTGAAAACAAATTTTTTTGTTAATATGAAAGCTCTATTTCGCATATATGATAACCCGAAATTTTTTTAACTAAAATTCTGGTGCCATTGTAGCATTTGGGAATTAAAATTAAGTGGTTTCATAAAAATACCACCGCCCCTCAAGGGGTTAAACAGTAAGCCTAATCGACTATATTTAATCATTTAGTACACTGTCAGAAAAATTCGTCAATATACACTAAATTATTCCTCATTTTTTACAAATAATTTCCTTACTCCTAGAAAACTTGTATTATCCGTGAATTCTCCCGAACGTCTAAAAAAGATGGAGAAATTTCGTTCATTCCTGGCACGCATGCGTATTGGGTCTATTAGTAATAAATCCCAATTTATTTTAAAAATGAAAAACCAAGAATTCTATAAACTAAAATTCCTAATTTAATTAAAAAAAAAAGTTTTCGAATTTCAAAATAAATAAGAATTACTTTTCTCATTCATTCAATAGTACTCATAATTTATTTTTAAAAGTTGAATATCTTTAAATAATGTTGAATTTATAAAGTTGTTTATAAATAAATATTTGCATTTAAAATATACTTTAAATGAACACATTTAAAATATATTTTACTTAAGAAAATTAAATGGAAAAAAATCGATATTACTTAAAAAAAAATCTTATCGAATAAAAATATAATATTCGTATTTTGCCTCTAGCAATGTACCTAAAACTATTTAAAATTCATATTTTTATACCATATTAATACTAAAGTATAGAATACTCAGACACAGTCTCATTAAAGATGAAATTTTCTCGAAATGAACTTGGTTCGAATCCAAGGTCGGCTGCTTTTGCCTTTTCCCCAACTTTCTTCAATTGACTTATGTTTTACCTCCTGTAACGGAGGAAAAAAAAAACGGATATTCGTAAATTCACGGAAAATTGCCGGCAGCACTGCTGCCAGTAGAACTTCCGTGAATTGAAGAAAGTTTTTTTGAGAGTGTATATAATAATAAGCTAATAGTTTAATATACATTGGTAATTAAGTAATGCTAAAAAATAATTATTTTTTTATGTTTTTGTATATATAGCCAATATTTTTTTAATATTCAGATCCCTCTTTTTGAACCAATACCTTACGCGGCATCAACTGGAAACTAAATGAGAGTAGAGGAGAGCTGAATTCATGATATGCCTTGGATCTTAAATTGTTTAAGTCAGGCTCTATGAGAAGCTTTAAACTTTTTTTTTTCTATTGAAAAGGAGCACTGCTATTAAGTATTGTAAGATCCTCCACACTAATATTAAAAACTTAAAATAAATTATTTTGCTTGTGTTTTATTAATGACCCCCATTGTTAAAAACAAAGTTACTACTGAGCGAGATTAAAATCATAGATACGAATTATCGTATATATCTTATCTTAAACTATACTACATAAATATCTTACTATTAATATCATTGATGAAAGTCAACTTGTTATTGAGCTAATAGGATACTTGATGACTAAACCAACTTTTCGGCGACTAAAAACAATCGTATTCTGGCTCTGGTAAGTAGGTTAACGAAGCATAATATTAGCACATAATGCATACCATAATTTTGAATAGCCTATCAGCCCAATGTATGTTGCTCTGAACTTTTAAAATTAGGCAAATTTTTATCAGCAAAAATATTTATATCATTGAAAAAAAAGAAGAAGCATTCTGGATGTGCTGGAAAGAGAATATTAGGAAAGATATATTATAAAAAAATGGCTACATTTATCTATTTTATACTGCCTTTTACCTAGGAACTAAACTTGAATTCTTATCGTATCTAGTCGGAATTAAACATCTACAAGGGCCGAAATTTTTAGACCCTGGCTGAACGAACGCTGTCTTGGCCCGACCCTGTCCTATATAGTTCAAAAGTTAAAAGACATCCGGCAAGAAAAAATTCGGTCCTGGATCACCCTGGATCTGTTTATTTTTCAACAATTTAAGGACCAGCCTATGAAAAAATCAGTGGAATCAGGTCTGACCTTACCCGACATAAACAATTTCTACATAAATTTGCCGATATTTTTTCAACATTTTCCTGCAACTTAAATACATTTAAAAGTATATTGCATATATTTTTATGCAAAACATTTAAAATGCAGCATTTTTCAGATTTGTATGTCCACAAGTCATGGAATGACTTGTGGACATACGTTAATTATCACTTAGAAAATACGTTAATATGTTAATTATCACTTAGAAATTTACATAGAAATGAAGATTCTTTAAGAAATTCAAGAGGTTTAAGATGAAAAAAAAAATCATAACTTTATAAGGTCTGTAAAAAGGAAAGTAGATTTTAAAGAATATTTCTATATAATTTATTTAATCAAGATAAATGTAGCAGCACCTAAATATATCCTAAGATAAAAATAAATAAATTAATAAAATAATCATTTTACACCGAATGAAAAATTTTATTTTGAAATTAGAATTTATATATTCTCTATATAGCTTTTTTCAAAGGCAGCCATATTTCGGTAATGCAACAGGCGAAAGTTTGTAAAAACCGTGGTCGTGATCTGCTATTACACTCTCAAAAATACTTTCTTGAATTCGCGGAAATTTTCCTGGCAGCAGTGCTAACAGGATTTTTCCGTTAATAGACGAATATCCGTTACTTTTTTCCTCTGTTACAGGAGGTAAAATATATGCCATGTGAAGAAAAGGGGGATAAAATAAAAGTTTCTGACTTTGGGATATGACCAGCTAGCTTAGTGTTACGAGACCAGTACTCTAACCACTCGGCTACAGTTGTACAGTAGCGAAACAGTTTGAAGTAAATATGTTTGCCTCAGGTGGGTATGGCTTGATTAATTTCTTTAAAAAGCTTTGAATTTTGCAGTTAATTTCGAGAAGATTTCGTCTTTAAGGAGATTGTAGCTGGGGTTTTAATACATTAGTAGTAAAATAGGATTAAAATATGAATTATAAATATTTTTATGTAGATTGCTAGATGTAAAATATGAATGTTATATTTTTTATGCGAGATTTTTTTTTGTTGATTAAAACAGATTTTTTTTTCATTTAATATTTTACTTAAAATATCTATTTTAAATGTGTTAATTTAAAATATATTGTGAATGCGAATATTTTTTTATAACTTTAAAAAATAAATTAAGAATACTTTTAAATGAATGAGAAAATTAATTGCTATTTATTTTTAAATTCAAAAATGTTTCTTTTCCTTGTTGTTGGTTTAATTTTCTTTGCTTCCCCCCCCCCCCCTTTTTTTTTAGTTAAATTAGAAATCTTAATGTATAGAATTTTTGGTTTTTCGTTTTAAAATGAATTCGGATTTTAGTATTAATAGAGCCAATACGCATGCGCGCTAGGAATGAACGGAATTTCTCCCTCTTTTTCGGACTTTCGGGAAGATTCACGGATAAAACATGTTTTCTAAGAGTAAGGAAATTATTTGTTAAAAAATGAGGAATAATTTAGTGTATATAGAAGAGATTTTCTGACAATGTATCATATTTTTCCCTCAAAAGTTTTGAAAAAAATTTCTTTCGGTACCAAAAAGAGAATTGCGTGTGTGATTAATTAACATGCTTTTCACTGTGTGCCGTATAAAAATTTTAATATGAATACATATTTTATGTGACATCCGCAACTACAGTAGCTAAATTATCTCTGTTGATCAATTTTCATACATTACTTTAATTCTAGAATGGAGGATTGTACAATTTTTATTCTTTTCGCTCCATTCACTGTAAAAAAAAAAATCTGTAGTTCTACAGATGTAAAGTTACATGCTTACTAAATTTTCATCTGTAACTGTACAAAAAAAGCTGTAAATGTACAAAACTAGTTTTTGTAAAACTACGTAAATCTGTAACTTTACAAATGAATCTGCTAAAATTCCAGTAATATTAGTAAAATTTTATCTGTAACCCTGGTTGCAGTTACATGAAAAGTTCTAGGCATCCCAGTTTCCTAAAAAATTCTTAGTAACCTTACAGAATTTTTGATTATCGGCGCAAAAGTGCGTCTGTTACATGAATTTTTTTTGTTGCCGTTACATAAAATGTTCTAGGAATCCCAGTTTCTTAGAAAAACTTTAGTAACTTTACAGATTTTTCTTTACAGTGTTGCCGTGAAACACCAAATTGTATTACTTAACTATAGTCAACAAGCATAGATGATAAAGATAATATATAATGCTTTTTGATGCGACGATTTAAGAAATTTATAAACGATACGATGACCGTTTTAAAAAGGGCGAATACTGTATTTCAGATGAGCAATATGTTCATATTTCGTAGCAAACTCAACATTTCAATGGTGATTATAGATTGTAAAATATTAAAATTTTTAATTTGGGCCTGTAATTTTTTTTAATATTATGATGATTATTTTCAAAGCTAGAAATATTGCACACAATCTCGACAATTTAATGCATAATTTAATTTCTTTTTGTTCTTATCAGGTTTCCACAATAATTTGAGAGTACTCATAAGGTTGGAAACATTTTTACGAGATTTGAAAGGAGTTCGTCTACAAAATGCGGATTTCTAAAGAAAAAAAGGAAAAGAAACAGATCTGCAGATAATCGTAGAGAAAGAGAAAAAGATGTTATAGCAATCAGTAGAAAATAAAGTTTAATATTAAATGGCATACAAAAATTATACTTAGGGGACCATTTTAAAACTTAAATGTGCAAATTTTTTTTTTATAGTAGCACCAATTTTAACAAACTATATTTAAATTTTGGAGATTAATGCAAATATAACTTTTATATTCGGAAGGTTAACAGAGTTCTACATAGAAGCTTCGATTCTTCTGTCAAATTTATAATTTAAAAATTCTTTATAAGCATTTTTTATACTACATTTTTAATTCTAGTAATTCTTTTAATTATTATTATAAAATCGTTTAATGTATACAGCAATTGAATTTTTTTTTTCATATTTAGGATGACTTTAATGTTGTTTTGATGCTCTAACGCAAATATTCACAAAAATATGTTCGTTGTTCAACCTCATGTTATTTAATATTTCAAAATACAATTTTATTTAAGGACCTGTCTAAGTCCGTAATCTGTATATACTAATATAGAGAATTCAAAGAGGCTATTTCACGTGTTCGAGCAATAGATTGAAGATAAAATGTAGATAATTTTCTTAATATTTAAGTTATATAACCACAAATTAAGGATTATATTTTTTAATCTATGGTTGAAACTTGTGATCATGTGTGAATGGCCATAGAAGTGTCTAAGATCGTTTATAACCTGTAATTAAATTTTTTGATAATTTTAACTTAGAAACTCACCCCAAAATGCATATATTCCTTGTTAGTATGAAGAGTGCTAGCTATTGTTTAATAATCCTTCTGCAACTTATTTTTTTAAGTGTTAGTTAATTTTTATGTAGAATAGCAATTTATAGACATTTAAAAAATAGAAAGAAACATAAACAAATAAATCCATGGCCAGCTGTTATTTTCATATTATATGGCAGTTATTTAATTATTGAGAATTATTAACTCTTTGCACTCCGTTGTCGCCGCTGCGTAGACAACATCTTTCTTTGCTAAACTTGTTTTTGGCGCCAGTAATAAAGGAAAATAAAATTTGCCTTATTTAATCAGAGCATTTTTGAAATCGTTTACTTGAAGGAAACTTTTTTTAAAAGACTGATGCCGACCGAATAAAATTTGTGTAAGAGGCTCCGGCGTCCAAAGGGTTAAAATTGATTCTTATGTATGATTTCACTAGCTCTATAACATATTTTTAAACTGTATTTTTATTTATTATTCAATTATTGCTGATTTTTACGTTTTTCTGTCATACAGGATTCCTTATTTTTTATCATTTTTCGTATATATTACCAATAAGTTAGCCGATATGTCAAATATTTCCTTGTTATTTGATATTTACGGGTGAATAATGATTTTATTATGTGAAATTAATAAATTTTTAAAATAATTCAAAAACTGTAAAATGACTTAAAAAGAGGATTCCTCAGTTTAAAACACAAAATTCAAAAATTACTAAATGTAAAATTAATTTTACATTTAGTAGATATTTATTTCATTCTACTAAGAATTTGCTTGCTACTAAGCAATGCTTACTAAGCATTTCATTCTACCAAGCTTTGCTTCATTCTACTAAGCATTTGTTTTCAATAGAATCTCAAATTTTAGCTATCATATTTGAATTTTGATATAGCCTCTGAAATTGCCTAGATTTAAAAAAGTCAATAACTCTGTGATTAATCGTAGGTTCGTTGGGGCTTCATTTGTACTTTAGCTAATTAAAGAAGATAGAATTTTTTAGTGAGTTAAGAAGAGGGGATACTGGAGTAAAATCTTCAAAAAATAATTTTTCCCCCTTTACTCTAAAACTTTCCAAGATTTTTCCCCCCTCGATTCCAACATTGTGCAAACAATTTATTGTGCAAAAATAAAAATAAAAATAAATAAAATAAAAATAAAAATAAAAATAAATAAAACTAAAAAATAAAATAAGAAAAGACCTTCAACTGTTTTGCATTGTATTGCCGAAGCAACAATATCTCTTCCAAAACTTTTAAATGAATTTTCTCAAAATAATGTTTTTTGAACTGACGGGTATTGTGGGAAAGTTAGCACCTTAGTATTTAAGTTATCAACTTCAAATCGGTAATGAAGCTACATGAGAAATGGGCTTATCTGGTAAAACTTTAAATTTGTCTTTTTTTTGCGGTACAAAAATAGTTTATAAGAAAAACTTTTGCATTTTTCCAACAATTTCACTTTAACATTAAATATAATAATAATAATAATATAATTTTTTTGTAAAAAGGAAATCTTTGTCATATTTCTACATTCGTTTTAAGATTTTGAAATCTTTATCTGATAGTTTCAGAACCACCGTTACGAAGCTACACTACACATCATCAGAAAGACATTGTGGAGGAGACTATGAATCATCTTCCTGTACTGAGCATCCTGATGAGCATATTAGCCCCCGGTATGCTATTTCTTTCTCCCAGCTTATTTTGTGTCGTCTCCAAAAAATAACGTTACGTTGTATAAATCAGGCGTAAAACAAAGCAGATGTATCATTGTATGATTAAATACGCTATAGTAATTTTTTTAACTTCTAAGCAATTTTCAATTTTTAAATGTCGTATTGGGAAAAAAATGTACTTTTAAATGCAATTGGTTTAAAAACTGCATCGCAATTCCTTTTTGAAATATTAATTTTTTTGTAGTTTTTAGAGTCATTTGCTTAATATTGGCAACGGAAGTACTCCATTTCTGTAGAAAGTAAAGGAAAATAGTTGTAAAATAGTAATTGTTGCCATTTTCTCATAAAAACCGAAAGAAAATGAATTAAAATAGGTGCTATTTTGAAAAATATATAAACGAATGATTTCTGTTATGGAGCTATTATAAACTATATTTAATTTTAAGTATCTATATTAATGTTACCAACAAATGAAAGCCTTTAAGTCATTAGATAGCCGCTTTTTTTTTTCTTTTTTTTTTGTCGTGTTTCTTTAATGACGGCATCATTTTTTTTGCATTTCTGTATTATTTCGCGATAGTGACGTTCTATGCATACTTTACTGTAGATGTTTAAGAGAGGATCGTAAATGTGGAATTCTTAAGCGGATGCGAATGACGTCATTTTACATAAAATAAAAGCGCGTGCTTTAAGTCTTAAAATTTAAATATGTTTCGTACTATTTATATATACATATATATTTTTTTTTCATCGGGGGCGACACTAAATTCTGAAAAAGCAGAATTCCTGTTTTCTAGTTATTATTATTTATTTATTTATTTATTTATTTATTTATTTATTTTTAATTTGATGTTTAAAGTTTGTTTAATCTAATGGTGATTTCAGTTTGAAAATAAATTGTCAAGAAAACTAGAATAAGAAAATTATAAAAAATATGGTATTACTCATAAAAATTTTAAAATGTGCGTTCATTTTATAATCTATTTTAGTAAAATCAATACATAGCGGACTTTGTTTCCAATAACTGAGGGGTTTTTTTTTTTTTTTTTTTGTTTTTTTTTTTGTTTTTTTTTTTAGGATTCAGAACTTTAACTTATTTTTAATGTACATACATTCTTATTAACAATTTAAGCGTCCTAACCGTGCTTTTCCGTCACGTAACCTTTGAAATCAAAGGCTGATTTAAGAAAAAAGAAAAATAAGTCAGTACAAAAAAGTAATTCTCAGAAACTTTTTAACAAATTAAAATATGAAAATTAAACAAATGTTACCTCATCTTTCCCATACATACACAAGGGCAAAACCTAAGCGAATACTGCCATAAAGCTGTATTTTAATATTTGAAACTTGAAAAAAATGTTTTTATGAAGGTGAAGGTAAGTCATGTTTGAATTATGCTTTGAGGAAATCAGAATGTTGCTAATGTATAATAAAGTTTTTCTTCTTTTCACAAAAGCTTACCAAAGAAGTTTGCATAAAGTTTTAATACACAGTGTTACTTGCGTTTTTACCTTTTACATTAAATGTCACATTCTGTTAGTTTTTAACGTTTGATTTTAAAGCTGTTGGATTAAAAAAAACACGTCTGGAATTTTTTACCAAATTTTACTATGGACTTAATCTTATAAAAACAGAAGTTGTTTTCCGATGAAAGTTATGTCTTGAACAAACCGTTTGTGCTGTGATATAATTTTGATAACGCATATTCTAATTTAATTTTAGAGTTTTCAAAATTTGGAACTTTGTTTAAAACAAATTTGTTATAGAATAATTACAATTTAATCGAATGCAAAGTATTTTGATGTATGTAATGTTTCGTTTCACAAAATCTTGGGGCAGCAATATACTACTCACTTTTAGCCCTTTCTTCTTCCCTTTTTTTACCCCTCCCCGCCTCCCTTTTTTTTCGTTCAATGAGTTTAAACTGGAATGAAATTTGTTAAACATTTGACTCAGGAATTTTTCTCAACCACTTTAATAATGTTTGTTTCCATAATTCCTCTGTTTTCTCTTTCTAAAATATCTCCCACTTATAAGCTAAATACGTAAAAATAGCTCACATAATGTCTCTATGGGAGAAACAATTTTGCTTGAACGTCTCACGTTTACAACTTTACTTTTTTGCGTTATAAATAACATTATTTTCACCCATCTCTTAGAAAAACATCATAATTACAGTAGGCTTCTGATTATCCGACGCCCGATTATTCGTCACACTTGATTAATCAACAATCTTATAATATTTCATCATTCGACTAGTGCGTACATATCTAAGTGCGTTTGTGGCTGTATTTAAACATTCCGGAAGAAGAAAATTTATTATTTTGTAAACAAATTTTACAAAGCTTTAAATATGATTAAAATGCTAATACGTTATTTTAACATTGTTAAATTATTTTAATATACTGTAAATTTTATTAAATACTATAAGTTTTGTCATAATAATCAGTTACAATAGATCAAAAAAGATTCGAAAATTCGTAGGAATTTGGATCAACAAACACCCCGACATATTCTGTTTCCCTTGATATAAATATTTATTTTTCATTTTCTCCACATTGTTTGTAAAATGTATCACTGATCTGCCTTCCCTTTCCCTCCCTTCTTCCTGAAATTGTTTTAATTTTACTTATGACAAAAAAGCACGTGATTACAGAGTTTTATCTTTTACCTTTTGGCTACTAATTCATTTTTTATATGACGTTCAGGCAAGTGACAGATCACGTCTATTTCTTTTCATATTCGTCTTACCCTTTGAATACCTACATTCGTCATACCCTTTGAATTATTTGCATAATTTAGGGGGTCTTCCTGCAGTTTCCTCTCTACATTTTATTCGATGTCACTAAGTTGGAAGTTAAACTTTGAAGTTAAGTTTCTGCTTAAATGAAATAATTATGTCCGTAATTTAGAATTACAGAATAAAAACTGGCTCAAAGCAACAGGACCGGGAAGAAATGAAAAGTAAAAATCGCCCGTTGGTTTCCGCTACTCCGCTGTAAAGTTGTCTATACCGCATTACATACAAAGGAACAGAATTGATTCGACGCATTTATATTATGGCTACGGCAGCTAACTTTCTTTACGGAGTAGATATTCTTGATAGAAATATTTTCGCAAAAAATTTTTAAAAACAAGAACTTGGTAAATAATATCACGAGGCTTCACCGCCGTTTGGGCGATGAAACATATGCAGATCTAAATAAAGGAATTTTTTTAAAATCACTATTAGCATTTTTTAGTTTACAAGGAAGGTCTCCTTACTGGTCATACGCAGAATATTTTGAAAAAAATACTAATTAAACTACTTATGTATGCAACAAAGGATCAGTCAAATTTAGCAGCGGAATTACAGTAGAAAGTCTGTAAAAAAAAAATAAAATACTTTGGAATATTTGGCGCGAAAAGACGAAAGCGTTACGCGATTTGGCGAGCAGTACTTTTCCTCGCCAAAAGCAAACGATTTTAATGCACATGAAAATTGTTTAATTGATTTTTAGAATGCGTGTAGAAGTATTTAATGAAAATTTAAACATAAACAATGAGAGAGTCTAATAAATACATTTTTTCGTATTACATATTTATGTTGCTTGTTATTTAATTTTATTACTTTAGAAACAATTTCACATATAAAAAATACATTCATATATTTAAGAGTATTTCAAAATAAAGGCAACATTCATTTACAAGTTATTCATTTCAATATCATTGAACTCGTCGTTTCCATAGCAACAAAATTAAATCGACAATGCTCAATTAGACTTAATTTTGAGATATTGAAACAATTTTAATTTTGTTTAAATTCATAAAATTTGATATTTAACCTTCATTATATACACACATATATATATATATATATGACAAAACTATAGTTAGATCAAACTAAAACTCACAAAACTAAAGTTATTTACATTAAATTTATTTAAACAAGTTCAATATGAAACATTTTTATCTTAAAGAGTATTCGCCATAAAAAAGTATTTTTCGAAATTTAATTTCATCGCCAACCAATGATAAATCGTCAAATAAACGAAATTTTCATTATTTTTTTACGAAGGTTCTATCGAGGTTCCGCCAAAACAATTTTTATAAACATATATATCCACATGAGAAGAACACTCTGTAATTCTTTCAGATTTTTCTGAATATGCCCGTATGGAGACCTTCCTTGTTAGTTTTATATTCATTATAAGTGATTATCATACATATTTTTTATAAACTACTCTTATTAAGTAAAAGCTGTACTTTAAAAAAGATGAAAATATTTTGAAAGTTCAAGTAAAATTGGTTTCCACCCTACAGGTTTTTTTTTTTTTTTTTTTCTTCTTTGAATTTTACATTTTAGGTTTGCGGATAATTGATAAGTCAAGAATGAAACTAGAAATATCAATTTATGTGCCATAAAAGAAGAAAATATAAAGTAAATCAAACATTACAGGTATAAATACAAATCATATTTTCCCTTCAATAGTAAAATTTGAAATAAAAGCACAATTAATGATTATCATCATTTGAAATAATTATTTCACGAATTATATGAAAATTAAAAGATACATCAACATTCAATATTTTTAATAATTGATACATATACTGATAAATTACCATTTGACATTTCTTTCCAGTTTTATTTATATATGCTTAAAATAATTCAAATAATTTACGCTCACTCTAAATTTATTTCATAGTTTAACATTTAAGTGTTTTAATGGGAATTCATAGGAAATATGTTTTCAACATGTAGTTGTCATGAAGATCCAAAATTGGTTTATCTTTTATTTGGTTTTATTCAAATATTTCTTATTTTTTCACATCTATCTCAAGTGGCTAACATTTTGTTTTGTATTTTTTTTTTTTTTTTTCGAACAGAAAAAATTGAATTTCAAAAAAATATAAAGAAAGGTATGCAAATAAAATTTAAGAATCAATTTAAACACAATGAATAAAATGTATAATTGGACTTAATATTTATGTTATATTTTAAAGATAATTAATGCAATTAATAATCGAAATTCTGTTAATGTAGAAATTAAATGAATGTGTTATTTAGATAAAATGTAATGCTTAAACATTTAAACTATTGATGAGGATTTTTATAAAGTGTTTTTTTTTTTTCGAGGAAGAAACAGTTCCGCATTTTTATTATGTATTCAAATGTTCCTGTACAGTTACATGATTTCCCATCGTGAAGCCAGGAACTTGGACTGGGAAAAGTTTTGAAGCTTCATTACTTGAAGAAATAGAAAACTAAATGGCGAAATACTCTTATAAACTCGAGAAATATGATTATAAACTTACATGATTTCCCATCGCGAGCCAGGAACTTAGACTGGGAAAGGTTTTGAACTTTCATTACTTGGAAAAATAGAAAAACCAAATGGCGAAATTTGTTGTTTTATATGCATGTAAAAACAATTCTTCCGGTAATACATAATGCATAAAAATCAATAATGGCTGATGCATGAGTTTGAAAAACCTATCTGGAAAACGAATTTGTGAAAGACTTTCAGAAGAAGGTGTAGCTTCTGCTGTTTTAAAACCCAGATTTTATAGAAAAACTTTGACCAACAACGTTTTAATTATAGAATAATTGTAAAAAATGGTAGTACAAAATAAACATGAGTTCTATAACTCGTGAGTTCAACACACTGGACAACAAACTACTCTACGAAGAAACTGTCTAATTTCTCTAAGTTTTAACATTCTTATCCAGTTTCTTTCTTAAACTCATTTTAATAGCATACATTTTTATATTAAAACACATTTTAATATTAAAGTTTCGCGGAACAAATTATTTAAATAAATAAATGTAAATTAAAAAATATATATATCAGTTATAACGAAATATTTTGAATATTTTACTACATAAAAAGAAGTAGTAAATAATTAGGTGGACTTTCACTTGATTTATTTTTAGAGGTTACTTCACTTGAAAAAAATTTAAAAAGACCACTTGACTTATTTTTAGAAGTTACTTCACTTGAAAAAGTTTTAAAAAGATCACTTCACTTGATTTATTTTAAAAGTTACTTCACTTGAAAAAAAATTAAAGAGACCACTTCACTTGATTTATTTTCAGTTTTAAAATATTTAATTCAATTAAAAATATATTTCTAATTCTTGAGGTAAAAACAAAAGTCGTGCATTGTCATCATTAGTAAGTTTTTGTTTTCATTTTCACAGAAACAGTAAAACAATTCTCTGCACAAAATAACTGTAAACAAAAATTTAATTATCTTAATTCTTACATAGTATATAGATCTATAAAAAAGTTTTAAAAAAAAAATTGTCTTGATGAATTTTGACTAACTGAAGAAAATAAATATATGATTTTCGCCTTACCTGAAATTGATTATTTCTATAGAATATTTATCCAAATGGCAATATAAAACAATTATAAGTCCTCTAACTACTGAGTTCGGCACACTGGACAACAAACTACTCTGTGAAGAAACTCTCCAATTTTTCTAAGCTCTGATATTCCTATCCAGTCCCTTTCTTATACTAAAAGGAAAATGCCATTTTTTCTTGGCGGTCTCTGTTTTAAAACTCTGCTCAGGGTGGAGCTAATCCGCGGATTCTCCGACGGCTATTGGTTCCAGTTGGACGAAGATGCTGAAGAGAAAGTAGGTTAAGAAACAGAGATCGGGCTGGACATTACTGGACATGAGTATTCTCCCGACGTTCTAAAACGATTGAAAAGGGAACCGATGGAGAATTAATACAGGAAACTCAGAGATGGATTAATGGATAAGTTTGTTGCAGGAGCAGTGCGAGTAATTGCAAAAGCTGTGAAAAGAGTTGCTGCGGGTGTTATTGTAAGCTTCAAATCATGAAGGAGTGTTTGTTTTCATGAGTATGGGATTTCATGTTATCATTTTGAGGTCGGAACTCCTTTTCAATTAGGCTTTTCATTCAAATACTTGATATTCATCTGAGAAAATACTGAATTAACACATTTTAAAAGAGATGTGTTGATATAAAAGGCTTTTTCCTTAATAAAAAATAAAGGAATTTTTTATAATGACTCTTAAAAAAATTAATTAATTAAAAGAGAGTGCAACCCTTTCCGCATATTTTCTCTTCATATGCAGAAGACATTTTTTATCATTAAGAGTCTACAATAAGTATTCCCAAATAATTTTTTTCTGCAACGAGTGACTATTTTTTAAAATTCTCTTATGAATTTATAGTTTAGAAAAGCAATCATTATTTATCTATTTTATTCTAGCAAATATATATTAAATACATCAATAAAATATCAAGAAGCATCCAGCAATATTAATATATTTATCTGAGCAAATAGTAAATTCACAAATTTTAAAGAGATGTGTTGACATAAAAGGCTTTTTCCACAATAAGAAAGAAAGGAGTTTTTCTTTTATAATGACTGTTAAAAAATAAATTAATTAAAAAAGAGTGCAAACTTTTCCGCATATTTTCCCTTCATGTACAGACGACATTTTTTTCCGTTAAGAGTTAACAATAAATACTCTTAAACAATTTTTCCCCACAATGAGTGACTATTTAAAAAATATTTTTATGAATTTATAATTTACAAAAACAATAATTATGATTGATCTATTTTGTTAGTAAATATATATTAAATACATTAATAAAATATCGCGGAACATCCAGTAATATTAGTATTATTTATCTGAGAAAATAGTGAATTGACACATTTTAAAAGAGATGTGTTGATATAAAAGGTTTTTTCCTTAATAATTTTTTTTATAATGACTGTTAAAAAATAAATTAATTAAAAGAGAGTGCAACCTTTTCCTCTTTATTTACAGAAGACATTTTTCCCATGAAGAGTCCACAATAAAAACTCCTAAATATTTTTTCTCCACAATGAGCGACTATTTTTATAATATTCTTATGAATTTATAGTTTACAAAAACAATAATTATTGATCTATTTTATTCTATCAAATATATATTAAATACATTAATAAAATATCGAGGAACATCCAGTAATATTAGTATATTTAACTTAGAAAATGCAGAATTGAGGCATTTTAAAAGAGATGTGTGTATTTTCCGCATATTTTCCCTTTATTTACAGAAGACATTTTTTCCGTTAAGAGTTCACAATAAATATTCTTAATAATTTTCCCTCACAATGAGTGACTGTTTTTAAAAATATTCTTATGAATTTATAGTTTACAAAAGCAATAATTATTGATCTATTTTATTCTAGCAAATATATATTAAATACATTAATAAAATATCGAGGAAAATCCAGTAACATTAGGATTATTTATCTGAGAAAATAGTGATTTGACTAATTTTAAAAGAGATGTGTTGATATAAAAGGTTTTTTTCCTTAATAAAAAATATTTTTTTAATAATGCTCTTAAAAATTAAATTAATTAAAAGAGAGTGCAACCTTTTCCGCATATTTTCTTATATTTACAGAAGACATTTTTTCTGTTAAGAGTTTACAATAAATAGTCCTAAATAATTTTCCCCCACAATGAGTAACTATTTTTAAAAATATTTTTATGAATTTCTAGTTTAGAAAAACAATAATTATTGATCTATTTTATTCTAGTAAATATGCATTAAATACATCAATAAAATACCGAGGAACATCTAGTAATATTAGTATATTTAACTTAGAAAATGCAGAATTGACACATTTTAAAGAGATGTGCTGATATAAAAGGCTTTTTCCTTAATAAATAAATAATCGGTCCAGTGCGAGTATTACTCGCATACAGAGGATTCCATACAATAAATATATTAATTTGTAACTGTATTATTTCAAAAAAATCGTTGCTAAAAGAATAATAAGACTTTTGTAAAAAACTATACAGCATAGGGTTGGGTATAACTATATATATTAGAAAAGTATAAATGGATGTACCACGAAAGTTCAGAGAGATGTGAAGAATGAATAGTATCAAATATTGCTATTCTGTATAACTTTTTTAAATTCTATCCTAATATGTCTATGATGAACTTAATTTAGTGCTGTCAATAAAAGTAGTGCATTTTTAAACTTCATTTCGCATTTCACAAACCCTAATTCAGCGTGGTAATAATATTTTCTTTTTACAGTGCACCTAAAACAAAATCCTTGTTCAAAGTTTAAACTTAGCATTGTGGTAAGCACGTTTCGAAAAGAGGTCGCAAAGTTACAACGCTGCCTTGTTCCGTGTCGCGTTTTTCCAAATAGGTTTTTAATTAACTTTTAAATGCATGGGTGGCACATTGAGAGAGCCACCCAATGCAAACTAGTCGCGAATCCCATAGTAATTATGTCATTAATTCTAATTAAATTAGTCTGTTTTTTACAATTTCAAATTTCACGTTTATTGCTTTTATACTATTACTGGGCATTGCATTACACAAATATATCATTAAAAGTTGTTATTTAGGCTTTGAAAGATGATGGACCGTAGAGTACGCAATCCATGTCTTTATGTATGTCCAAACCGTTCGTTTCTTTCAAGGTTGTTATCTCGCTAATTACATTTTTTTTTCGAAAATCACTATCTACAGTCCTTTTATACTTCTACAACGATAGGTGCCTCCAGGACTCCTCAACTCCTTTGCTGAACTTCCGCAAATCGAAATTTGTGTGTAATGGAAAAATGTGATTTTCTCAAAAACTATGTGACTTCGGGTAATCGCGATAGTTTTCCTGCAAGGTTTAAATTAACTTCTACTACCTCTAATTTTTTCATAATTTTAGTTTCAGTGGATTCGGAAAACGAGGGGGGGGGGGGGGGAGCATATTTTTTCATTACGTTTTTGACAATATATCTGAAAATATAATGCCTAAAATTAAAAGAAATCTATTTTTGAGTTCAGCGTTAGGAAAATTTTCACACGTTACCTCACACGATATTTGAAGAAAATTTTTTTTTTCAAGTAACTTAATTAGTCCCTGTACTCCCCCCCTAAACCTATTTATGAATAGTTAATAATCTATACATATGTGGGTCAATAGCCTTTATTACTTCAGCCAATTTGAACTTTCCACGCTCCATAATTAGGAGTAAAACGGCTGTGACAGACGGACAGACATATACAGGAATGATCTTATAATGGTTCCGTTTTTACTTTTTAAGTACGGAACTCTAAAAAGAAAGAAATTTTTTTATAATGACTCTTAAAAATAAATTAAAATAAAGGCAACATTTTCCGTATATTTTCTCTTTATTTATATAATAATTTTCCCTACAATGAGTGACTATTTTTTTAAAATATTCTTATGAATTTATAGTTTAGAAGAAAAAAAAAATTGTTGATCTATTTTATCCTCGCAAAAGCAAAAATATGCGGAAAAGGTTGCTAAGAATAGCACTCTTTTTTAATTAATTAATTTTTTAAGAGTCATTATAAAAAGTTCCTTTCTTTTTTATTAAGGAAAAAGCATTTTATATCAACACATCTCTTTTAAAATGTGTCAATTCACTATTTCTCAGATGAATATCCTAATATTACTAGATACTCCTTGATATCTTGTTAATATGTTTAATGTTTATTTGCTAGAATAAAATAGAGCGATAATTATTGTTTTTTAAAACTACAAATTCATAAGAATATTTTTAAAAATAGTCACTCATTGTGGTGAAAAATTATTTAGGAGTATTTATTGTGAACTCTTAACAGGAAAAACGTCTTCTGTAAATAAAGAATATGCGGAGAAGATTGCACCCTCTTTCAATTAATTTATTTTTTCTGAGTCATCATAAAAAATACATATATATATTTTTTTTTATTAAGAAAAAAGCCTTTTATATCAACACATCTCATGAAATGTGCCAGTTCACTATTTTCTCAGATAAATATTTTTTAAAATATTCTTATGAATGTATAGTTTACATAAACAATCATTATTGATCTATTTTATTCTAGCAAATATATATTAGATACATTAATAAAGCATCGAGGAACATCCAGTAATATTAGGATATTTATCTGAGAAAATAGTGAACTGACACATTTCAAGAGATGTGTTTTTATAAAAGGCTTTTTCCTTAATAAAAGATATTTTTTTTTAATAATGACTCAGAAAAAATAAATTAATTAAAAGGGGGTGAAATCTTTTCCGCATATTCTCTCTATATTTACAGAAGACATTTTTTCTGTTAAGAGTTCACAATAAATACTCCTAAATAATTTTTCCCCACAATGAGTGACTATTTTTAAAAATATTCTTATGAATTTGTAGTTTAGAAAAACAATAATTATCGACCTATTTTATTCTAGCAAATATACATTAAACATATTAATAAGATATCAAGGAGTATCTAGTAATATTAGGATATTCATCTGAGAAATAGTGAATTGACACATTTTAAAAGAGATGTATTGATATAAAATGCTTTTTACTTAATAAAAAAGAAAGGAATTTTTTATAATGACTCTTAAAAAATTAATTAATTAAAAAAGAGTGCGATTCTTAGCAACCTTTTCCATATATTTTCTCTTTATATGCAGAAGACAATTTTTCCGTTAAAAGAGTTCCCCCAATAAATACTCGTAAATCGTTTTTCTCCACAATGAATGATTATTTTTTCTCACCAATTTCTAGTTTAGAAAAACAATAATTATTGATTTATTTTACTCTCCCAAATATATATTAAATACATTAATAAAATATCAAGGAGTATCCAGTAATATTGGGAATACATCTACAGTCGAGTCTCTCTATAACGAAACTCCATACATCGAATTTCTCTATATAACGATTTTTTAGTAGGAACGGTCCCTTTTTCCCATGATCACATTAAAAACAGTCTCCATATAGCGAAATATCTATCTCCATGTAACGAATTTTTTCATAAAATGTTCTTTATTTATTGTTTTAAAAAAGCTTCCGAATCACATGGAATCGATTTTCCTCCACTGATTAGTGATGAGTTTTTTATCTTACTTTTCTACCTTTAACCTCCTTGTTTTTTTATGCCCAACGAATTCATCTTCCCACTCCCCCCCCCCCCCTCCCACACACCTTCCAACATACTTCTTAAAACAGTGTCAATTGGATTGTTACACATATAAGAGCGGGATCAGAGAGGTAATTGAAGTTTTTAAGGTGAATGAGAATTTAAATGGAGGAAAATGTTCCCGATACATTTTTTCATTCCTCGCTAAAGTGCGAACATTTTTTCAAGAGTGTTACAATTTTGAAATCAAAACAGCGAAAAATTACAGATTTCTTCGTCTAAAATTAATGTAAGTTTTCGTTATGTGATTTTTATTATGCTTTCAAATAAATGCTTTCAAAAATCTCTTTTTTGAAACTGTAATTCAGAAATACAATATTAGGTTAATATTTATAGTTAAACATTTCAAATTCTTAATTAAACACTTCAAAAGTAATTTTTGTTCAAAATTTACACATTAAATAGGAATTTTTACTCATTCTCTATATAACGAATGTTTTACTGGAACAATGGATTTCGTTATATAGAGACTCGACTGTATATAATAATATCCTAAATCACTTGACTGTCATCAACAGTTCCTGGCTGACCGCTTCACTTTAGGTATGCGAGGCGGCCAGTTTTAATCACAATTATTTTTTTTAAAAATAAAATGCATAAAAGATACATTTTTAGAAAGTTTGAAGAAAATAATTATGCTTGAGACACAAAACATTCAAATATGTATATATTCTGAGCTAACTTCAGTAGAAATTAGATTGAAAGTCTAATATAGCATTCCATTAAAGTAAACAAACACAAGAGATGCGTTCATTGTGAGTCATAAATTATTAAATCAAGGAGGTAATCATTGGGAAACCAAGTTCTTCAGAGGGAAATTTTGCAACGTTTTACAAAAATAACTTGCGCCTATAAGCCAAAATCAAAGTTTAGCATAATATTGTTAATCGACAATCATGCTTACAATCTCAATGGCCTATCACGTTCAAAACAGTAATTTAATATGCATTTATTAAATACATAACATCACTAAAAATGGTAAATAATATCGAAGCAAAATGAAATAATATAAAACAATAATTTAGTATACATAAATTAAAGACATATCATATTAACGGCTTTTAGCTAAGATATTTAAGATGGTAGTTTCATTTTTGGCTGTATATTATATTCGTCGGAATGAATATGAGATATATATATATTCTAATTACGTACTGTATCTATATCTTTACGTTATACAGTTATATGTATTTGTGTATTAAAATGTATTGTTTACCTTTCTGTGGCTTTTTAAATGGCCACTTCCGGTTTCAGAAAGTTCATTTCCGGTTTATATTTTGAGCTATAACTTTGCTTCTAATTATCGTTGAACCAAAAGTAAGGTATTTTTGGAATCCTATATGTTTGAACTTTAATTTTAAATAATAATAATAATAAAAAATGCAATTTAACAAATTACAACGACCATTTGGAAACTGATTTTTTCAAAGGCTAAAATTTAAGACATAAAAAATCGCACGGAGTTGATCATGCATTACGTACGCCATGAATTGCATTGTTCAGTACTTATTTTTAAACTTCTACGGAGCTGGTCATTCATTACGTACGCCATGGATTACACATTAATATTCCTGGACCAATTTTAAATGAAATTTCATTCTTAAACTTCTAAACATCCCACAGTATTACTTTTTACATCGTCGTATAGAGAAAAAAATGTAATTTTAAATGCAATTTGTTTGAAAGCTGTATCTCAATTTGTTTCTGAGTTATTAATTTTTTTTGTAGTTTTTATTACTTTTTTGTCATAGTGGCAACAGAAGTATCCATCTCTGTTGAAAGTAAAGGGAAAATACCGATTACTGTATAGACCAATCAGAAAACGAATAAAATGCGGATTCAATCAATAAAACGCTTCAGATATGTTTTTGATTTCCTACCCTGACAGAGGACAATAACCATTTTTCCAAATGGTTAATAAAAAAATCGAAAATTTTCGGAAAAACAGCGATTTGAGGGTAGGCACATACCTTAAAAAGGATAGGCATAAAAAAGAAGTTAAAAATATTAATTGCTTGAGAAGATACTTAAAAAACACGAAAGCGTTCTCTGCCCATAGGTTTAACATTGGAGAAAGGAATTGGGCGCCTTACTGTCCAACATCCTTAACCTTTTCACGGCAGACATCATTTTACCACGTTTAAATTTATAAACTCAGAAATTCTGTATATTATTTTTAGCTTTATTTTTCAAAAATATGCGATTTGGCAAAGTAATGTTTACGTCTAATATATTCTGGTAGTAAAAGAATAAAACAATATGGACCCTATATGGGACGCATACCCGTCCTGAAGGGGTTAAGGTTTCTCGTGAAATATCTTACATCCATCTGAAAAATAGTGAGTTGACACATTTTAAAAACATACACTGGAATTAAAATTTTCTTCTTTAGATATTTTTTTATGCGTAGCTTCCATTTGTATAAGCAAGAAATTTCACTTTTTAAATTGTAGTTATTTTTATAAACTGTACTCTGTTGAACCTATTTTTCCACACAAATTATGAGTATAATCAAATTACTAGATACAAATTTCTAATTAGAGAATTATAATAATTATTCCTCTAAAGATGTAAAATGCCAAACATTTTTGCTAAAAATACATTAAAAAAAGGTAATTAAATGTCCAACCAACATTTTCATTAAGCAAAAGAAAATATTTAATATATTTTGATTATATCTATATGCATTCATATTATATTAAAACCCAATAAATGAACAGAGCAAAAACATTAATATCAGTGGGAATTTTCAGAAATCCTACTCGACAATATTTTCTTTGTATATCAACTAGCAAAACGAACGCACAGCACTATTCAGGTGGGCTTCGATGCGCAGTATTGTTAAGCTCGGTGGGTTCCACCTAATATTTAAATGTTCACTAAAAATAAAGACGTACTGAAGCTGCTCTTCTGTGAGCTTCGGTGCAAATTAAGCTCCGAGTGGAGTTAAAAAGTTGATTAGTAAAAATATTTTATAAATACACTGTAAAAAAAAATCTGTAGGTCTACAGATGTAAAGTTACATGCTTACTAAACTTTCAACTGTAATTGTACGAAAAAAGCTGCAAATCTACAAAACTAGTTTTTGTAAAGCTACAAAAATCTGTAACTTTACAAATGAATCTGCTAAAATTTCAGTAATCTTACTAAACTTTTATTTGTAACCCAGGCTGCAGTTACATGAAAAGTTCTCGGAATCCCAGTTTCCAAAAAAATTCTTAGTAACCTTACAGATTTTTTGATTTTCGGCGCAAAAGTGTGTCTGTTACATGAAATTTTGTTGTTGCCGTTACATGAAAAGTTCTAGGAATCCCAGTTTCCTAGAAAAACTTTAGTAACTTCACAGATTTTTTTTTACAGTGTACGAACAAGCAGCGTGTAAACATAACACGACCTCGACTAAAAACGGCAGATTTGCATTTAACTCCGGCATTCTTCGTCGCCGTTCGGAAACCACTGGGAAAAAAACATTAATTCTATACTTGAGAGCGCTAGATAGAAGTATGCTCTTGCGTGTGCGACACGCTAAGTCACATATGTAAGCATTTTGGGAAGAAAGAACGCAAAGGATTGGAAATGGTGGGGAAATTAAAAGATAAATTAGGCTTTTGTTTTTCATAAGTGCAGTTCCATTGGGATCCGGGGAGCAGTATTAATGAGATCCAATGAATTCTGACCAATACTGAAGTATTCACAGAAAACACAGAAGTACTGGAGCTTAGCTCCGGTGAGACCTGGCAAAAATTAAGCTCTGTATGACGTTCAATTCTATCAATAACTTCCGATGATACAAAAAGAAAAAACGCACCTAAATTCGTCATTACAGCGCTACCTTTACATTACATCTAAATAAAAAAAATCGTCGAAAAATATTTTTAAATTCTTTGCTCAAATTGCACAAAAAATCAGAAAAATCGCTATTACGCAGAACCCATCTGGGGGAATATCCCCATTTTCCAGTGGGACCCGACGTCCATAGTCAGAAATGTATATATGAAGTTTGGTTCAGTTCTATCCCTAACTTCATACACTTTCCGATGATACAAAAATAAAATTGCACATAAAACACTATCACAGAACTCCTTTCGGCCGAATATGCCCAATTTCAACAGTGGGACTTGAGGGCCATAGCCAAAAAACGTAGATATGAAGTTTGATTCATCTATATGTATAACTTCACAAACTTTTCGATGATACAAAGAAGACATACAGACATACGGACAGACAGACATTTTGAAAAGGCGTGTTTTTCGGGATCTCTCACTCCTAAAACTTGTAAATCCGTCGAAAAAAATTTCGATTACAATACTTTTTTCTATTTAGACGGAAGAAAGTAACTATAGGCAATATCATTAAAGTGAGAATTTTTGTACAATTGCAAGCAAATTATGGATTAACAAATAATTACTCGCTACTATTTTTAAGACATTCCAACATAGTTGAAAAGTATTTGTGAATTCGGTTTGTCTGTCTGTCTCTCCGTCCGTGCTCTAACTCGCGTAAATATACTCGAATTGCCATGAAATTAATATATCTTACTGAGACTTACTATGGCATGTTTGGTACTGAAAATAAAGTGTGTAGCATTTATCGTTCATTTACAGGGACATTCAAAAGAATTCCGTTACATTACAGTTTATGGGGAAAAACTGTTTTTGATGTATTCTGTTCATATTATTTTACACTAGTTCAAGCATGTTGAAATTAATAGGTGCGCAGCAAGAGGTTTACTACAGAATATGGTTTGCATATCATGCACTCTTCATATACAGGGACACACAAAATAATTCGGGTTACAATACTATCTTGCTTGAAGTGCATTTACCGTTGTGGTATGCGTTTTTAAATATAATTTTTTTTTTGGATCTTGCTTAGTGTGTATAAATTCTATAGATCATATAGAGGGCTGCACAAAACATATAAAGTATATTTCCATTTGATAATTGAAATTGACGAAGGAGCATTTTCAACTGTTCTATGCGTTTCCTATAACGGAACTAAATTTTAACGTACGATGTATTATATAATAAATCTATGAATCATATATAGGCAGCACAAAAAAAGTCACATTTTTTCCGACTATTGATGGTAATTACTGAAATTGTGTTTTTAAATGTGTTATGCATTTTACAAATTGTTTATTTATACATCATTTTTCACCTTTTTAAACTGTGAAGTTTTATTATAGTATTCTCAGTCTGTTGGAAGGTGTTTCATAATCTATGCTTAACGCTGATTTTATGTTCTTGTTTATCTTAAAATTACTTGTTAACACTCAAATTTTAAACTAAAACCAGACAAAAAGGTGTAATCCCCTGTACCTATTCTGGAGCAAACAATCGTGTGTATACGAATATACATTGGTGGACAAAACTTAAGGACCACTGTTATTTTCAACGATTACAGTTAGTAATAGATCCAAAGCGGCACCTGTAAATTTGCATGAATGCGGGATGCACTCTATTTTGTGAAACTTATGCAAATTTTGTACTTCCGCTTTTGTCGTTCACGTGACAGCAGAGTTAAGAGATTTTAGGCAATCGAAAGGTACGGTGAGTTGTCATTTGATGTAAAAATTGAAGGAGTTGGAGTGAAGCTTGAACATTAAAATTCTGAACATGTCTACGAGGTATCATTTAGATGGTATTACTCGTGGTACACTGTAAAAAAAAAATCTGTGAAGTTACTAAAGTTTTTCTAGGAAACTGGGATTCCTAGAACTTTTCATGTAACGGCATCAACAAAATTTCCTGTAACAGACACACTTTTGCGCCGAAAATCAAAAAATCTGTAAGGTTACTAAGAATTTTTTTGGAAACTGGGATTCCGAGAACTTTTCATGTAACTGCAGCCAGGGTTACAAATAAAAGTTTAGTAAGATTACTAAAATTTTAGCAGATTCATTTGTAAAGTTACAGATTTTTGTAGCTTTACAAAAACTAATTTTGCAGATTTGCAGCTTTTTTCGTACAGTTACAGTTGAAAATTTAGTAAGCATGTAACTTTACATCTGTAGACCTACAGATTTTTTTTTACAGTGTAGAATAATAGAAAAGTTGGGAGAAGGACGCAAAATGAGAGATGTTGCACATGAAATTGACATAGCGCACAGTATTGTTTCTAGGCTATGGGCGGCATCCCAAAAGAGTGGAATATGTACTACACTGTTAAAATTTTTGCAGCATTCTGGCAGATCATTCGACCGTTTTTTGAAAAAGCGGTTTCATAACCATAATTTAACTATATTCTGACCATAAAATGACCAATAATATGGTCAGAATAGTGTTAAATTCACGGTTGTGTAACCGTTTTTGGAAAAAACGGTCAAATGACCTGCCAGAATGCTGCAAATTTTTAACAGTGTAGGCGCACGGGAGGAGCTCGTCCTAGCAATACGACGTCCCAAGAAGATCGCCATATTGTCATTTCGGCAAAAAGGAACCGACGCAGCACAGCTTGTCAATTAGCAAATCAACTTTGTGTTGCCACAGGAACTAAAATATCGCGTAAAACTGTTGAAAGACGTTCGAAAAAGGGTGAGCTATATGTCTGAAGACCTTTTGTGTGTGTCCCACACTCGACACGCCAACGTAGCGTCCGTTTACAGTGGTGAGGTATGCATCGCAATTGGACTGATGACGACTGGTCTACCGTGCTCTTCTCAGATGAAAGTAAATTGAGTCTATCGTCTGACTGATGACGTAAGCTGATAGGGCGCGAGGCTGGTAGTGCTTACTGTCTCGGAAATATTCTAGACAGAGATCGATATGCGACTTCAAGTATCATGGTGTGGGCAGGCATCATGTTCAATGGCCGCACGGATCTCTATGTGCTTGACCAAGGGTCCATGACCGGTAGACGGTACATTGAAGACGTTCTGCTTCCACATGCTCGACTTTTTTGAGGTGCTGTCGGCGAAAAGTTTCGTTTTATGGACGATAACTCACATTGTCATCGCACACAGTCTGTACAAGATTATCTTGAGGCCGAAGATATCCATCGCATAGACTGGCCAGCACGTTCCCCTGACCTGAATCCCATTGAAAATGTATGGGTGCCTTGGGAAGACGTATTGCTGCTCTATAATTTCCTCCCACAAACATGGAAACCCTCATACGTGCAGTGAAGGAGGAAAGGTGCAACTTGCCTCAACAGCTGCTGAATCATGTTGTTCTGAGTATGCCTTACGTATGGAAAGTTGTCTCGCATTACGCGGTGGCCACATTCCTTATTGATATGGCACTGACGATTGTTAATTGTGAGTATTTTGCTTTCTTTGTATAGTCATGTTTTCGGACAATATTCCCGTTTCAGCAAAAGAACCTCTGGTAATATCCTGTCTACATCTTTCAACAAAATTTTTACATTAAATCCTGTGTAACATTCTGTTAATACTATTGTTTGTTTCTTGACCCACAATCTTATGTAGATTCTCATTTACGTGTACATTTCTTCTTGGTCCTTAAGTTTTGTCCACCACTTTATATAGTTACCAATCGACTAGGAATAATACCTATTAAGCGATATTCGTAAACTATGCTTTGGAAATCTTCTGCATATTAAAACTTGTACCAACTGTCATTTTTCAAATGGCAATACCAACTTTTGATCCTTTATTTCAGTTCCTTAGATCAAAGCACCCCGAAAAGTACATAACTTATACACTTTTTTAAAATCTTCATAGAATTGTAAAAGAAAATATATTAGGGGTTTATCCAGAAATTTAGAAAAATAAATTTATGATCGAAGATGGAACAGCACCAAGATCATACAATTAATTAACAAAAATAAATACATAAATATGAAATAAAATATTTATATAAAATAACATTTTATAAAAATTTTCTGGTTGCTATCTAAGGTTTTCCTTTCAGCGCATGTAAACGATGCACTGAAAAAAAAAATCTGTAACGTTACTAAAATTTTTCTAGGAAACCGGGATTCCTAGAACTTTTTGTGTAACGGCAAAAAGAAAAATTCCTGTAACAGACGCTGTTACAGGAATTTTTGTTGTTGCCGTTACATAAAAAGTTCTAGGAATTCCAGTTTCCTAGAAAAATTTTAGTAACTTTACAGATTGTTTTTTACAGTGTATCGTTTACATCCGCTGAAAAGTGGCGGTAGTGAAGTAGTGGCATCGACTTAAGATATAGCCTATGTTCTAACATGGATTAACACGGTCATTTTGATATTATTACTTTTGAAATCGGTTTGGTAGTTTCAGAGATTACCACCTACAAATAAACAAACAAGCAAACAAACTTTACTTCTTTATAATATTAGTATAGATTAAAAATGAGTAAAATGAGAATTATTTCATTTATTAATAAGAATTTATATTCCATTTACCAGAACTAATTTTTATTTTGAAAAATTTCAATGACAAAAATATAGACTGTTAAAAATATGTAACATACTAATTGTTTAGAGTTTAATTTCCTATAATGAAATATTAGTTCAGCAAATTTTCTAAAAAAATAAAATAAAAGGAACATAGAATATTAAAAACATGTAAAGTATGGATTTCTTCTATAATTAACTAAAATTTATATCGTATTTTCTGCAACTAAATATTATATAGATAAATTTCAATTTAGAAAAAGAAACATAAATCAATTAATATAAGTAAAATAGGAATTATTACAGTTATTAATTAGAAATTATATTTTTTACAACTGGTATTACTTAGATAAGTTTCAATTTAGAAAAAATCTATGTATAGCTATTTCTCTTGCATGGCGCTAAAATAGGGCTGAATTTGTAGCTCGCCGTTTGGCAAGAACCGCAATAACACAATTAATTTGCCTTATTACATTCCACCAATCAGAAGAGTAGTTTCACTTAAACTCGCGTCATATTTAAAAGAAAAATGTCAATGGTTTTCATAAAATGTAAACATATTATAACGATTCTGTTTAATTATGCACTAATCGCGTAAGAACAGAACACAGATTATTTATTGAGAAATAATATTAAGTAATCTGTGTAAATAAAATGACAGTGAATATGAAATGACATGACAGTGATCTTTCATAGTAAGCAATATGGAAAACAAAATGTTTCATTAAGATAATGACGTCATTCGAAAAACAAAAGATGCATTTTCATCCATGAATTAAAATATTTTACTATAACTGTGTCAGTACTTCATATTCCTGATTCTTATTCCTACATATACATAGACTGGACTTTTGTTATTTATTTATGTATCCTTGATATACACAAAATAAAATATTTCTGAAAATTACATAATTTCCAATTAATTAAAATGAATATTTAATGAAACTCAGGAATTTTAAAACAATTGCTTAAATGACGCTTTAATCTAGGAAGTGATGAATGGTTCTGATAGTGAAAATGATGTTATATTTTAAAGAAAGGATTCATTCTCATATGGACTCCAAAAGTGTTATGGCACTCGGTAAAATTGTTTCAAACAAACAACCAATTTCTGCGAAAGTTTTCCATAGTGTGAAGGAATTACCTCCCTGAAAAAAGCGCAGTAAAACCAGGAAATGCACAGGAACGGTTTGTTAGGAACTGCCAATGATGTCATGAGCTTTAGAGTCTGTATAAAACTGAAATATTTTAGTACGATTTTGTCACTATGACGTCATATTCACTGGCCTTTACACCTAATTCAGCAAATTAAAATCCAGAGTAGGAGCTCTTTTTAAGCACAGTAAGATCTTTTGGCAGATGTAATAATAGCAATGGCCATTGGTTCGTTTTACCGTCACGTAATGCATTCAGAAAAACAGCTTTTTGATCAAAAGTTTCTTTTAGACACATCAGGAAACGTGTTGTTTACGTTTTGTTAACTTACCAAATGTTTGAGGAATATTGTATTTTTCACGTCGACCGAACTTTAGATATATTTGTTGATTTATATTGAACTATCTTGGTACCAGGTAGTGTTTTTCCAAGAGTTTTTCGAAGTAAATTTAACCCGTTCTGTACAGCTTTATTCGCAATAAGTTTTAAATTAATTGTGTTCCAAGGTAATTTTTTTTCAGTTAATTATTTTACATTTCAATTTCATAATGTTAAAATGATTTATGTAAATGATTAGTATGGTAGCACCAACTAAATGCATTTTTAATTGTGATTTCAAAAAAGTTTTCAATTACTGTTTTTTAACTTAAATTTTTTTAAAGATTTCATAAGTTAAAAAGATTTATGATAGTACTCATTATGGCTAGAGTTGCTGCAAAAAGTGTCGAGCAAACGCAGCGAGCTGGGGACAAGTAGCGGCCCCAATTTGAATTGTGTCGCAATTCAGTCGGTTCAGTGAGCAGGGGGCAGAGCCCCCTAGTATTTATATAAATGACTAAATTCAGCAAAACTTTTCAATAAAAGATAACGAAGGGACCACACATTTTGTCCTTTAAATAGAGGTGTCTTTTATTAGGAGATATAGTTAAAAAAATTTTATTACATGCATAAATACATAATGTAATTTAAATTCGATCAAGATATCCAAAATGGCAGAAGATATATAAAAAAGTGATATTAAAATTTCTAAATTTGTACAACTAATTAATAATGTGTATTTATTTAAAATTTGTAATCAACATTATTTTAATATGATAGTTATTTATAAATAAATAACTATCAATCTATATTGTAAAATATTAAAAAATTCATGTTTTCACTAAATTAATAATATATATATATATATATTAAAGCTAAAAGAAATTTTAGATTTTTATCTAATTTCTTTATTTCTTTACTGAAACAAGCATCTTTGCACATTTATTACTGTCTTTTAAATGAAGAGTCACTTATTTAAATTTTAAATCCATTATGCACTTTATATGAGGCTGGATCCCAGAAAATTGTCCCTTATTGTGTCTTTTATTCGGAGGTGTCTCTTAAAAGATATTTTACTGTAGATGTAAAAAACGAATAATTTAAGATATTAATTAGATTCTATTTCTCATTTCCTATAACTAAATATTACACCGATAAGTATCTATTTATAAAATTTTAATTGGTTTAATACGATAGTTATTTATATTTAAAATATTTCAAGGAATGCATTAAAATGTTAATACATTCTTACATTTATTTAAAGTAGTCAGTTAAATGTGTTTCTCTTCTCAATTTTGTATGTATATTAATTACGTTAGCCATATTTATTCTTTCACTATCGCTTGCACATAATAAACATCTAGACTTGGGAAAAAAATGCGGCATTTTAAAATTGATTCTGTATATAGTTTTTGTTATAGCTGATTACAATTTCATTTCGATGACAATGAACTTTTCTCACGAGTACCGTAAAAATTTTATCTTGCGCAAAGATAATAAAATCATTAACTAAGAATTTGTTTAATCAGATCTTCCACTAATAATACATTTCTATAAACATTCCTCGGTTAAACGAAAGTGATTTGTCTTCCTGGGACAATAATTATACCCAAAACAAATAAATTATTCCGTTACAATAACTTTAATTGTAATTCGAAAGTTAATATTTGCTTTTCTGCTGTTTATTTTTCTCGTTAAAATAATATTATAGTTTATTACAACACATAAAAGGATGCCTACATGAACTGCTTATGCAAATAATTATTTTATCAATTAGAAAATTCATATTTTATTCATGAACAGTCCTTCATTTATAATGGGGCATTATTTGGGGAACGCATTGGGAAATTCTGTAAGTCACTTCTTTAAACATAAAGATGAAAGAAAATGAGACCATATACGGTCTTTCATGTTATAGAATCTGAGACAGAGGATATAATCCTTGATATTCAGAGAATGAATAGCATGTAATTTAATTATTGTTCAGTCTGCCGTATTGGACTAAAGATTTGAATTTAAGCAAATTGTTATAGCTTCATATTCCTGATCACCTACATTACATAGACTGGACCCTTACTATTTATTTAAAGATCCTTGGTATACACAAAATAAAATATTTCTGAACATTACTAATTTCAAATTAATTAAAATGAATATTTAATGAAACTCAGGAATTTTCAAACAATTGCTTAGATGACGCTTTAATCTCGGAAAGGATGAATGGTTCTGATAGTGAAAATGATGTTATGTTTTAAAGAAAGGATTCATTACCCCATGGACTCCAAAAGTATTACGGCACACGGCCAAATTTTTTCAAACAAACAACCAATATCTGGGAAAGTTTTCCATAGTGTGAAGGAGTTACTTTCCGGAAAAAAGCGCAGAAAAACCAGGAAATTCACAGGAACGGTTTCTTAGGAACTGCCAATGACGTCATGAGCTTTAAAGTCTATATAAAACTGAAATATTTTAGTACGATTTTGTCAATATGACGTCATATTCACTGGCCTTTACATCGAATTCAGCAAATTAAAATGCAGAGCAGGAGCTCTTTTTAAGCACAGTACGATATTTTGGCAGATGTAAGAATAGCAATGGCCATTGGTTCGTTTTACGGTCACGTGATGCATTCAGAAAACCAGCTTTTTGATCAAAAGTTTCTTTTAGACACATCAGAAAAAGTGTTGTTTACGTTTTGTTAACTTGCCAAATGTCTGAGGGATAGTGTATTTTTCACGTCGAACGAACTTTAGATAGTGTTTGTTGATTTATATTGAACTATCTTGGTATCAGGTAGTGTTTTTTCCAAGAGTTTTTCGAAATAAATTTAAATCGCTTTGTACAATATTATGCGCAATAAGTTTTAAATTAATTTTGTTGAACAATAGTAGAACAATTTCAGAGATAGCATTGTTAGCTTTTTACAGTGCCTAATTAAGACCCGTGAATATTTAATTTTTACACTCTCTTATTTAAATGAACTTGGTTTTTATATGTAAAGATGGAATTTTGTAATCGATTTTTAACCCACTTCCTGTTAATATGTTAAGAATGACGTACACAGGTATTTTTCCAACGACAATACAACATTTTAATAACTTTAGAACTTAATTATAACTTTATAAACTCATTTTAAGTATTTTTCATTTTAAGGTCGCTGGTGAAAAAAAATGGATTGACTATATGAGAGACTTGACCCACACTTCAGTTTTCACATTTAAAAGAATTTCAGAGTTTTGACAATAGGCAACCAAAGCTACTGAAATACTCAAACAATAATCTTTCTTTCAAACAGGTGAAGAAAAATCAATTGTGAAGTGTTTTTCAGCTGAAAAAATGTATTTTTTAGAAACATTTTGTAAGATTTCTCACATAAAATATATCATAGAAATTTAAGTAAGTAGGTTTTAAGTAATGCAGAAGTTTTGAACTTTCATTTCAAGCATAAAGATTGTACAGTAAATTAAGATAAGCATATCCATGTGCCGTACTTTAAAAATTGGCTATGTGGGGAGGCTTGTCCCAATCGATTTGAGGGAAGGTTGACCAGATGGTCAAAGCTCCCTCAATTAAGTGCTTTTGGAAATATTTTTATTATACACTGTACATAATGAAGGGTTAATGGTTAAATTTCTAAAATAATGTAAATTTATTGTGTAAAGCTACAGTAAAATGGAGTGATAGAAACGAAATGTTTAAAATTGATTAAAGGAAGATGTGAAAAATTGCTATAGAAGCAAGAAAAAATTTAATGAACTATAAAGGGAAAATTTATGGGAACTTTTATTTCATTTTAATAGTACCCATAGTAGGAAAATAGAAATAATGGAAAAGACTACAAAGGATGAAAGCAGTAGCTTTAAGAAATGTTAAGTGTTCATGACTCTGCAAAAAAACATAACATTGGTCAAAACACTTTAGAAACACTATGTAGCCAATTTCATCAAGATGAACATAATGAGATGAAGCCAAACGATGTGGCAACTAGTGTTGCCAGGTCGAGTGTCACAAAAGTGGGGTTTAAAACGGAATTTTTCTCTTGTGCCTTGAATTCCGTCTGAGCAGGTTTGTTTACACTTATCATTTTCCCAAATAATTTTGTATAATAATTAAACCATCTAGCATAAAGTTATCCTGTCTCATTTTAAACTGATTTTGTTTTCCTTAATAAATATTTCAATATAAAATAAAGTGGGTCAAGCCTCACATATGTGGGGGGTGCGGGGCCTTGATCCATTATATCCTCATGATTAAAATCAATCAATTTTTAAGTTTCTTATATATCACACTTATGTCACAACTTTATTTTGATAACTGATTATGTAATGAATAAAATGATATATGAAACTTTATTCTATGTTAAATATTTAAAAAATAAAAAATCATTTTGTAAAAAATGTGTCAACCCTCCCTAGTCTCCGCCATAGTCTTTCACGTTTACGCAATGAGTTAGTTTGACTTATACTTTTGAATTTCTGTTTTAAGATTTAATTGGAGAATGAAGGAAACTGCTTAACATTATTTTTTGTAAAATCAAAAAGAAACACTTAAGTTTATTTAAAACTAATCCGTTTTAAGTAGTTTAAATTTATCTTAGTAAATATACATAGTGGCATTCTTTGCAACTGTGTTGTTCCAGAAGTATATGTACGAAATTTATCATTTTAAATTCATTGATTAAATAAATAAATAAATAATAAAATACATTAAAGATTACACAGACAGCTTTTAAAGGGCAATATAGGTACATTAACAATATAGGCTGGATTAACATCAGTTGGGATTTCTTAATGCTACTTAAAATGTAAATGTATACATGCTTAATATTATATATGTATATATACATTTCCCATATTATATTTTATATTAGCTGCAAGTGGTAAAAAGCCTTGATTTTTGTATTTTTTTTTTTTTTTTTTTTTTTTTTTGCATGCTACATACATACGAACACACATATGCAAACATATATAAACTAAATCAATTTAAACACATATATTTAAGATGTTATCCATATACAGTCGGACCTCGTTATCCCGACACCCGGTTTTCACATCACTCCGCTTTTCACGTCAGTTTTTCAAAGTCCCGATTTTCTGTATATGATTTTAATGTAAATAAACTCTGGATTTTACATCGTTGAATAATTTTCAACTCCGGATATCCCGACGGTTTAGGAAAATTGTCCATTTTTTATAATCCATCTTATAAGCAAGGAAATTAAGCCGTAAGAAATGTCTTAGCCAAACTTTTCACAAAAATGTTCATAATACCCATTAAGATAAATGAGAAAATTTACTTCAATCGTTTATCTGAATAAATAAACTCACACACTATGAATGACCCACTTAAGCTCCAGATAGACGTATCACTCTACTCGCAGTTTTTTTGTTCTGGTCAGGCAGCACTTTCTTCTGGTTTCACAGCGTTTTCCACCCGACTAAAGCAGTAGCATTGTATTGCATTGAAACGATCAGAAATTATCTAACATCCATTTCTGAAACAAGGACTATTGATTACAATTCATTGTATAATATTGAAAAAAGAATTGTAGGAAGCACATCTAGGGATAAGCAAACCTTAATTGATTAATATTTCATGTAACATTAAAAAAACAAGTCATCATAAACCTTATTTTTATTCTTTTAAATTTTCTTTTTTTGCTTATTTTGTTTAATAATAATGTTTTATTGCTTAAAACTGCAAGAACAGTTATGAATTTAAAATTGTCTTAAATTAATTAAAAATACAGCTTTTTATAAACATATTTTTCTCCAACTCCGGTTACTGCGACACTCCGCTTATGACGATACTTTTTTCTGGTCATTAGAGTGTCGGGATAACGAGGTTCGACTGTACTAATTTAAATCAATTGAAGATATAGGCCAACCATGACTTGCACTATATTATTGAGAAATCACATAATGAATTGAAGCGGGACATCTAAAATGGCCAATCTATTTTCTCTCCAAGCGACAACAAATTAACTTATAATACGTACTACTGATATACAGAAGCATTCATTCTTCTAATAATGTTATCAAATCTTATTGAAACGTGAAATTGTATCTCTGGCGAAAAAACAGTTCAATTTGGATAGACCGGCCCATCCAAATTGATCTGTTTTCTCGTCACAAAGTACTATTTCACGTTTCGATAAGATTTGATAATAAGATTTGAATTTCTGACTTTATGATCCTTTTGCAGTATAGATTTCAATTTTTGGATAATTCGATAACCTTTGATTTTTTGTATCTTTGTAAGTGTAAAATTTTGTATTTTTATATACTTATTTGTATATGTTATCGTGTTTACAAAATCACTGATTATGAATTCTATGGCATTTAGAACTTTCTTCTTTTGTCGGCTCACTCAACAAAACTTTCGCACTTATTAATATATTTATTTATCAATCATTTCTGGCAATCTGTTAGAATTTGAGGGGATTAGGTGATGTTTTGACTTAATTTTTGATTGAGTTTTCGGTTTTGATTTTTGAGTGAGGTCGGACATAATGCTCGAAATTTAAGTTAAAAAAAAAAAAAAACGATTCTAAGATAATGATCAATTTACAGTGTAATGGATTTTTCTGCTGAAACTTAATTAAAAAAAAATAATAAACCTTATCAACATACTTTTATTTAAATTTTATTAATTTACTGTGAATTTTATGAAATTTCAGTGTTTTTTTCTCTAAGGATATTTCCGTTTTAAATGCAAGAAAACACAGAACAGAAGAGAGCAGAGCACCTACCCGAATGCCTGACCCAAAAGTTTATACTCGTACTCAAGGTTTGGGAGGAAATTGTCTACGACAAACCATCGTTAAGGATCCATACGATTCCACAATTAATAAATACTATCAAGCATGATATCATACAACACATCCCCTAATAATCATACCTGTAATACAAAATAATTTACACAATAAATCATTTTAACAATACATGAAAATAAAAAAAAATAAAATAAATTGTCATAACTCAGTAAGTTTTCATCGTAGAAGAATATAATTTTTTTATGTCCTTCTTACAGGCAAGTTAAAAGTTTTCTTAATTCAAGTTATAAAAAAAGAGGACCGCATAAAACATAAATTTCGTATTTTTATATATATACAAACCCTTCTAAAACAAATACCATATAAAAAGACTGTGCTTGATTTATATATTTTTTTGCAATTGGAAGTATTTTTCTTTTATTAACGGTTTAAGGGTGTTGGTCAGTGAGATCTCAAATTTCCCTCGTTAATGTTAAAAATACGGGCGTGAAATGCATTTATATTTAAAAAATATCTCATCAAGGAATTATGAGAATTTTTTTATTTGAAGTGTTAAAATATTACTTCCAGCTCGTTAGCTTAGCTAAGATTTTAACACATATGATTTGTACATAATCTTAAAAATATTAAATTAAGTACAAATTTTAGAAATATTTTGTCAAAAAAAAAAAAAAAAGAAAAAAAAAAAAAGCAGACTTTCTTTAGAAAAAAGAAGTTAAAAATATTATTTTTTTTTCGGGAGATATTTAAAAAATAAGAAGGCATTCCACGTGCATAAGTTTAACATTAACAAAGGGAATTTGAGATCTTGCTAATCACCCTTATAAAATCAAGTTAGGCTGGAAATCCCCTCTCTACACTAGAATCCCGATTATCCGAGACCGGCTTAACCGAGTTTCCGCTTTAACTGTTTCCGTTATTTTCCTCTGATGGACTGATGGATTCCATTATTATGAACTCATTATAAATGAAGTGTTAGTTGAATATGAAAGAGCAGTCGTAAAAAGTTAGAACTCTGATTTTCCGATCAGAATGGGGGAAAATAAATGTTTTTTGAAGCAAAATTAAGCAAAATTTACTGGCAAATTTTAGTGATAAGAAAAAATCTTAGAAATTGATAGCTATGCAGTAACATAATACTGCAGAAAAAAAAAACTGCAGCAAAATTGACATTCAACAAACAAAAAACTACCAAGGGCTTTTTCAAATAAACAACTTCATTTTCTGTTTTTCTTAAAAGTAACGGAAATATATACATCAAAAAAATGTTACTAGTACCATAAAATTTAATGAATTAAGTGAAAATTTATATTTCATCTCCTTAGTAGGTGACGATTTGTATAAATCCGGTTTATCCGAATTTTTTGCTTATACGAGGTGAGCTTGGTCCATATTAACTCGGATAATCGGGACTTTACTGTAATTCTAAACCTATGGACTTGGAGTACATCGTACTATCTTTCAAATTTCTCCTCGGAAATTTTTTTCTCTGTTTTCTGTATACTCTTCTGGAAGAATGCTTTTTTTCATTTTTATTGGTCAAAACATTTTTAAATACATGGTAAGCTTTATTTAAAGTGTTAAAATCTTACTTACAACTCGTCTACTTCGCTTAGATTTTAACACTTAAAATATAAAATTAAATATATGTTTCAGAAACATTTTGGCAAATAAAAGAGAAAGAAGCATTCTTCAAGAAGAACATACAGGAGACAGATGTTTTTTTTTCTTTGTTTTTTTAATTTTCCGAGGAAAAGTTATAAAATAGGGATGCATTCCAAGCCCAGTATTCGCATTAGAGAGGGGAATTTGCGTCCTGACTGATAACAAGTCTTAAGGGGTCTCAGGACTTAAAACTTCAAAATCTTTGAAATTTTAATTTTTTTTAGATATCAAACTACTATCTTTTCTGAACATTTTGATATAAATGTTTCCTCAAAATTCCCATTAGAACAGAAGTTATGGCTTTTAGAATTATACCCGCTCAATAGCTGAAGCGGTGTTCTCGAAAGTTTGAAGTTATTTTTCTCCAAATGACGTTTTTGGGCATAATGCGCACGATATCTCAAAAACGTCTAAATATTTTTTCATGAAAATTTCAAAACCTATGTTTTATGTTAGACTGCATAAACTGAACCTAAAATTTCTTTTTTATTGTTCAAAAAAATATTTTTTTAGGTGATTATGCTGTTGAAATTTTAAAAATTTTGGATTAGCTAAATGCAACTTTGCATTAAAAATATAAAAATGCTTTAAATGCAAATTTATTTAGGTTCAGGGTCATTATTATAATCTGAAGTATAAGTAGGCACCAACAATTTCATTCTAGTTGCAAAATTTATTTTGTAATCCTACGCGTAAGCTGTTATACGAATTTTCTGCTCGTCAAATGTGTGACAGTTTGAAGCCTCCTGTAAATGCGAATGCTGTATCTTGCAATTTTTTAAATACGTGAAATGAATGAACGTATACAGTCGTGGAAAAAGAAAAAGTAAACACCCCCTACTAACTCCGCAACAAATTATCGTAGAAGAAAGTTACTGGTACCGAACGATTGGAAATAAAGTCTACTTTCAAATGATGTACAGTCGAACCCCGTTATAACGAACTCCAAGGGACCAAAGGTTTTGTTCGCTATATCCGGTGGTTCGCTACATCCGAACAGTGAAGAAAAATGTTAGAGTTCACAAAATGTATAGCTCATTAGTTGCTATGTATATTCAATGATAATGTGTTACAAAATGATACATGAAATCTATTAAAAATTATCATTAAGTAATTAAATTGACTAAATCCATTACAATAAACTGACACAATACTAATTAAATTAACAAAAAATGAAGACAAATGGAAATAAATTCATTTTACTTTTAACTGTTGCTTTAATTGTTAGTCACACCTGCAGATTGGCTATCGTAAAAGGGACAGAATGCAGTTGTTTCTACCCTTTAATAAACAGACCTATCGTTGATTTGCACCGTGTTTCACTGACAGGCATACATTTTCTTATGAAATTAGAGTCGAAGTGTTGTTTTCACAACTGCGGAAAAGTTTTTTTTTAAAAAATTCAGTGGTCGACTGAAAAAAATGTTCGTTTTAGCCGATTCTTAAGATTTCGGAGGTTCGCTATAAAATGATAAATTAGCATTAAATACAGTAAGAAACCGGCGGGACCAAAATTTTCGTTCGTTATATCCATGAGTTCGTTATATACCGGGTTCGCTATAACGGGGTTTGACTGTATATAAAATTTGCTTAGGAGGCCATCTACAAATTAAAATGAACTATAACTTCATTTTTTTCAATGGCAATACCCAATTCTGACAGCATAAATGAACTCTACACCCTTCAATTAGCCTAAAAACAAATTTTTATGCAATTCGTACCATAAGTTTCCGAGAAATTAATTATTTTAAAACGAGCGTATATTAAGGGCCAAATTGAAGTTGGTACTCGATTGCTAACCGAGAGAGCCCCCTAACCCTCTTGAGAGAACCCCCTTCTTGATCAAGGCACCTTAAGTAGTCAATGAAGCCTGTTAGATGACAAAGGCAGCAGTAGAAATTTCAAAATATCTACTCACTTCTATCATAGACGGCCCCTTAAACCATCATTTTGCCGTTTTTTAAGCATAATTTGAAAACTATTTGGAAGAAAAATGTGAAATTTTGGATTTTCATAAAGCAGGACTTAATAAATTGAAATTCATCAAAAAAATTGTAGGTCGCAAATCATAATTTTTTCGAATATTGATTTCATAATTCGTATCATAAAATTATAAAAATTGTAAATTCAGCGTATTTATGTTTGGGCACATTAGTTTTATTGCTACACAAAAAATTAGCACATTAGGAGCATAATTTCAGGAGATGTAAATAAAAATATGAAAATGTAATTTAACATTAGAAGTACTAAATTTGGAATGTTTATAATTCAAAAACCTATCATTCAAATGACTTGAAATTTGGTGTCTTGGCATAGTTTGAGCCGAAAATTTGAAATATATCGTTAAAATTGGGTATTGCCATTGAAAAAAATGAGGTTTGGGTTCGTTTTAATATGTAGATGACCCCCTAAGAAAATTTTATATACATCATTTAAAAGTAGACTTTATTTCAAATCGTTCGGTACCAGTAACTTCCGTCTACGATAATTTGTTGAAAAGTTAGTAGGGGGTGTTTACTTTTTTTTTTCCACGACTGTACTTATATCTTCCATCCTCCAAAAAATTTTGTTTTAAAATCATATACATTTTAATATATTAAATGTTAAAAATGGTCTCCCCCCCCCCCCTTTTTCCCATTTTAAGAGTCCCGAGACCCCTTAAGGGATAATTATCATAACCTCTATTTTGGATCACTTGGTATATCAGAAAATTAGTAAAAGTTTTTTTCATGTGAACATATTTCCATCAGTCCTCCTGTCAAGCTACTGTTTATTTTTATATTTTTATTTTTTACACTACCATTATTTGAAAGAATATTAAATAATATTTAAGTATTTTAAAAGTTTAAAAATTAATTGTAAATATTTTCATAGCTGCAGTTTCGAACTAATGGAATACACGTATCTCCTGAAGAAGCACAACAACCTACTTTAGAAATAACTTTGTCGCTATATCCGCACAACGCAAAAAGTGAAAGCGTCCTATCAAACAGCTTAATCTGTCATATCTTCGCTTCCCATATTTGACTAGCAAATATCGCAAATGAACGCGGTTTGAATGGGGGTGTCAACGGATCTTTAACATGGATATTGTTTTAGACAATGCGATTATATTTATAGCTGTGCGATAAGATATGGATCGAGAGATCTTATTTAGAACATGGATGCCAAATTACAGCTGTCTCACTTGTGTCTGCATCAAGACTTTCTTGCGATGCTGTAAACAGAACCATTCTTCTTCACAGCTATTGTCTTAAGGGGAAAAAGTCTAAAATGTATATACTATTAGTTTGCCAGCCTTTTAGACAGGTGATATTTAACATAACTATCGATTCCTATCCGGAAGAGTTTGAGACTTTCACTTGCAACCTATTAATTTAAAAGAAGTACTAATTTATTTTTAACGGTACACTTATCTGAGGCACTTTTCCCATTAAGTAAATGTGTCGTTGCTCTTTGTGAAGTACCTAAACATCAAAATATATTTTGAGTATTTTTAAACACTGTTAGAATTAAAAATTCTTTTTAATAAAACACACACTTTTTTGGAGTTACTTTTAACCCTTTATCTACTGAATTATGAATTCACGAAAATTTTATCTTTTAAAGCATTTTACGTGAAATATTTAAACAAAATTAGAAAAATTACATAATCGTTTAATAAATTTTAGAAGGATTTTAGAAGTATTGATGGATTTAGAAGGATTAATTACATTTTAATTTATAGTGATTTTGTGCAATATTTATAACCCTACTCAAATCTTTTATTTTAAATATTTTTATTAGTATTTTGTAGAATTAGGAAGTGTACAAATATAATGTTCTTACGATAGAAATATAGAAATACTTCCGAATTAAAAATTCCCCTCCCCCCCCCCCCCTCAGTGCTAGAAAGCTGAAAAGACGCAAAGGCAAAGGAAATCGTCCTTTTAAAAATATTTTTGTTTTTTGTAACCCATAATGCTTTTGGAACAAGATAAAGTAATGTATCTATAAATCATTCTAAACAGTATTGCTACTAATCGATGCATTAAATGAATTTTATAACAATTTATTTTAATGGTACTTATAAGTACCGTCAGTAGATAAAGGGTTAAAGACAATTTATTTTCAACGGTATATTTAACTGAGGTATTTTTTTTCATGAAGTAAATGTGTCGCGGTGCTTTTTAGCTCACAGTCTATCAAAACCTGAGAGCTAATGTGCCCGCAGGTTCTGTATGTACGTACGTATGTTTGTACGTAACGCGATAACTCTTGATAGAAATATCCGATTTGCTTCAGTTTTTGTAAATAGGTTCATTCTAATAAGGCGCTGCCTTGAATAATTTGGGGGTTCATTGGTTCAGTATAAAGGGGGGGGGGTTATCCTACCCTTAATTTAGATAAATGGGATTTTCAAGCAGAATTATCTGATTTGCTTCAAATTTGAAATACGGTTAATTCTGATAAGGCGCTTCCTTGATTAGATTTGAAGGTTCATTGGTTAAGTATAAAGGGGGGGAGGTAGGGGAGCCAATCCGCCCCCCCCCGACCTTAATTTTGCTATTTTTTTTTTTTTTTTTTTGTAGATTTCTTTATTTTTCGAGGGGCATTATTCTTTGAAATAAGATTATAATATACAATTAATGTGAATAGCCTGTGAGCTCAATACCGTCAGTTTAACTAGGTACTTTTCTTTTCTTTTCTTTTTCTTTTTCTTTTTTTTTTTTTTTTTTTGAAATATCTAACCACAGAAGCGTTTTTGGAATTTGCTTAAAAACTGTTATTGGGTTTGGGTTGTGTAACAAATAATGGCGGCAGCTATTGTTATTGAAATTTTCAACCCAAGCCTTTTAAATATATTTTTAATAGAATAACACGTTGTTATACGAATTGACATTTTATCAATAAGTGAGAAAGTGTCCAGGCTTTCCAGCCTTTTAGACAGGTGATATTTAACATAACTATCGATTCCTATCCGGAAGAGTTTGAGACTTTCACTTGCAACCTATTAATTTAAAAGAAGTACTAATTTAATTTTAACGGTACACTTATCTGAGGCTATTTTTCCATTAACTAAATGTGTCGTCGCACTTTGTGAAGAATCTAATCATCAAAATATGTTTCGAATGTGTTTAACCACTGTTATAATTAATAATTCTTTTTAATAAAACACACGCATTTTTTTGGAGTTAGTTTAAAAGATATAATTTATTTTTATCGATATTTTTCCATGAAGTAAATGTGTCGCTGCTCTTTTTGAAATATTCAAACATAGAAAAATATTTTGAATTAGCTTAAACTCTGTTATTGGGCTGTGTAAAATATAATGGTAGTTATTGTTCTTGAACTTTTCACTGTAAGCTTTTTAAATATTTTTTAATGGAAAAATACGTTGTTATACGAATTGACACTTTCCTATCTAAGTGAAAAATGTGCCTAGGCTGGGAGTAGAACTCAAGATGCCTGCTGGCTTAAATTGCCAACGCTCTATGTCTATTTAGCTACCTTCCGACACAATAGACTCAAAAAACTTTTTTGGCAAAACACCTGATCTGGCTTGTAGACAGTTCAACAGAATTTACCGCAGGTGATGGAACTCCATTTCTATTTAGCTGCCTGGGCCTATACAATACACTCATACAACTATTATGGGAAGAACATCTGGTGTGCCATGTAAACAATTCAACAGAATTTACCACAGGTAATGGAACTCCATTTCTTTTTAGCTGTAACTGGACCGACAACCGGCCGACGCAATATACTCAGACACCGTTTTTGGCAAAAACATCTGGTCTTGCATGTAGGCAGTTCAACAGAATGGACCTTATGCACACGGCCTGAGGTCGAGGCTAAAATTCGTCTGCTGGCGGTATTTACTGGCGGTGTTTAGCATAGCAGTGTATGGAGTGTGAATTATTAATGCTTGTTTGTTAAAAGTACCGCAAAAGAATTCTTTGATGCAGCAGCATATACTTAATATATTGTAATCTAAATTCAAAATGTTGTTCTGTATGCGAAAAAATTCCCTAAGTTTGCAAATTTTCAGTTAAAATATATGCACTCAATCTGGGTCAAGGCTAAAGTCGTCTGCTAGCGGTGTTTGCGCCTGCGCATTCCGGTATTCTGCCGGTGCAGTAACTAGAATAACAGATCATCATACCGCCAGCTCTGGCGTCTGACGTCACCTGAATAGAGTCCATTTATCGCAGATAAGGGATCTCCATTTCTGTTTAGCTATCTGAACCGACAACCGGCCGACACAATACACTCAGATAACTTTTTTGGCACAAACATCTGGTCATGCATGTAGATAGTGCAACAGAATTTACCGCAGGTAATGGAACTCCATTAAACAATGGATATGTAGATACAATTTATTATTTGTAACACAATCAAACTGTTTGTTAAAGATACTAAACGAATTGACATTTTTTCAACTGAGTGAAAAAGATTGGCAAAATGTTCGGGTTACGATATTTACAACAGAATTAACTTAATGTGTGCATGAAATCACAAAAAGTGGCAGAAGTACAAAGTAAATCGGTCGCTGCATCGTATGATGTAATATCAATTGTATTCGGAAAAGTGGATCGTCTAATTTAGCACTGATTGAACGCTGATTGTTGACACTACCACCTGAAATGAATAATATCAGAAGATGTCGTGAATATGGCAACCATACGCATCTAACCATTGATAAATTGAATGACCATTTTTCGGAATACAATTCATATTACATACGGTGTAGCGACCGATTTACTGCCCACTTCTACACTTTTTGTGATTCCTGAACATTTTGCATAGAATAAGTAAATTCTGTTGTGAATATCGTTAAAATATTTTCATTGTTGTTAAAGTTATGACCAAAAATATATTCCATCTTAAAATATTAATAGTGCAGTTGCATATTTTTCTTGCTGTTATAGAATAAATAAAATGAAAACCTTTGATGATCTTCTTTACTCCCGTAGTAAATGCTCACATCAGTAGTCATTGTAAGTAATTATTTCAACCATAAGTAGTACTTTGTTTACTTTAAAGGCGGCATTGGATCCTTTACTTTCTTGTTTTTACTTCTAAATATAAATTTCCCATAACTTAACCATGGCAGCTTAATAGATACGTTGTAAATTTAGCTACACCAATTAATAAATTACTTGGCTGGATAGCAATTCAAAATTACATTAAATGAGTTATCTATTTACCTACTTATCTACAGTGTAGGGATTCCATTTTGGCTTGGTACATCACATTTGAAGGGCACAACTATTCATGACTTTTGTGATACTAGTCATGGCATTCGCTCTCTGATCACACTGCTACAAACATGCAAGGGAAATCTTGTTTCTGGTCTCACTACTAAAGTGAGTCTACGTAGAGGGAGTCACTCTACGGCAATACTTTATTGCCCTCTTATCTTTAATAAAAGCCACTTGCATATTATTGCCTTTTTGAACTTTATTGAATCTCTTATGGCCTGTGTTATTTATAATTTTGCGCAATGTACTTAGTAGTTCATCCGACTAAATTTGTTGGACTAAAAACTAATTTAATTTAAGCTATCCAGTTTTTAAATTCACTGTCTTTAAAGTAATAAAATTTCACCACAATAGTGGTAACATATTTTTTTTTTAATTATCATCAATGTAGGATGTATAATATAGACAAATTTGTGGAAAATCCCTTATCGCCCAGCTAATTTTAGAAAGTAACAGAAATGGAGCTCGCTATATCACCGATATCTTCCTGAATTTTCACTTTAATTGACTGGCTTTTTTATGTAAGTTGCTCTATACAGATTACTGCTAAATTATGAAAGACAAAATGTGCTATTATTCGCGCATGCACAGTTAAAAATTATTTCGTACAAATATTCATATATTATCAAATATTTAAAAAATACATTTTTTAATTGCCATATAATATTTTTACTGTACTTTTGAAAGTGGCACTAAATTTTGTGAAGATTGCGCGTAAAAATATTTAGTAGTTAAAGAGACATTTTCTACACAACTAAAAGGCAAAAAAGAAAAATCATGCATCAAGCATAGGTTATGAAACACATCCCAGCAGATTTAGTACAGACGTGTGAAAATTATTAGAATAATTGTGAAATTTACATTAAAATCTTGTTATATTAAAGAAATAATACATTTAAAAAATATTGATACATTTAATATTTAGTGTGCATTCCCTTGTTTTTTATTAAAGATTCGATACGTCTTGGCATATTTTATATGAGTTTTTGGCAATTAATTTGTATTTCGTTGCCATGATGCCAAATTTGGATGAGTTTTTCTATCAGAACATTATTGTTTGTGATGTTGCATTTCTTTAATTTTATTAAAGAAAACACTTCCATGGCCTAGATTTGTTTGGTTTGTGTTTATGACGGCCGATTATCAACACGTGGGATATAGGCCCTGGGGGGAGTGCCCTTCGTGGGGGTCTTTCTAAGGGAACCTAACCCGTATTTACGCATGGGAAACCACGGTTTCGGAGAAAACCACGAAAACTCCGAAACGGTTAGGCCGACGGGCGCGATTGGGTTCGAACCCAGCACCTCCCGTCTACCAGCTTCGAGAGCAGAACCTCTCAGCCACTGGTGGGGCTCCATGGCCTAGAAACAGTCCAGATATGAACCCCCATAGAGAAACTTTGAGCCATTGTAAAGAAACAAATAAAGAAATGCAACATCACAAACAAGACTGGTCTGATAGAAGGACTCATCCAAATTTGGCATAATGACAACGAAATACAAATTAATTGCCAAAAACTCATACAAAGTATGCCAAGACAAGTATGCCATCATTTCTTTAATAAAAAACAAGGGGATGCACACTAAATATTAAATGTATCAATATTTTAAAAATATTTCTTTAATATAACAAGTTTTTAATGTAAATTTCCAAATTATTCTAATAATTTTCACACATCTGTATACTGTAAGAAAACTTCACTGTTTAATAAGACGAAAGATGGTGTTTGGAATACGTATAACATATTTGAAAACCCAATTCCAACAATTACCCTCTACAGTCGAAAAATATATCTAAATTATTTTGTCCAGCACTTTATATATATGATCTACAGAAATATGTATCTATACTACATTGTATGCAAAAATTTAGTTCCGTTAAGGGGTCTCAGGTCTCTTAAATCTTCAAAATTTTTGAAATTTTAATTTTTTTTTAGATGTTAAACTCCTATCTTTTCTGAACATTTTGATGTAATTGTTTCCTTGAAATTCCCATAAGAACAGAAGTTATGACTTTTAGTATTATACCCGCTCAATAGCTGAAGCGGCGTTTCCGAAACTTTGATGTCATTTTTCTCCAAATGACGTTTTTGAGCATAAAGCGCACGATATCTCAAAAACTTCTGAATATTTTTTCATGAAATTTTCAAAACATATATTTCATGTTAGTCTGTATTAACTGAACCTAAAATTTCATTTTTATTGTTAAAAAAATATATATTTTTTAGGTGATTATACTGTTTAAATTTTCAAAACTTTGTATTAGCTAAATACAATTTTGTATTACAAATATAAGAATGCTTTAAATACAAATTTATTTAGGTTCAAGGTAATTACTACAGTTTGAAGTATAAATTTGGCACAGAAATTTTATTCTAGTTGAAAATTTATTTTGTAATCCTGCGCGTAAGCTGTTATACTAACTTTCTGCTCCTGAAATTACTGACAGTTTGAATCCCCCTGTAAATGCTAATTCTGCATCTTGCAAATTTTTAAATACATGAAATGAAAGAACATACTTATATCTTTAATCCCAACAAAAATTGTGTTTTTAAATCTTATACATTTTAAGATATTGAATGTCGAAAATGATCTTTTTTTTTCATTTTTTCCATTTTTAAGAGTCCGCAGCAAAGAGGAAATTGCTGGTCAGCAGCAAGATAGGTGCTGGCAATGATGAAGAAGTGTTGGCTAATGAACTACCACTACATGACCACTGCTGGACAACTTCAATCAACTTTGCTGTTGGAAATCATCAGATAAAATTCTGGTGGGCTTCCGTTTTATCTCATGCGCTGGCCCACCACTACATGGAAGTGCACGAACTTTTGCAGTATTATTGCTGGGAACCCTTACGCTAGGTGGCGTTGCGAATATCGAAGACATTGAGTATTTGAACACAAATTTGAAATGAATATCTTAACACAATTTATGTTGTGAAGCTAATTTTTTTAAACTGTAAATAATGTAGCACCACTGCTACCAACAAAATAAATAAGTAAATGAATAACTTAATAAATTCTTTATTTCAACGCACTTTTTTTTTCTCCTTAAATCTGGTTTTACTAAGCTACAAAGGATTTCGGTTTTCATAATTTACTTAGTTGAGAATCAATAATAAAAAAAAAGCGTATGAAATATATAGGATTTCTATACAATACAATAATTTCTATACCAATTTAATAATTGGGAACGTAAATCACAAAAGAAACAAACTTAAAATAGTGTAATGAGAACTTGAAAGCTACCAGCGGTCGTAGAATACGCTGAAAGTACTTGTTCATGTCCGATCACGAAAACGAAACAGCACCGAGCGCGGTTAGTACTTGGGAGGGTGACCACATGGAAACCGCTGCAAGTTTAAATAATTCGATAGACATTTCTATTACAGATACTTCTACAGATATTTCTATAGCTCTTGGTGAAACTAGCTTATAGAAAAAAAGGCCGTAATTCTATAATACTTTTTTTTATATAGAATTCTGTAAGAAATTTTTGTAAGGGAAAGTGCTGTGCCGGCAAAGGAATAGCAGTGGGATAGGGACTAGCACAGCAGGAAAAGTGCCAGATTGAAGTAATGTGATGGCATACCAATGCTGGCCTGCTGTTGGCCATCACTGATGGGCCAGCTGCATTCCGCACGGACCCTTTGCACTGGTTTAAGTAAACACCATTGTACTTTACCGCTGATGGCAGTGCTGGCTGCCATCTTTTTTCTAGCTGATAGCCCGCTGTTTCTTTCTTTGCTGCGTCTTGAGACCCCTTAAGAAACGTATCGTACAGTTAAAAATTTCCCTTCAGCAATTTTCGCCAATAAACAGACAAATACTTCAGATGTTATATGCAGCCCTGTATATGATACACAGAATTATTTTGAGTTCTCCTGTAATGGTCTATAGTATTTATATACATCACGAATTATGCAAAAATTTAGTTTAGTTTGAAAACGCACAGCAAAGTCAAAAACGGACTTCGAGCAATTATCGCTCATAGAGAGTACTCCAACCGAATTCTTTTATGTGCCCCTGTAAATGACCATAAATGCAATGCACAGAATAATTTTCAGTGAACAACTTACACTGTACCTCAGTAATGCATATAAAATCTATTATGTTTGAAATAGTGTAACATCATTAAAATGCACTGTAAACGATTTTTCCTGTAGACCATTATGTAACAGAATTATTTTGTGTGTCCCTGTAAATGAATAATAAATATCTTGCACCCCATATTTTAGCGAAAGCATATTTTGGTGCACCACAGAAATGCATTACAATTTCATTACGTTCGAAATGGTGTAACACCATTAAAGTACACTTAAAAGATTTTTTCCGACGAAGCGTTATGTAACGGAATACTTTTGACTGTCCCTGTAAACGAACAATAAATGTTCAATAAAAGTTCTAAAGTAGTGATAAAGCTATATTTTATGCAATATTTTCCGTGACACGATATTACAACAATATATATATATTATAAACTACTAACAGAAAATGTATTTTGTACTGTTCATAGTATATCTCAAATAATTAATATGTTATTTATCAAATAAAATATTTATGTGATTAATTTCCGGTGGTATTTACTATTCTTCTTATTAAAAGATTGTAAACGGTTTAAAATTTATTTTGTAGTGCCTTTTCTATTATTTTTTTTTAATTTGTATTTTGAAATATGTGATAATAAATAATCAACAGTAATATTTTTCTTTCGTGCGAAAATGAAAATAAAAATGCTATTTTAAACATGAAACATGTAGTAAATCTGCAGAATAGGGGCCTCTGCAAACCATTTTATTATGACTTTTTTTTCTGTATTTGGTGATTTATATCAATGGATAGGTATCTTGATATATATAATGATATATATCCGATATTTATTTTCAAAACACCATGAAGTTTGATATTTTCGTATGTTTGATACTTATTCTCAAAATAATGCGTATGATATTTTTGATATTTTCTGTCAAAACAAATGTAAATGAATTTTTTAACTGTTATTGACTGTGTCATTCTGTAGATAACAACTTTTGCTTTGGCAGTGACTTTTTTAGGACCCCGACCACTATCCTCCCTAAAAAAAAATCTTTTTCAAGCTTTACACTTAAAACTGAATTTTAACCTATTTATCCCTAGCGTCCCATTTTTGGGACGCTTCGAATTTTAAGAAATTTGTATAATTTTCTTCTTTTTTATACCATGAAAATTGTATGAAATTATTATCAAATTATTATCTATAAATGTCTTTATCTGTTACCGAAAGATGGTAGCATAAGATGGATATTTATTTGCTTAAAATGAAGACTTTTTTCGGGGTTTATAGATTTTTCACTTTCAAGATGACGAAATGAGAAAGTAAGTTTATTTTTGTTTTTTTTTCTACTAATTGTCCAAATAAAAAAGTCATAATCGTAGCTTGTAGACTTTTTTGAAATACGTATTTTTTTTTTAAATTGTGAAATTATGTGTTCAATCCCATTTTTATGCATTTTTTTAACGTACAAAATATAGGGCGCTAGGCACGAATGGGTACATATTTTTATTATCCATTTCGGGGACAGTTATTTAAAAAAAGGCCTTTTTCAAGATGATTATGAAAGAAATTGTTTTTAAGCCTCAAATACAATTATTCTTAGTTTATTATTACTAATACTTTTTATGTTATTAGTCTCTGTAAAGAAATATCTATATTTTTTTAGCAATTCATAAAAATGCAAATTATAGTATATAATATACGATTTAAAAGTTTATTTTATATAAATATAGACAAAACACATAATTATGCATATTATATTATTCGTATTCCGATATTTTGTACGTTTACATTTTGTCAAATAAATACAAAAAGTTTTTAGCATAATTTTTTTAGTATTTTTCCAGTTCATTTTGCAACATTTTAAAGTGATTTTACTAACAAATTTGAGAAAACAAAAATTCAGGCACAAATGGGTTAAAAAGTAGAACCAATACTTATGTCGGACAATATTTACTTAAAGCAACTATTGAAAGATAAACTGTGTAATTTAGAGAAGTTATTCACAGCTTTCATTAGAATCTTTTCTGGTTTTAGTTTTCTTCAGTATAAGCTGTACAACAGGTTAGGGAATGAACATGCTTATATCTTGCATTAAAAATAAATGATTTTGTATGTACTTTTGTTGCATAAAACATAAAATTTTCTTGAAACTTGATATTAAATCCTATAGTTCGATTTTTGAGAGTATAAAATGCAAACTGTGTCTGTTTTCACTAGTCATTGTGAACTAGAAAATATTTAGATCAAGGTCTTCAACATCTATTTTGCAAAATATTTAAATTCCTAAAATATCTAGCATCCTGAAATCCGCAATTTAATAATTTTAGATTATATGTATATTTCAAAGCATATAACATTTCCAAAAGATTTAGAAAACCCAACTTTTAAAGCCTTTAAATACTAAACTCCATTCCATACAATTAGCTCTGTACCTATTTATTGTTGATTTTTTTAGAATAAAAATATACATTTTTTCATAGGGGTAGGGTTTATTCTAATTTTCCGAGATGTGTTTGGAGCTCTAGGAGTTTAGCGTTTCTGGTTTTTGCTGTAACGGGCTATACTTATATAACGTTATCAATTTTCTGGTAATTTTGTTCCCCCTCTCTCCTTTAGATATCATACGTTATCATTCCTCGAATCCCCCCCCCCTCCGTAATGATATCGTTATCAATGTCTAAAAATCAAATTTTCATTTTTTGAATCTTTTTATTTTGTTTAGAGTGATGTACAGATATGGTTATACATTTATTATTTGCATACTTTATTGATTCAAATAAGGCGAAGTCAATAAAATATCACTTCGCATTTGAAATAACTTTATATCAAATAACACTTAAAAAAAATAGTTGCTATTTAAAAATATTTAATAATAGCTTTTTGTTACGTAATGTATTTAACAGTAATTATGTCTTTACACTTGCCCCCGCACGGGTGGGAGTGGTGGGGCAAACAGAACTTCTTATCAACTTGACAGGTGGACAATTTTCTCATTTATTTACCAGTAAACACAACAAGTATTATTTCAAACATACTTCGTACCTAATTTCTCGAACAGCAAATTATATATTCATACACGTATGACAGAAGAATAGGAATGCAAACCTTGTGGCTGGATGGTTGGTTGGTTGTGTTTTGACGGCCAATTATCAGCACGAGGGATATAGACCCTAGAGGGGAGTGCCCTCCGTGGGGGTCTTTCTAAGGGAACCTAACCCGTATTTACGCTTTCAAACCTGGTGGTATTTCATATTTTGGAATTAAATAATTTTATAATAATTTAATGATTTTAATAATAACTTTGTACCCGGTAACAACTAACTTTTAACTTTTGAACCCGGTTAAGACGCGTTTCAAGGGAGTGGACAAAAGTCGCGTATTAAGCGGGATCGCGTATTAAACGTGATTTGTATAATGGTGCAAAAACTGGGCTTATTTACACATCTAATCGTCTAAATGAATTTTAGAGCTTTTATTTATATGTTTACGGTTGAAAATTGTGTCTTTTTCGTATTTAGATAAAAATTTAATAGAATTAATGTTTTACTCATTCTTTCCTTTTATAGGACCGACTGGAATAACAACTGAAAATAAATAGGGATTCAAATATGGCTTTATTGTCGATAAATACATTACAATAAAAAAAAATAAAAATAATTTTCGTGCTGTAGTATTTTTTTAACATAAAGAAAAAAATATTAAATCTCTGAAGCACATTCCAGTTCTTAAAATCAAATTTCGTACTTGCCGGTTGGTTGGTTGTGTTTATGACGGTGAATTATCAGCACGAGGGATATAGGCCCAAAGGGGGGAGTGCCCTCCGTGGGTTTCTTTCTAAGGGGACCTAACCCGTACTTACGCTTGAAAAACCAAGGTTCGAAAAAAACCCACGAAAACTCCGAACGATTAGGCCGACGGGCGCGAACCCAGCACCTCCCGTCTACCAGCTTCGAGAGCAGAACCTCTCGGCCACTGGTGGGGCTTTAATATTTGTCATAATGAATATCATTATAATGCGGCCTACTTTTTAATATAAGAAAAACTCTCCTTTTTCATCTTTGTGTAAAAAATATTGTTAGCATAGCAAAAAGTAAAGAAAACACAAAATAATTATAAAACCGCAGTCGTATTTTGTTTAATCTTTACGAGTTTTTTTTTTTTAAACCTATAATTATGCATTATAAAACACAGTTGTGATGTGCGTAATTTAAAACTCACTAACAACAAGTCTAAACATCATTAATCATAATACTTTTTATAATGTATCTGAGCATTTTGAATTCGCCTATATCTCTCTACTATAGTAAAAACATACACGAAGCGAGAGACAAAAAAATGTTAGGTGCAGGGGCAGGATCAAAGACGAATTCCAGCGTTGCTAATTTAGAGGGTGTTTTTTTCTATTGAAATATCTACCACTATTTTTGATTAGTAATATTCGCCTTAATTAATCTGTTATTAAATAAAGTGAATAATACTATTCGTAAAACGTGTTTTTTGCCTGCATGAAAAAAATCTACTAAATTCACAACACTACTAGATGAGAGAGAAGGAATTTGCATCTTGATCAATGAATTCGCATCTTAAACGTGATTTTTTGTCCCAAAAGACCGAAAATTTATCGCGTATTAAGCGGGATCGCGTAATAACCGTTCGCGTATTAAACGTGATATTTTTACATTAGCATTATGGGCGATGCTCAAGGCGCTGGAAAAATTCCGCGTATTAAGCGGGATCGCGTATTAACCGTGAGCGTCTTAACCGGGTTCCACTGTATTTCCATAAAAATAGATAACAGACTATTTTGATGTAAAGAACAAGTTACAAATATAAAGAGAAAATTTTGATTGGATAAAAAATGATAAAGATATCAAAAGACAAACCCTCCTCCCCCCTAGAGATATCCTACGATATCATTTGCCAGAGCCGCCCTCCCCCCTAAAATTATAACGTTATATATGCACAGCCCCTAAGTTTATGCAAATTAGGCTTCGTTGACCAATCTGCAGAATATAAAAGGAGAAGCAAAAGCCTATATCAACGGATTTTGGTAAGTCCTGCCACTTCGGTAACCAAGACCTGTGTCGAATAATAAAAGTTGGGATTTCGACACGTGTTAGGTGGAATCAAATCTTGCTGAAGTGAGAATTCGCCGGTTGGGTAAGATACTTTAAATTACGCTTTGAAAAAATAAATTTCGTCAGCAACCACGGACAACTAAGCGCAGTAGAATTAGATTGTATTAAAGATTTTAAAGTAATTTTTGCATTGAAGCTAAAAGCAGTACATGAGCTTGGAAATCGATAGTGACTTGAATTGCCAGTGACCTACATGTAAGTAGAACTTTGACATTTAGTAATCTGCTAATTATTTTTAGTGAAGAATAAGTTAGTGATTGGTCTTTGTTAATCGCCGCATAGTATAGACTAAATTTGTCAAGTGATTCTACGACACGCCTTACCCGCTTAGATCAAATAAATTAGTTTTAACTTTAAAAAACTGAGTCATGACGGAACTTCCAGGTAGAGGCCCTTTACGGGTACGCTACAACCTTGATCATTGATTCTATTGCGGAAGATTACCTATTATACACACGGAAAAAAAAATATTTTGTTGAAATTACTAAATTTTGGTTCATATAGCTCCATCCAAATATTTTGGTTGGAATGAACAAATTTTGGGTGAACTAACCGAACGATTTGCTGAATTAACAAAATAATGTGGTTAATCTAACCAAAATTTAATCATTCCAACCAAAATATTTGGATGGAGCTATATGAACCAAAATTTATTAATTTCAACAAAACAGTTTTTTCCGCGCATTTTTCAAATATTTCGTAATCGGAAAGCAACAATGAATGAATTATTTTAATGATTTTTTTTCTGACTTGTTATGGAGTAGAGTTGCTAGGTAACTGTTAAAGTAAAAGAGAAAGAATATTTACTTTTAGTAGGAAAACTATAAAATTGAAAAGTTAAAATTTTTATATTTTTTGAACAGATGCACGAAATTCCATTAAATAATATATAAATATTTTAGAATCTCTGATATATGTATTGACAAAATTTTAAACTTATCCGAGTAATTTAAGACCCCAATTGAGAAATTTTAGCATCCATAATTTAACATTTAAATCATTTATCCAAATGCGCCATTTCATTTTCAATGAATGGTGAAATTTGAAAATCGTCAGAATTCTCATAGGAAGGCATTATGACGTAAAAGAAAACGTCCTATATTTTCGAACAAATGAACTAAATTTAACCAAAAAACTTATACAGCTAATTCCGGGTACCTCACTAACCTACCCATATGCCTAACGTAATTACAGACTAATCGGATGCTTTTTGCATCAGTTAAAGCGAGACTTACACGCAAAGAGACAGACACCAAAAACTTTTCGGGTCTCTACAGTAAGTCTTACTGATATCTCGGCAAATATAAAGGAAAAAAACATTTTTAATTTGTATAGATGGTGTTTAAGATTATTTTCAAGAATCATAAATGTACTATGCTTTCGTGTGTGAAAATGACATCATTTGTAGATTTTAATTCATAAAATTGAAATATTTTTCTATTTATTGTATCAAAACTGTCATTTTCAAAGATTTCATTCCACCTGCTGCGAAATTAGAAGCAAATATTTTCAAGGCACGAAATGCTTTTCACGTGTGTGCTGCAGTTGTTTGCTTCTCCATGTGGCCTTTTTATATGAAAATGATATTGTTAAAAATCATTCAATACATTAATAAAGCTACAATATTTTTTTTATAATTGCACGTGAATCACGTAATTTTCGAAATGTATTTTTTTGTTATAAGGAATTTAATAATTTCATAATACTTAATTTCATAAATAATAAATTAATTTATTCATAAATATAATTAATTAATTCATAATAATATATTTTTTCATTTCATAATAAATTAATTCATAATTAATTTAATTCTAAATGCAGCGTAAAATTAGATTTCCTTTCCTCTAAAAATCGAAAGATCTCGTGCAATCCAAATGCAACACATCTGGTTACCATTCTGTTAGTTATTACGCTAAAATACAGTTTTAAAGATTTAAGGACCGGTGACAAAACCTTATCTGAAATTAAGATTGTAATACGGTTACACCTCTATAGATCTGATACTAACAACATTTAATTGTGAAACACTATTTCTGCAACGTTGAAATAAATTAACAATATAACATTAAACAATTTTTATAAATGTCGTTTTAAACAATAGAATTTTTAAGAATTCCAAGCGCAATTCAACGCTTTATTTGAAATTTAAAAGCATTATCTCTTTTTAACTGAAAAAAATGCTATTAGCCGGGATACGATCAAAGCAAAATCCTTGGCCTGCATTTCATTCATTTTATATATTATATCACTTCTATTATATCCAAATAAAGACCTCCTGTAAGTTAAATAGAATGGATGTTTCCTGAATGGAGAATTAAATGTAGCTAATTTGTTGGGGCCTTAGTTAAGAAATTTATTACACTTGAAAGAATATCAGCTATTACAATTTATTATTTAAACGCAGGAGATCGGACGTTTTTGAGGCTTTGTTTTGCTTTGTTGGTAGTTACCAACTAGCTACTGGAGGTTTAATATAGACAATAAAACTTTTCAAGGACGTATTACAATAGCTTAACTTTTTAAAAATCAGATCACCCCTTGCGGCATAAAAATAAGCCTAATTAACTGAAGTTTGTGCTCTAAAGAAAGGAGACAACAGCTTCGTGATCTAAGGTTTTCTTTTCATATACACTGTTTAAAAGATATGCTTATCAAGACATAAACTATCATTGATGGTAATCCAGAAATGCAATTGCAGTGGTCACTTAAAAAGAGAAAGATATGATGAACCTTATGAAACATGACAATTACGTGTATTTGCTGCTTTTTTTTATTTTCTTTTATATACAAAGAAGAAAGTAATGGAATCATGAATGTTTTCAACTTTCGGTTTTTCTGTGATTTATACGTTTTGGGATGTCCTTAACGCGATTTAACTATTTTTGGAAAATATCTTGTTGTTTGGCCGTGTGTATGACACACAAGCAAAATAATAAAAAAAAAAGCTTCTCACGGGTCTTAGAATTTTCATATCAGTACTTCGTAACACAAATCTTTGCCTCAACTAATGCCAAAGTTCCTATTATTGAATATGCTGAACATTATTTTTTAGAAATAATAGTATTAAATTTAAAGACCCCCTAGGGATCCTATGTAACTAAAATGTCCATTTTAATGGACACCAGATGTCAACAGGAGGCATACAAATATGTTAACAAGCGTGGAAAAACTGAGCACAAATACATTTAGTTAAAGCATTACGTAGGCAGAGAGTGTATTGAAAGTAGGGAAAAATAGGGTAAAACTGCAAATCTTTATTTGTTGCCAATTGAATCCATAATTTCGAACAGAATTTAATTTAATTTTGTGCAAATACACTGCATTTATCCTCATATAATAACATCATTGTAAATATACATATTTCTCACATTTTTATTAATAAATGATTTTCTAGAAGAAAGTCAAATCGTCTGGTCTTACCCGCATGAAAATATTAATTTTTCAGGAAATGAAAGAGGAAAATTCTTTTCTTTTTAAAAGAAACAAAATATTTTATTTTTCAAGCTTAACTGAGAGATTAAACTAACAACATTTCAATTATAAGTTTGATGATTTAATATTTCAAGATAAAAGGCTAATTATCTTCATTAGAGATTGAGAAATTGCACAAAGGAAGTTTACCTCGTTATCCACCTTATAAAGATCATATTAATTTTTCCCGTGTGGTATTGAGCGTTTTTTATTCAAACACTAGTTACTGACTCATCAAACATTGCTTTTCAACATCCTTCTTCATCCCAAATGCGATATCCTGTCTTACCCCAAAAGAAGGAGCATCAGAAAGCAACAGGTAATTATGCTGTTATAAATGCTAGAAACAATTTCATTTTTAGAAATACATTTTTATTAAATATTCTACACACAATAGTATAAAAAGTTACAGTGACTTCAAATGTATTCATATTTGAAAATTTCAAAAACTAGCAAGAGTTTTTTAAAAAAAGAGAAAAAGACTTTTCAACATAAAAATTAAAAAAATGTCAGTATGGAAATACCGTAATTACCACATCTTCTTTTTTTCTAGAGTTAGATATTTAAACCATTACCCGCTTTATGGCTTCTCAAATTTAATGAAAACTGAGGTATCCGGTTTTACCCTACTCACTGTTTTACTCTACGACTACTTTCCCCAATGCTAATTTTGCCCAAGTTTTCTCTTATGTATTATCCTCCATGTTTCTTCTTCTTGCAAAATGTCACGGATTTATATTTTTAATTTGATATACAAATCTCCATTCACACTGGTAAGTTTTAAATTAAGTATAACTGATTCAATTTTAAAGAAATAGTTCTCCAGTTTCTTGAGATAATCTTGATGAAGCAAAGGAAAATCCGTTTTAATTGGCCAACTTCGTCTAGAGGAGTCGTAGAAAATTTCAGAAAATGTAACATTTTGAAAATTAATGGCAGGGCTAACATTAGCACAACCTTTACATTAACACAACTTTATTTCGTATTTTACTTTGCAAACTTTTGCAATTTGCATTGATTAGGGGAGACTAGGGAGGGTTGACCATACGGGAGGCTTAATCCACCCATCAGTTTTCATATTTAAAAGAATTTCAGAGTTTTACGAATAGGTGTCAAGCAAAGCTACTAGAATGCTCAAACAACAGTCTTTGTTTCATACAGATACTCGAAATATGTATGGAAAAAATCAATTGTTAAAGGTTTTACCCTTAAAGTTGTGTTTTTTAGAAATATTTTGTAAGCTTTTTTCAGATAAAATATATCATAGAAATTTAAGTAAGTAGCTTTTAAGTAATGCATAAATATCGAGCTTTCATCCAGGCATAAAGATTGTACAATAAGTTAGGCTTAACATAACAATGTGCAATTCTAGAACAGGGATATATGGGGAGGCTTGACACAGTCAATGTGAGGGAGGGTTGACCAGATGCTCAAGTCTCCCTTAATTAAGTGGTTTTGGAAGTCTTTTTATTATACACTGTGCAAAATGAAAGGTTAATGGTTATATAAAAAAATGTACATTTATTCTGTAAAGCTACAGTAAAATGGGATGATGGAAAAAAATGCTTAAAACTGATTAAAGAAAAATGTGAAAAATTGATATAGTATCCACTGCAAGAAAAAATTTAATGAAATAAAAATGGGGAAGTTGATAGGAACTTTTTTACATTTAAATATTACTTACAATAGGTAAATAGAAGCAGTGGAAATTAGAAAATATGAAAGCAGCAGTTTTAACCCTTTCAGCGGCAGTTCTATGTTTATGAAACCACTTAAATTTAATTGCAAAACGCCACAATGGCACCAGAATTTTTCTACATTTTTTTTCATTTAATATGTATGTGAAATATAGCCTTTTTCTTATTTCCAAGTTAATTTGTTCGTAAATTCCGGAGCCAGTCGTTTATTTCAACATTTTAGTGCTGAAAGTACTTTACCACTGAAAGCGTTAAAAGATGTTAATGATAACTTAAATACTCATGCGGCTGCAAAAGAACATAGCCTCGATCGAAAAACTTTAGGAAGGTCAATAGACAAATCTCACCAGGATGAATACAGTGAGATGAAGCCAAACTATGTGAAAACTAGAGTTGTCAGATCGAGTGACACAAAAAGTAGGACAAGGAGACAAAAAAAGGGGGACAGTGGCTCCTAAATTAGGTCATAATAATACATGAAACCCTATGAAAATGGAACCTGTCTCTAACGGAATACTATCTTAAATGTCGAAATTTCATTTTCCCTGCTGTATAATTGTACCTGCTCAGACAAAATCATGTTTAAAACAAAATTTTTTCTCCTGTGACTTGCAATTACGTCTAAACAGGTTTGTTTAAGCATCATATTGTCAAAAATATATTTTTTATAATAATTATAGCATGTAGCATAAAGTTATTTTGCTTTTTTTAATCTGATTTTATTCCTCTTCACAAATATTTCAATATAAAACAAAGTGGGTCAAGCTTCCCATATAGTGGGTCAACCCTCCCATATGTGGGGAGCCTTGATCCATTATTTTCTCATGATTAAAATCAATGATTTTTCAAATTTCTTATATATTACACTTATGTAGAAATTTTATTTTGATAACTGATTGCATAACGAATAAAATGATATATAAAACTTTATATGTTCAATATTTAAAAAATAAAAAATCATTTTGTAAAAAGTGGGTCAACCGTTCCTAGTATCCCCTGCTTCCCTACTTTGCTTATCTCCAACATGTAAAAAAAAAAAAAAAAAAAGGGGAAAAAAGGAAAAACTTTTTAACTCTTTGAAATCGTCTTTATAATCTTGGTAATAGAATGCATAGATCTTCTCTCAAATTTTAACTCTAGTTACTGTTTCAACGCACTACATGCTGAAAATATTGAAGCAAAAGTGATCAGAAGACTTTTTCGCACTTAAATGCAGTCATGTTCTATTTTAAAATAATATGCAATATACTTTTTTGCCAATATCAGGAAAACAGGCAAAATTATATTAAACTTATTAAATTTCAGTGTATATCGCTCAACAGGTGGAATTCCTTTGCTGTGTTTTTTGCGGTTTCAGTGATAACTATATTTGCTTATCTATGGGATGGGATTTCACTCAAATTAATATGTAGTATGTTTATTAAAAAAATTATTTTCCCTTTTGTTAAGGATGACAACACAAAATGTGTAAAACGAGAAGTGTGACTAGTTTATTCAGCTGTTTCAGAAAATACATTATGATATAGAGTCAATGACCGATATAGGATAATTTTAAGAAATTAAATAAAAATTTAATATCAAATGTGCAAAAATGGTGACGAAGAAAGGAAAAAAAAAAGAATCATAAAAAAATAACAAGTAATTAATTAAAAAAAAAAATCCATGAATTATAAAAAATTCCTTATTTTGTCTCAGTAGATCTAACAAAAATGGAAACAAGGAAATGGACTAAAACAAAAAAGAAATTTCAGCTTCCGGAAAACGATATGCTTGTATTAGTATAATGACAGATGACGCGACGGCGCTTGAATCGATTTAACAGGTTTTACCTTCTCTCCTATCGTAACTAAAATACATTCAATGAAATAGTAACAAAAATATAAAAAAAATTTCATACAATTAAAAAATAAGATGAATAATAAATAATGATTAATAAAATATATACAACATAGGATTTAATTAATGTCACTGAAATAACTAAAAGAGCTCTAATATAATAGATTTAGGAAACACTAAGTTGATGGTTATATTTATTATGTACATCTGAGAGGTATTTGGGAACATTAGGAAATAAGTGTGATTAAAGGCGGATTTCTATAGCTTTTACTTTTTCCAAACTTATTACATTAACACTGGAACTAACAGAAGTAAATTAATGTAAAGCATCTGGCTTAGCCTTAATCGATAAAAAAGGCGGAAAGGGAGGAGGAGAAGAAGACGTTTCTTGTTCAGTCCACATTACAGTCTAGTAGAAGACTAATTACATTATGCACACAAGTTTGTCTGTTACTATATTGACCTTTATGTATCGGATTATTTTCAACGCATTTTCTCATGAATCTAGTTTTTATCTTGTACATAATGCATCCAACGGATTAAATATTGAATGGAAAACTTATTTCCACTATACAGGCAGTGATGCAGTGGAGGGTATACGGTGGTATACGCCGTATACTTTCTGGATTTTTTTTAAGGAGCATCGTATACCCTCTGTTTTTCAAAAAAGTTATAGTATATATACTGTAAATACCTCTGCCTTGAGCGTGTACCCTCTGCTTAGAGCGTATATCCTCTGCCTTTTTTACGACTACACCACTGTATACAGGGTGCTTAAAAAAAGATGGAAAAACTTTAAGAAGTGGTAGGTTACATTACAACAGACATTTTTTAAAAATAGGAAATAATTATAATTTAATAGGTAGTAATTTAGTTATTCAATGAAAAATACTTAAGCAAAACCCAGATTTTTCGTTCATATCTTTAACAATAATGAATATATGAATACGATATTTTCAATAGACTTGTTTTTTCTGGAATGTGATGACACTGCGTTAAACACTATGATTCGATCAATATTTTCTTTTAAGCAAGACTTAGCTAGATACTGCATAATTCGGAATGTAGCTGTCACTTTATATATACACACTCATCGAATTATAGTGCACTTCCAGCTCTTCTCATGTCAGCAAATTTCACTGAAAGTGAAGAAAGTTGGATGAAAATAATCGTTCTAATATCCACATTACTATTAAAATTACAAACGAAAATGTATTCAAATTTGATTCAGTTCATTGAAATGATTCATTCATTGAAATGATTCAGATTGTCGTGTGATGTAATCTCTTGAAATTTGTCCCACTTTCATTTTGGACATTTAGAGGAGATTGCTTTGAGACTTTTATTTACTATTTTTATTTCTGTATTGACATAATTGTTAAACACATATAACTCTTGTTACAATTTTATTCCTTCTTAAATATTTTATTAATCTCTTTTCCCGAAATCCATACGCTTTGTTACACTTGCTCCACACGACGATATAAATATAGCGCGTTTCCGCCGCCTGACAGTGTAAGATTTTGCGACTCTGGTCAAAATTCAATTTATGAAAATTATCCATATTAAAATAATAAAAAACTAATCTTACTAGAGGTAAAATTGTTCTGTATTATGAAAAAATATATCTTTACTCATTACATTGTACAATTTAAGCCATTGTTTTTCCATCATCATAATCATAATAAAAAGTTGTTTTGTCATTTTCATACGTTGACATTTGCGTAGTGTTATTGTATTCAGTGCAGATTTTTTAAAATGTAGAACATATTTTCTATAAGAAGAGTTTCCTCGTATTAAAAAAATAGTAATCAATTTGTTACATACTGCCCTAGCTACCAATGTTATCATAAAGTGAACCACTGTCATTTTTCGTTGTTTGCTTCTTTATTATTTATGTATTCGGTGACCGTATAAATGTTAAAACTTCAGGGTGAATTTCAGCCACTCTATAATTTTATTGAGATTTTAGTGCCATGATTAGTAATGTTTAAGGGCAGATATATTTATCTCATATCCACATGTCATGTAAAATTATATAAAATCGCTCAATAAGAGCTTATTAACCCCTGTTATGCTAGCGGTCACAGTTAAGCATCCTTAAAAAATCTTCTTTTTCGATTTACTACATTACTATTATTTTGTCATTGTTTTGGAGTTTTTAATAATAATCCTCTTTCAGATCTAAATCTTTCAATTATATTTTTTTCTTTCTGCGATATACTTCATTTTTCTTCAGGTTTTCGGAACTGCTATTCCTTTACATGAAATCTATAACCAATATTTAAGAGGTTATCCATAGATCTTAATTGCACATGTAGTGCCGGTAAGCCCCAAGAAAACTTGTGAGTAGGGTGAGTGCTCCAGTTATGGCCACTTTGTCAGTCTCTGAACCAATAACATTTGATTTAACATTTTACTTATACTCTTTTGTCTTTATCTACTCATTTAATTCATTGGATACATTGACATCACATGACCTAAAAAATTAAACCATTGGTTGTGCTAAAGAAAGGTGCCACTCTTAAGAAAATGATTAAGGTATAGTGTGTCTTGTTTTAAGTACATCTGATGTAGAAAGTTAATATTTTTTATTTTAAGACGATATATTTGATAATCTTAAAGGTAAGTTATCATATATAAATACTTTTTACAGTCTTAAATTTTGTTTAAGAAATTTAAATGGAAGTGGCCAAATCTGGTACTTTGATATTATGCATTCTACAGTTAGTTATGGCCATGCTTGTGGCCATAACTGGAATAGTATTGGTAACAGTTATGGCCAGTCTGCTGCTGAAATTAAAGTAGTAAGTTCTATTAATTTGTTAAGCAAAATTAAATGAAGAAAACCTTTTTTTAGGCAATGAAAAAGTTTAATTTTACATTAGTTATGTAAAAATTCTGTTTCAGATCCATTTAGTAAATATTTACAATAAAAATGTTTATAAGAATATTCTGAAACAGCTAGTTTTATAGTTTTCAGTTTGTCTCTTTTTTGTAGGTGAACTGATTTTAAAAAAAATGGCTCCAGTTAAACAAAAACAACAACAACAACAAAAAAAAGGCATGTTGAAAAACTTGTCAAAAAACGTTTCTGTTATTCTCCAAGTAAAATGTCTAGTGCATTGCAGGCAATTTGGGAAGAAAACATGCCTATTTTAAGAGCATGTCCAAAATATGGTGTTCCTCGCTCTACTATAAGACATAAAAGCCCCAGAATCATCTGGGCATTCTGGTCCTCAGGCAATTTTAGGTACAGAAATAGAACAAAAATTAGTCGATTGGCTTCTACATACTGCTAGAATGGGATTTCCGATTAGTAAGGAAAATCTATGGGATTCTGCTCAAAGAATTGTACAATCTTAAAATATAAATACTCAATTTAAAAAGCGAAAACCAGGTAAAATAAACTTAAACTAGAATGTTGTGGCCATCACAAAACTTTCTTCTATATAAATCACGTCAATTAAATCGTTTAAATAGTACCAATTCATATCACAATATATCTGAATTTGAAGTTTGGTGAAAATTCGTGCATTAGTTCTTGTATAGAGCTATAGCGGAAATTCTGAAAAATGTAGTATAGCAGCGCCACCTGTTGAGCGATTTACACCAAAACATAAACAGCACTAATTGATATCAAGGTATACCTGAATCTGAAGTTTGATGAAAATTCATGCATTAGTTATTGAGATACAGCTGTGGCGGAAATTCTGAAAAATGCAGCATAGCAGCGCCACCTGTTGAGCGATTTGCACCAAAACATAAACAGCACTAATTCATATCATGGTATACCTGAATCTGAAGTTTGTTGAAAATCCAAGCATTAGTTCTTGAGATAGAGCTATTGCGGAAATTGCAAAAAATGCCCAATAGCAGCGCCACCTGTTGAGCGATTTACACCAAAATCTATAAAATGTCTATTCATGTCAAGGACTAACTGAATCTGAAGTTTCATGAAAATCCGTGCATTAGTTCTTGAGATAGAGCCATTTCGGAAATCGTAAAAGATCCAGCATAGCAGCGCCACCTGTTGAGCGATTTACACCAATACGTAATCAGCATCAAGTCATATGAAGGACTAACGGACTCTGAAGTTTCATGAAAATCCGTGCATTAGTTCTTGAGATAGAGCCATTTCGGGAATCATAAAAAAGGCAGCATAGCAGCGCCACCTGTTGAGCGATTTGCACCAAAATCTCTAAATTGTCTATTCATGTCAAGGACTAACTGAATCTGAAGTTTCATGAAAATCCGTGCATTAGTTCTTGAGATAGAGCCATTGCGGAAATCGTAAAAAAGGCAGCATAGCAGCGCCACCTGTTGAGCGATTTGCACCAAAAACTAATCAACATCAATTTGTATCAGGGACTAACTGAATATGAATTTTTGTTAAATTCCGTGCATTAGTTCTTGAGATAGAGCGCCCACAAAATTTGTGTCACATACACACAGACAGACAGACAGACAGACAGACAGACAGACTCACAGAGTCACAGACAGACATTTTGTAAAAACATGTTTTTTGGAATCTCTGACCCCTAAAACGTGTAAATCCGTCGAAAACCGGAATTCGAAAATTTTCATGAATCCAATACTTTCTTCTTGTAAAGATAGAAGAAAGTAAAAATGGTTCAATTTCTTTTTAAGGCGGCATAAAAGTGTCAGCTACAAACATTCAGAATATTTAAGCCGATCCAGAAGTAACGTGACTGAAGAAAAAATTAGGCTTTGGTTTGAAGAGCTGAAAACTTTATTAGAAGGTAATAAATATATCTATTATCAATCATCCTCAAAGAATTTTTAATACAGATGAAACATTTTTCTTATCGACCAAGGGTGGACTTATATTAGCTGGTAAAGGTGAAAATGTGATGTGTCTAGTAGTAGCGATAAAGAAAAAATTGCAACTCTGATAACAGTTAATGCTAATGGGGAAATAGCACCTCACTTAGCAACTTTCAAGTATATAAGGCTTCCTAAATATATTGTAAAATCTGCACCTATTGAGTGGATACAGGAATCTCAGATTCTGGTTGGATGGCCGGAAAAACATTTTATGAATACATAGCCAATGTTTTTATCCACATCTATTGGAAAAAGAAATTCCTCTACCTGTTCTTCTATTTTCAGATGGACAGAGGTCGCATATAACTATGCATTTAAGTGATTTCTGCAGAGAAAAAAAAAGTTTATGCTCTCTATCCCAATGCCACACACATTTTACAACCTCTTGATGTTGCTGTCTTTGGACCATTGAAGAATAAATGGAAGACAGTTTGCAGAAAATGGAGAACAGACTACAATAAAGAAGAGGTGACTAAATTTAACTTTTGTAAAGTTCTTCAAAATATAATATATGGTGACTCAATTCAAAGTGCTGTGAAATGTAAGAAACCTGATCTTAACTAGCAGCAAACACAAGGGGAACATCTTAGTCATTTAAGATATTTGGAGACTAAAATTGATACAGAGTTACTTGATTCATTTAAAAAAAAACAAAAGAAAAAATGTGGACTGGGAAGGTAATACTGCAGCATCGTTATTATATGATGTTTGGCTAAAATTTATTGATAAAGAAATTCTTATAGAGGAAACTGGCAATGAAATATCTTGGGTTAATGAAAATGAAAAAAAATATGTGCACAAATGAAAATTCAGAACTAGTTTCTAGGGATGATACCTGTGAAGCTTCTGTACAGGACTCTAATATTTCATTGACTGAAGTAAGAAATATAGATGTAAATTCTTCATTACTGGTTACTCCCATTGGGATACTGTTATTTTATCCCCAATAAATAAATCCCCCAATCACTTAATAAAAAATCTGTTATACTGCTCTGAAGAAAAACAAAATTTGAGGAAAAAAGGAAGTGCACTACTTGAGTTCCCAGTGTTATCACGTCGGATATTGGTAGAGAATATTTAAGAGCAAAAGAAAAAGAAAAAAGAAAGAATAAAAACAAATAAAAATAAAGTGTGAAGATGACTGGATTTGCAATGTATGTAAGAAAAGTTGGAAAACAGAAGATCGTAAAGGTATTGTGGGGAAATGGGTTGAATGTGATGTGTGCTGAAAACATTACCATTTTGCTTGCATCCCGAAGGCATATATTAATGACTGCAAACTGGATATTCCAGATTCGGATGATGAGGACTTTTTTTTTGTGCATGGATTGTACCCACTATATTTCTGATACTGAAGAATCCTAAATAAATTTAATTATTTTTTTTATCTCATTAATTTGATCGGTGGCCATAACGGGTTCATTACTATGGCCATAATTGGTGATAAGGTGACCATAACTGGTGCAAAATATCATTTCAACACTTATAATTTTTTTTATGTATGTTATATTTTTCCATAAGTAAAAATTCTTATGATACTCATCAGCATACACATAAATAAAAACTATGTTAAAAACATATTAAAAATTAATCCCAACGTTTCATGCTTTTTCTAATGAGCCATCATCAGGGGAGAGGGTTCTTGACCTTCACAAAGCAAAGTTACAAACAGCACAGTTACTTTCACAGCATCAAACTGAAAACATTTCAGTAACTGATCATTAAACATCAAAATCAATACTGCATCGGATATGGCGCCATCTGTTGGTAGGCTATAACACTATTATCAGAAACTAGGAAAATCCGAAATTAACATTACAAATGTTCTTCTTTTAAAATATTTAACCAAACATTAGAAAGCTGAAATGAGATATTGTCGTTGCAAACTTCGTTTTTTCTCAGACTAATTTCTATGGATTCACGTATAAGGGCTTTAAGAGGATTGCAATATTTAGAAATAATTTTTACATCATCAAATTGAACTGCCTTGACACTGCCTTTAAATGCTAATCTAGATAAAGCTGTAGACTATCTATTGAATTTTAAATCTCTTTTATGTTCTTTAATTCTTTCAAACAGGCATCGTTTTGTCATTATTTATGTGTCCGCTGATGAGTATCATAAGAATTTTTAATTATTAAATTTTGACAGCGTAAGTCCAAGCTTTTCTTATTATATTTTTCAAATTGCTTTTTTATGCAAGTCAATGAAAGTCAATAAAATTGTCTTTATAACTGTATTTTTGCTTTTTATTTTGATAAAGAATTACTGAGTGTAGATCTTTAAAATTTTATTATTTTCCTTAAATTGGCCATAGCTGGTGCACTTACCCTATTATTCGTATACCATCGAATCATTTTTTTCATCACCTTGGATTTTCCGTTATAGACATTGCATTTTTAAGTTGTTTTATTTGAAGATAGAATGCACATTGTGCTATCTATCACTGTGTCTTCAAATTTGTGCTCTATGTCTGAACATTGAATTCTACTATAGTTAGTGCAAGAGCTGTAAAGATTTAATTTCTGACAATTTCAAATTCTTCTGTTATTGGCTGATCAGTTTCCATGATAAACTTAAACTTTATGGGTCTAAAGTAAGAAGTAGATCATGGGTGTGGATTTCGCCGTTATAAAATTTTGATTTTTTTTCATTACAGCCCTTTTTTTATATGACGGGCATCGGGTTTTTTGAATGATTTTTTTAAAATGTCGTTACTCTTTTAGGGCTTTCAGATATTTTCTTTAGCATACCCGCAGCATCCTTTCGTCCAGACTATCTCAGTTTTAAACACGTGGCGCGTGGTTATTCATTTGCGTTCCGGGAATTGTGAATGCAACCTTTTGTATTTTGATTTCGGTCCATTTAAATAAAAAATTTCTTCGGTCGTCAAACTTTTTTGGGGTAGTCATTATTACTCCTGTAAATATGTTTATAATTAATATTCGAATCTGACCATCTCTTATTTTACTTCAAACGAGTAAAAAAATCATGCGTTAAGCATATATTATGAAACACTTTCCAACACTTCCTGAATGTTTTAACAAAACTTCGTTATTTAGAGAAATAAGGTATATAAGGGAACTAAGTAAACATTTCAGAAACCGCATGAAACATTTGAAAAACTGATTTCTGCAGTTACCATCTATAGCCAAATATGTATTCCAATTCTTTTGAACAGCCCTTTATTTGATCTGTAGGTTGTTATATATATACTATATAATGGGAAAATTTAGTTTAGCAAGAAAATGCATAACAGGTTGAAATTTCTCTTTCAGCAATTTATACTAATAGATCAAAACATATTTGTATACATTTGTACAGCCCTGTAGTTAATCTAGCACCTTAAATACACGTCACTATTTAGATAAATTTCAGTTCAAAGTAAAACACTCTTAAAACTACTGGAATCACATTTCCAGAAATTATCATTTATAGACGGCCATGTATCCAGTTATTTGCGTGACCCTGTATATTCTTTTATCTATGTTCTACAAACATTTCTTAGTAAACCAAACGCAGTTCCGCGTAAAAATGCATAACTCATTTAAGAGCCACCTTTAAGCAATTTGCAATCATACCCAGTAACCATTAAGAATTATTTTGTGTAGCCCTGTATATGAATTACAACATTTATCACATCTTATACTATGCATAAATATAGTGAAACATAAAAGCACATAACATAATTAAAAATGCATTTCCAGCAATCATCGCTACTGTACAGTACTTCGGATGCAATAAAGTATCTGAAATCTTTTGTGTGTCCCTGTAAATGCTATGCACTTCGTATTATACATGAAACAAGTTATAATAAACTTCAGCGACGTATATTAATTTCATTATACATGAAATAATTTAACATAATTAAAATACGCTGCAAACAATTCCCTCCACCCCTATATCGTTCTGTAACGGAATTATTTTGTGTGGCCCTGTAAAGGAATAATAACTATTCTTTGCACCGTATATTCTACAGAATGCATATTTTAGTACACTTAATAAATGAATATCAATTTTATTATGTTTGAAAGCATGTAATATCATTAAAAAATATTTTAAACGATTTTTTCCTATAGGCCGCAATGTAACGGAAAACTTTTGACTGTCCCTGTAAATGAACTAATCATGCTAGAAACTTTATTTGAAATAGGGATCGTTCTATGGTAGAGGTCACTAACATCCAAAAATTTCAGAACGATCCGAGTATATTTACGAGAGTTAGAGCGCGGACAGACGGACAGACAAACCGAAGTCATAAACACTTTTCAACTTTGTTGGAAAGTGTTAAAAACGTTCTTTAAGCGATGGCAATTTCCCCATCTTTGATTACTGTCAATTATAAATGAATGGATCAGCCGCTTAACCTGGTCTAACATAGCAGATGAGCAATGTTGAAGATTATATTTGTACAATATATAGTCTATAAGGATATTTTTAGAATCCACAACCAACAATTCTCTTTTCGAAATGTAAACTTCCGTAAAATAATTACTTATATTCAAGAGTTGCAAGTAGTTGCAGCTGAAATTAATTTATTTAATATCTAAATGCATACATAATTACCAAAAAAATTATATTACAATGTACCAGCGCACTGCAAATAAAGGCGTCTTAAATTAAGATACATATGTGACTGAAAAAGAATTTCAGACACTTAAGTGTCTGAATCTGAAAATTCAGTCACAATAGATGTCTTAATTTAAAACACCTAAGTGTCTTACTATGATCATAGTGTACACGAACTGATAAAAGTGTCTAAAAAATCTGCAAGTGTTTAATTTTAAGATACTTTGTAACTCCGCTCCGCATTCACCAGGGGGCACTCTCAGTTGCGCATGCGTCTTCCTTTCGAACTCGATGTTCGTTTGTAATTCAAACTGAATGCTTGTTTTTATGTACGCGTACATTTTAACTAGTAATTTATTTTGACTTGATTGTTTTTTGCGGAATGTGAAGTTCCGGGATTTAATTTCTATCGACATAGTGGTACTCCGTATTAATATTTATCTATAAAACTAATACAGTGTTCTTCATCTCGTCAAATTTGTAAAGAGAACTGTTGTCTGGCGGGCTATGTTTTCAGGATGGAAATTTTCCATCCTTTTAACAGAGCTAGCCGGATGTGCAAGGGGATTTTATTTTTTAAATATCCAAGTCTGCCTAACTAACGGATACTAACGTAGCCTCCAATCCGGACGTCCTCTGGGCGAATGTGCTTTTGGAATAATCAGACCTTTTCCCAGGTAAGTGGGGTCTTAACTATGTATTTAAAACTCTCTGTGATTGTTTTCTCTTTAAATGAAGACCTCACACGAGTCTATAGCTTTATTAGTTCCTGAGTTATGCCAAAATATGTTCAAAGCATTTTGCCTATGGTATTTCCATGTTAAAATTTTATTTTGCTAATATTTAAATTTCTACTCTTCAAATCATCTGCAATCATATTTCTGTATTATTTTCTATCCAATGTTATCTTTAAAATAAATTTTGGTGTCTCTGCATGGTGTATATTAGCGGTTACTGAATTTATTAATTTTACACCTTCCTAAGCCTTTTCTTATGTAGCCATTACTTTAAAAATCGCAGTGACATCGCCTGTTGATTGGCGCATACTTCTTAATTACCATCAAGACTACCTTAATAGTATTTTTTGCTGTAATTATTACTCTGAAGTACCCTTTTTAATTATTTATTTACGTATACAATATTTTTATAAGCATTTAATGCGGCAGCATTTGTAATGTTTACATCGATTTTTACATTTCTGATAGATTTATTATGTGTTATGTACTGGAATTCAAAAGCATTTATAGTAAACATTCCTGTTAATAGCTGCTTTTATTTATTATTTATGCTTTTCTTGTCTAATGAAGTTTTCTTCTGCCTCATAGTGTGTACATCATAAATTTTTAAAAAGAATATAGTTCGAACATCCTTCCATTCATTGATTCCCCCATATATTTAATACAGCGAATTACTTGTGTTCATTTATTTATTTTAAAATGTTTTGACTGATAAAACTCATTAAATCCGGTCATTCTAATTAAAAGATTTCCCTTTGCTATAATTTTAGTGTTTCCGAGTATTTTAGAAATATCCCATTTGCCATACTGAAAATAGTCAACATATAATCTTTTTATGATTCAAAAGTCAAAACCACAGCTTCACGATTTGATTGTTTGAACGGAAATTGACGCAGGGTCGGACTGGGCCAGGCAAAAGGGCGCAGACCTTGGATTTTTAGAGGGCGCAAAAATTTTAACGAACACAAGTCAATTTTACTGGCTTGTGTTGTATCTGGTTTAACAAGGTTTAACACATTCGCACAGTACCAAGTATGAAAATGGCTTATTATATCTTTTTTTTTTTTCAAAAAGAATAATGTAATATCTAAAAATTTCAGCAAGTTGAACACAGATTTGCCTGTAATAGGTGACTGATATTATATAACATATAGTTTTTTTATTCAAAAAATCTATCACATTTTTAAATATTGTCTTTATTTAATGATAGATTTTGTCGTGATTAGATTAAACAATCTTTTTAAATATATACAAGTTTTTCTAATAGTTATTTTACCATGAAAAACATGTAATTAAAAAAAGAGGGGATTAGTATTAACAGAAAATTGTAGTGTAAATTCTGTGAATGGAAAAACGCTGACCGCAAGATTTCACAGCCTGCAGGACTGTAATCTACAAGTGTCATCAAATTTTTATTCCTCGAAAAGAAAGATCATATTTTTCTTTCAGCAATAAAAACCCCAGAAAAAGTTTTTCTGCTTTCTGATACATCTTTCTTTCTTTTCTCAATCTATTTAAAAAAAGCACGGTTTCAATTATAGGTGCATTCAGCGCCGGCTTTAAAGGGGATGGAGAAACAAGGTACTAAAAGCAGAAGGAATAAAAATATGTAAAATATTTCGTTAAAATTAAATTCTATAATATATCATTCAAAGAACTGATGAAAAAAAAAATCTAGTCCAGGCGCCATGGCTATTAAACCTTCCCCTGGATACATGTTTTCACTCTCAATCGCAGGCCGACTTTGATTTTCGATCCCATCTTTAATTTCTTTGTGATCATAAAAAATAGTGTTGTTTGTCTATAAACTGATTGTTACTCCCTAAACGAATTCTCGAAATTTAGTACATTAGTCAAAATATACAATGAGGTAAAATTGGTGCAGCTTAGGGCGCGAATTTTTTCTTCCACGAGGGCGCACCGGCCCTCGGGCCGATGGGCCGGCGGGCCAGTCCGAGCCTGAATTGACGTCACTAATGTAGACGTTGAATCAGAAAAAAATTTGTTGATGTCAACAAAGATTTAGAAAAAGGATCTCGCGTTATCTGTAGTCACTTTGTTAAATTTTAATGATTATTTTTAGATTCTTAAATTCATGTAATCATGTACCGTTAACGTAATTGTAAGAATGCGGTAAAAATATACAGATATATTTCATTTGAAATAATTATATAATATTGATTTTTTGATTACTTTTAGTTAAAAAGTAATTTGAAATTAAAAATGAATACAAAGTAAAGAGGTAGATTTTTATAAAATATTTATTTGCATATAGCTAGATTTTGCACTTAAAACTGACACGTACATTTATCGAATCATAATACAGGGTTGGACTTTTTCCAGAAGGAGGGCCTGATTAAAGCATGGGCAGACCCTCCCCCCCCCCTACGATTTTACGTGCTCCAAATTCGATATGGATTTTTTTTTAAAGCTTATATTTTAAATGTGTTTCAACATTCTATTGATTATAATCAGCATTTTGAACTTTAAAAGTAGAATTAGATTAAAAACTAAATAAAAAAATAAATACAGTAAAAACTCTCAATCGCGGCCACCTCGCGAATTGAACGCGTTTTGGAACGTTGAATTTGCCTGCTATTCGATTGTGTTCGCTTTTATGAGGTAAAAAAAATGTATTTATCTTGAAAAAGGTCAGTGTTCGCTGAAGAAAATTGTCCTATGAAAGTTTTGTTGTAAAATCTCCATAACGGACACTCCTACATAGAGGACACAACTATTTAAGAAGCACATTTTTTATTAACAACATGCACATATTTTATATTTTTTACCTCAGAAAAACAGACACTTCCGAATGGCGAACAAATTCCACGGTTCTAAGGTGCCTACTATTGAGAGGTTTTACTGTATTGTGACAAATATTTTAATTTTTAATCTTATTCTACTCTATAAATTCAAAATATTGATTATAATCAGTACAAAGTCGAAAAAGATTTCAATTATCAGCTTTATGAAAATTGCATACCATATTTTGGAGCCCCTAAAATTAGGCTGTGTGTGTGTGTGTGTGGGGGAGAGTAGGGCAGAATAATGGCCATATACTTTTCCAGGATCAACGTGGTCAAACATGGCTACGTATAATGATTTAAAAAAATGGCTGCGATTCAGACGTTTGAAGTGTCTAAAATTCAGACGCAAAAAGTGTCTGAAAAAATTCAGACATTTTAAAATGTCTGAAAATTGAACACTCCGTTTCAGACACTTAAGTGTCTGAATTTAAGACATTTCGATTTAGAGTGCGTGTACAGAATTTAACTAAATAACTATCGTAACTGTAAAATACAAAGTATCTACATTCTTGTAAAGATTCCACACTGTCATTAAGAAATATTTACAAAATAAGTATGCTTTTAACCAAAAAATATCAAGGGCAATTACAACTACTGCAATCGCCATTTAAAAAACGCTAAAAGAAAATTTGGTTTTTGAGCCGATTTTTGATGGTGTTGCTTTGGAGTTAGACTGTTATCATTTTAACTTTTTTTTCTCCAATGTGTTGATGTTAGTCGAAATGTCTAAAAGTGAAATTACTGCAAGACGTTTTTGGGCTTTTTTTCCACCTAGATTTGCAAAATCTTACACTGTGCATCGTGACGTATGAACTGCCTTACGCTCTAATTTGTCCTATATTTTGTAGACACACCCTATAACCTATTGTAGCAATACAGTAATGTTAAATGTACGAGGTAAAATGAATATATGGTTATACTGATATATTACAAAACGTTTTAGGGCCCATTCAGCTCAGCATCATCTTGCTGACTATAAAATGAAGATCTTGTTCCGAAGTTCACGGATTCATATTAGCGCGGTCTGTATGGGGAAATGTGCAAAAACTTCAGGGTTTTCTTATTACGAGAACGATAATTCGGGACATATTCTCTTCAAAAGGCAACTCTTTTATAGCAGTGGCAAAAAAAAAAAAAGAAAAAAAAAACTGGTCGAGGCTTAACAAATACCATCCCATAAAAAGTTTTTTTAGTTGCTTTTTTACGAAATTGCAATTTTTATTGATATCGTTTTGGTTTAAATACAAAATTAGTCTCATCATTAGTTTTTGGCTCAAACTTCACAATGTCGAGTGCGACTCTTTTTAAAAAACGTTTGAAAATTGCCATGATTTAAAGATAGCTGGGATCAAATACGACTCCTGGTACCACGTGAAACATGAGGGTGTAAAAATATTAATAATAAAAAACAATAATCTCTCTACTCTAAAAAAAAGTAACTAACGCTGTCACCGCCACCGACGGTTTTGAATTTTTTGTGACCGGAGGTCTTTCTTAGTAGAAAAATATTGCATACAAAAATATGAAAATCGGTGGTATTATAGAGAAATGTTTGTTAAACATGCTGGTGCAGACAGTTGTCAAATCGAATAATTATTTTAAGGGGTATTTAATGTTAAAGTTGGCCAAAATCGTTCCATTAAAACAGTTTTATAGGACCAAAAACTATACATAGGAAATTAATCCTTTTTAGATCATTTTATACATTATAAGTTCCCGGTGTGCAGACTGCATTTTTTTTTTAATTTAACCTATTTTTTGAGGTTTTATTTCTATTTTAAATTCAAATGTTCATCATTTCGAGAGATATTTTTTACAACTTTTAGAAAAGGATATTGTTTTAAATTGTTGCCGAATTTAAAAACAGCGCAAAGAATAATATTTCCTTCAAATTAAAAATTTATTTACGCATGGCAATTATAAATAGAAAAAAAACTTTCAAATGAGAATTAAATAATTACGTATTAAAAGCAGGAAAATATTGATAATCAAAAATTGATAATTACAATATTAATAAAAATTGCCAAACCATAATATTGCTAAACAGTTTAAATTTAAAAATATACTTGCATGAGACTGTTATTTCATACTTTGAGATAATCGTTTAAAACTAATCTATCTATCTATCTATCTATCTATATATATATTGCACTATCGTATCAATGAAACGCATCTCATTTGTTATTGAACAGCATGTAATGCATCGCCATACCTATAAAAGGGGTTACCATACAAGGGACCCTGTTCTGTCGCCAAATACCGCCAAGGTTGTTGCCAACTTGGCGATATTTCGCCAAATTTGGCGACCGAAATTAGTCACCAAAAGTGACGCCAACTTGACAATATCTCTAATATGTCGCCAAATTCCCGTAGACTTCCATTGTAAACCAATAGGGTTTACTTCCTTACAGAAAATCAACATGTTCAGGTATTTTGAATCAATGCAGATGTTATTGAAGCGGCAACAAGAGTCACATTTCTCTCGTGTTGAGAATTCGAAGACAGTGCAAATAATATTCCCTTTCTAACAAAAAAAGTATTTTCACGTGAATATTAAAAAGGGAAAGAAAACTTTGGTGAAAATTACGTCAGATTTAAAACGATACATTTTAAAACCGATCAAATTAGCGTGCTTTAAAAGTTTGCTGTGTCTGCTCGTAAGGGGCAGAGCCCCCTATTATAAATAAAATAAATTAATTCGTAAAAACCGTGTCATAATTTTTTTTTAGATTTCGTTGCAAGATCGAAAGAAAAAAAAATGTTTCCGCCTTTCAAATTTATGTTCGTTTGGAAAACAATCTGGAACTAATATAAATTCTATTTCGAAAATGTAGGATAATTTTAAAAACAGATAAAGTAGCATAATGCACGCTTTGTTCATTGAACAAAATACAACATAACCCTGCAATAAAATTCATTTTGTTTTCAAAATACAGACATTTTTCAATAGAGACTTGAAATAATTAAAAGAAAAAAAAAATTCCGGAAGCCCTGAATTCCAGAAATGAACCCTTTTCCACTGAAATCAAATTTTATGCCGCACTTTCTTTGTTTCAGCAATTAGATTGAGGAGGAAAAGGTCCAACGCCTAACTTACCTCCTCATTATATGGGATTTACTTATTGTATTCCTTTTTATTTTGCAGCAAAGGTCGCAGACTGCCTTCATAATGGGCATTTCTTAGTAACAAAGGAATAGACAGTATTATTTCTTTCTATAAAAATGTATCGTCTGGTAAAAAGTAAAATTGGGTTAGACCTACATTTAATTCTCCTTCGTCTCGACTTTCTTCTTTTTTTAATTGTAAGTATTGTGTTGAAGAGCTCTGAACGATGTTGATCATAGAATTTTAACACTTATTACTTAGGGGAAAAAATAAATCTTTTTATCAATTTCCAACATAGTTGAAAAGTGTTTATGACGTCTGTTTCTCTGCCGTCTGTTTGTCCGTGCTCTAACTTGCGTAAATATAGTCGGATCGCCATGAAATTGATATATGTTATTGATATTCACTATGGCATGTTCCGTAATGAAAATGAAGCTTGTAACAGTTACAGTTCCTTTGTAGGGACATTCAAAAGAATTCTGCTACGTTACGGCCTATGAAGAAAAATCCATTACTGTGACCTTTAATAATGTTCCGCAATTCCAAATTCATTGAAATTTATATATATACTAGCAGAACTACTCGGCTTCGCCCGTGCCAATTATAAGAGACCTTCCATGTAAAATAATAAATTAAAATGAACTACTATAGTAATCACAATAACTGAGATTTGTGCATTCCCGTCCACAAATCACTAAAATGACAATTAGAAAACATACGTTATTGTCTCGCCACCATAATAAAATGTCTGAGCTTTAATATCACAATGCCCGTTTTCTTCGGCTACTGTAACAGAAAAATTTGTAATTTTCTGACAATACCAAAAACAAATCCATCAAATGGCATATCATATAGTGAAATTCTCGTTTGTATGGCGTATATATACATTATAAAGTAAAAATATGTCAGTGAGTAACGCTGACATCATACTGTTGATGGCAACGACCTAACAGACAAATTGTTCCTTTACAGCAATTTTTCTTAACTTCTAAACAGCACACAATTTAAAATTTTAAGCTGTCGAATAGAACAAAAATTCCTTTCAAATGAAATTTATTTGAAAATTGTATCTCAGTTTTTTTTATTTTAATGGGTTTGAAAGTAATTTTCAAACATGGGTATTTTTAAATGTGCGTGCAGCCAAACGAAACCATTACGAAAGATGAACCCGTTTGCTTTTAATGCAATATTATGAAGAAAAGGCATGTCTATGTGTAACTTTGTCATCACATTATTGGTGACAACAACCTAATCTATCCACAAATTTTAATTTTACTACAATTTAACTTCTAAACATTGCACATTCGATTGTTCCGAGGTCTAATAGAAAAAAAAAAAGCTTTCAATAATATTTGTTTGAAAAGTTTATGTCAATTTATAGATTTTCTATAGATTTTAAAATGATTCTCAAGCATGAATATCTTTTAAATGTGCGTGCAATTACAAAAGATTAACTCAATTGCTCAAAAACGCTGCAAATAATTCAGTAATTGTTTTTCTTTTCGTGTAATATTTCATAACTTAATTGGTAAACGAAATTAAAACGCCAAAATAAAATAAAATAAAATAAAACTCGAATTTAACAAACATAAAATCGAACTACGCAAAATAATCTATTATGTATAGAAAATGCAAATGGGAATTTCGTTCCGGCTGCTTATAACTTGAGTTCTTCTGAATGGATTTCAATGCGACTATCAGTTTCTCAGGAAAGGTTTTAGTGTATAACATATCGTTTTATGTTGCTTAGTCATAGAATTATAGGGAAAAGTTTTATAATCATGTGAACCCGATTATGAAAGATTAGTATTTTAAAAAAGATTTTTATTAATGGACTTCCTTGGAACTTGCATCGTTTCTTGGATAATTTTGCACGGATGGTTTTAGAATATTGCATTTACGTCAAGCAGTTATAAATAATCAGATGAGGCCGATTATAAAAGATTAGCCTTTAAAAAAAGTTCTACTGGACAGATTTTGATGGAATTTGCGCTGTTACTATGCACGCATTTTTCTATAATGATTTTAGTATATCCCATTTTGCTCTACATGTTTTGTTATAGAGTTAGCTGATAAGTTACTAATCAGTTGAATCCCATTCTGAATGATTAGCCTTTTAAAATGTTAGATAATTTTTCAGGGATAGTTTTAGTATATTGCATATTGGTCTATCATTCTTAAACCAAGTTCTATTGTAAATCATCAACTAAAAAATTTGGCCCTTAACAACCGAAGTTTTGTCTTAAACATTAGAAAGTATAACAGCGCAGTGGCGTTAGTAATGTTTTCATCTACGCGGAAGGACGTTTCAGATAAAGAGCCATTTTGCATTAAAATGACGGATCAAATTCACCGATATATTTCATTTAATTCAAGATTCGTTTGGAGAAACCGACCAGCACAGCGAACGAAATGTGCTACTCAGATTATAGTGAAAATATTCACGATTAACTGCTCGCTATAATACGAAAGTACCAAAAATGCTTTTCCGTGTAGTTTTTGAGAAATCTAAAAAATACACTAAATATATTAGTGTTTCAAATTACAAACGATTTTTATTTATGTTCTGTTAAAGCGCTGTATATCAGGTACCTTTAAACACGGGTATCCTAAGATTCATTGACTATAATTTTTAAACGGAAACTCACACTAATCATCAAATATAAATCCACAGCGATTAACATGAAAATGACGTCAATCTATAAAGCTTTGTTTAAAATGAAAAAGCTAACTCTAGAAAAAATAGATGTTATGTTTTAATTTCAATGTAATATAAATCGTATAAAAGTAGATTTTACATTATGGTATTTGATGTAAATTGTAGAATGTTATCACTGCATTTAAAATATTAAAACATTTATCTAAATGGTATAATTAAAGAAACAACATTATAACGAAATAGGAAATAAATCATAGCAACCGGTTTTTAGAGCCAGTTTGAGGCCATATTTATCGAAATTGACTTCATAATTTATTGAATGTGGCGCCGTATTTAGTGATTTGTGTTTCTGATCCCTTTTCTTGGAATAGAAAAGCCTATATTTTAGTGAAATTTTAATTCCAATATATTAAATGGAGGTTTTAAGTTTTCTCAAAGCCATGACTTTTTTTTAAAAACATGAGAAACGCGCATTTTCTACTTAGAGTGACATCAATTTAAAAAATGTAACAATATATCAAGAGAGACTGAATTTGTATTGGTTTATGAAAATAAGTTATTATTTAGTTATTTAGTTATTTAGTATTATTTAGTTATTTGTGCCGTTTTTTAGGGTGTGGCAACACAATAAAATAATTCAGATTCTCTCGCTGTATTTTTACATTTTTGAAATCGACGTCATTCTAAACATAAAATGCACATTTTTCATATATATATGTAACAACTTTAACCATACGTATGTTGAAAGGACGTAGTATTTTCATTTGAATGTTAATAAGAAATTTGAGGTAATTTGAATAATAATAAGGAATTATTTCAGAAGATCAAGAGTATCCCTTCAGAATAAAACATCATTAGAAAGCAGTGTCAGTTAATCAGAAATTGACGTCATATCTAGCAAACGATTTTTTTATTATTATTATCTTTTCCCTAAATTAATTTCTTGATATTGAAACGCCTGTATTAAAATAGATTTTTTATCTTCAAAAACATTCAAATGAAGATATACTACGTCATTTGAACTAAAGGTCTGCACGGGCCGGAATTTCCAGGCCCGGGCCAAAGCCGCCTCAAGACTACAAGCCAAACACAAGGTTTCGTGACGTCACGACGCGGGGCTTAGATCAGCCGTGGAGAGCACATGCGTTATTAAAACATATTAATTCTTTCCTCTATATTTCAACTTATTATCACAGCATATGGGAAAAAAATAAAAACTTATAGTTTAAAGACGCTAATTAAGTGCTTTTTAATCAATTTCGATCACTCGAAACAATAATAATAACGATAACACAAAAACAATATTTATGAAATAATACCACTGTGTCAATGAAAATGTGCATCAGAATTAAAGTTACATTAAAGAAAATTCGTTCGTTAATGAAAAGAAAATCCCAAGTATTAAATTTATTTTAGTAGACAGTTTCTATTATTTATTCTACTTTGAAATTTAGAAACAGTATCAATTATCTATTTGGTATATATTCAAAAACAAGACATTATACATTATTACATACATATATATATATGTAAATATAAATTTGTAGTTTAAACACATAAATCGAATTATTTTGCTTTCAGTTATTTCAAAATACATAAATAACAATAAGTGTGCCAATCAAAACCCACATTTAAAAATTAAATAAAGTGGAAGAAAAGTGAATGTTAAATGAAAACAAATTCAAGTTGTGTTATATTTTTATTTTAATCGGGCTTGAAATTATACAGTAAATATCCTATTAAATATTAAGTGATTTGAAACCTGCATATAATAAATAGTAAAATTAAAGTATACATGACATTAAGTATTCTTATAAATAAATTTTCGTACTGTAAACTTTACTTATCAGAAATGGGTAATTTTCACATAAAATCCATTAAATTAAAAACCACAAAACTGTCATAATACTAAAACAACACAAGTTCATGAAACAGAAAATTATTATTTAGTTTTGTATTAGTTTGATATATTATGTAAGGTATAAGCAATAGATTTTTAAAAAGTGTATTGACATATGAAGAAAAAATAAAAGAAAGAAAGAAAAGACTTTCATCAATTGGAATTAAAATATTCCTAATTTATGTTCATTTTCCTCGAATGTTTAGGTAATAGCTGATAAAAAAAAACATCGAAAAATACAAAAACCTTCCACAAATATAAATATTTCATTTCCAAAATAATGTTGTGTGGGTTCTTAAATGTTTGTTCACATCTTTTAAGCTTAAAATAATCAATTTTTATGAGATGAAAAGTATTTCTTGACTAGATCTAAAAGTAAATTTATAATTATAGAATAATAATTTTATTTATTGTTACTTTTAATTAAACATTAAAATGTATATGAAAACACATAGGATTTTTGCGAAGAAGGTGTGTGTGTGTGTGGGGGGGGCAACTACTGTTTTGCATAAGGGTACTAACAACCCTTCCTCTAGTCTTGTAAATAAATTGTTTACATTTGTGGCAAAAATAGGGAGATTCAAAAACATTATCCCCATAGCTCTATTTACGCAGTACATAAGCATTTATAATTTAACAAAAAATTATAAAAAGAACTTTTATTAAGACAGCAAACGTTTAAGATTAAAAAACAACAATAAATTGATACATGTATATCGGGGTTTGCTTTAAAAGAAGTAAACAACATAAAAATGCTATGTATTCACAGCGACTTTTATGAAAATTTCTGAACAAATTAGAAAGAGAGGATGGTGTGACAAAATACAAATTAAATGATATAAGTCTTGACACGATTTAGGGATGTTTGCCATTTTAAATTATTGATCTATGTGGAACGAAACAGAACTACAATGATATAGTTTCGTTTTGAGACATGGTATTATTGATAGAATCGTACTAGGATTTGATAGTTAATTTATTTCAAAGAAATTAAAAATAAAAGATTTTGAACACAAGAAATAAAAATTGTGCTGATAGCATATAAATGTAATTTGAAAATAAAACTTACCTTGAAAAGAATATGTTATCAGGCTGAGTAAAACACACGTGCACGTAAAGTAGAAAGATACAAAATTCAAATGTTCGGGGCTGGCGCGTTGGCAGTTAGCCAGCCCCGGGCTGTGACGTCACACGTGGGGGGATGAAGGGCGTGTCTGGCTTGTAGTCTTGAGGCGGCTTTGCCCGGGCCCGGCCCGGTGTAAAAATTGAAAGTTCGGCCCGAGCCCAGCCCGTTTACATTTTTATCGTTCTCGGCCCGGCCCGTACAAAAATCAGTGAAAACAGGTCCGGCCCGGCCCTGTCTGACTAAATTTCTACAAAAAATTCCGTTTTTTCTCGACATACAATTAAGATTCTTTTAATGAATACTACATGCATATTTATGGGAACATTTTACAGTATATTTTAAATTACTATGTGTTCGCAAAATAGAAAACACACACTAGTAAACATTAACGATTACTTACAGTGTTTTAGTCAACGTCTCTACAGACGTTTCAAAATTTAAATAAGAGTTTATTAAAAGATTATTGTAGTTTAGAATAAAGGGTTAAAAAACATGATAACTTTTGAAGCTTATAATAAAAAGTAGATTTGTGAAAATATTTCTGTCATTTTTAAGGCTTTTCTCAAATCCAGAAAGGAGCTACATTTTCATACATTTATGAATTCATTTCTTTTCGGAAACGCATAAGATTGGCAGGTATTCTTATTCAGAAACCATGTAAATGCCGTTTTTTTCTTAGATAAAAGTAATATATCTTTCAGAAAATACTGCCAAAGTTAGCGTTTTGAATTGAATTTCCGGAAGCGATAGCACAGAAAAGGAGAAAAACGTACAGTCACGTGACAAGAGTCTCTGTTATCTCTGTACGTAATTTATGAAAAATGGAAACGCTATTCGATCCCAAATGCCTTCAATACTCAGGCCTCTCAATTTTATGCCTTTATAGTTAAAAATGAGTCAGAAAATGTCTCTGAAAGTTTCGCATTGTTGAGCAGTAAATATGAGAACCACCTTAAGGTACATTTCCAAAGATACTGTTAACAGAAGTTCATTATCGCTATTAATACTTTTACAAAACATAATGCCTGTCCTACACATCCTGAGAACGATTAAGACCAGTTCCGTCCCGGCACAAGTCTGCTGAAAAAATTAAAGCCGTGATCAGGCATCATGTAACTGTACGATGCCGATCTCTACAATGGACATGTTACATTTCTGTATTGATGTTGTTAAACTCGCATCATCTCGTAACGCACATTTATACTTTTCGAAAAAGTCATATCCATTGGAAATGGCCTCGTATTTTATCTGCTACTCTCAAATTCTTATATCGGGCCGATAGGCCCGATTAATTTTTTTTATCGGCCGGCCCTGCAGGCCCGTTCAATTTTTTTGCCAGCCCGGCCCGGCCCGTTGAAAAAATTGTCCTAATTCGGCCGGGCCGGGTACGGGCCTCGGGCCAAGCCCGGGCCCGTGCAGACCTCTAATTTGAACACACATTTAGTTAAAGTTTTTATTTTATATGGGGAAAATGTGAATTTCCTGATTAGAATGACAACAATTTAGAAAATGCAAAAATATAACGGTTGAGTCTGAATTTTTATTAGCTTATAAAAAGAAAGTACGCGTGTTATCATTTTTTTTTAATTATTACACCGTTTTTTAAGTTGTGGCAACAGGAGAGAAATGATTGAATTATAAAATTAAATAAAAGAGCTATTTCTATAACTAGCCGCCTCTGGCGACCAGTTTGGTCTCCCTTAAATGTATGCTAAGCATTGCATCATGTTACTTTCATTCTTAAACTAATTGAATTGCTCAATCCTTCCCCCGAGTCCAAAGATTCTGATAATGAAATCAAGAATTCTTTGCGAACTTGGTAACATTTCATACATTTTTGTTATTATGCGTACTTCGTCTTTTTTGACAAATACCATTTAATTTCCGTAGCTGTAAAAATGGGTGAAATTTCAAGTGTTTAAACTGAGATTTGTTCATAAATTATCTAAATTAAACTTATTTTACTTAAATATGCTGTTACTTCAATGCTATTTTTTAGTATTAATAAATTTAATAAAATTTTGCAAATCATGCATTTATAAATTTTTTTCACTACTTAATAACTAAATAATGAATATATATACTTTTGCTTTTAAAGATTTGATTTCTGAGTTCATAAATATGACAATATAGTAACGCAACTAAGAGAAATAGCAAAATAAAACCCTCGTGAATGCAAGCTGTTAACAAACGTTAGCGCCACCAATTTACCTACTATGACGTCATAAGAATATTGTCTATTCATTGTTGGAAAATCTGCTTTGCGAATTATTACCACCATGGTCTAATATTTTCTACTGCGTATGATGAATGAATCTCTTGTGTTTGTTTACTTTATAAAGTAAAATAGAAATATGTCAGCAAGGGTCTCTGTGACTGAACGGTCAAAGAACCGGTCTGCTAATCGCTTGCGAGCGTAAGAGATTGTGGGTTTGATTCCCGCTGGTTCCAATGCACACACTCTTTATGTGGAACTCCCAGGGTGTATTTGTCTTGTGTTGTAATATTTCCTTGTGCTATCTTGTCTCCGACTTATAAGCAGGCTCTCATGTCAAGCACACAAATCGTATGTTTGTTGTTCAATAAATAAATAAATAAATGTCAACTTAATTTCAATTGAAATTATCTTGGAATATATATTTATTTGAATGTAAATTAGAAACAATACTTTGATGTTGAAATGAAATATTTTAGTTTGTGTTATTATTATTACGATTAATTGTTTATTTGGGTACTTTTCCATTACAGGGGCCTTGGCATTATATTTTTTAAAGCTTGGCGCAATTCGGGCTTTAAAACGTGAAATACGTTGATAAAATATATAAATAGCTATGAAAACAAGCCTGGTGAACTTTTATTTTTATTTATATGTATTTATTTGCATATAACCATTTTATTTACACATATTATACAATATTTGTTTTCATAGAAATTACTTCTGTTTCTATATAAAAATAAATTATTGGCTTCTTTAGATTAAATAAATTGTATACATATGGAAAAATTTGCTTATGTATATGAAATAGGATATAGATTGCCGGAAAATAAGATGCCAATTTTTTTTTCTCGCCAAGAACCTATGCTGGAAAAACATCTATTTATTTATTTATTTATTTATTTATTTATTGTATTTTAAATGAGGTAAATGAAATATGTGTATTTAAAATGAAAGATTTATTTTAAATGAAATGAGTGATAGGTTTATATTTTTAATGAAATGATGGCGATGGAAGAATATTTTGCGATTTATCACCTGCGCCCGACTAATATAAAAGTACCGAAATGTCCGTTTGGCATTTAAAAAGTGAAGCGGTCAGCCCGGAACTATTGATGACAGTCACATGACTTCGGCTTTTATTATATAGATGTTAAATTATGGAAGGTGGTAGAAAAAAGGGATAAATAGTGGTCTGATGGTTTTTTAAGCGATTTTTTCCACGTTCTAAAACGTATGTACATCTAGTTTCGTGCAAATCGGTCAAAAACTGAAGATTTGTATAAAAGACATACATACGGAGAACGACTTTTATATAGATAGACTAGCAGAACTACCCGGCTTCACCCGTGTCAATTATAAGAGACCTTCCATGTAAAATAATAAATTAAAATGATCTACTATAGTAATCACAATAACTGAGATTTGTGCATCCCCGTACACAAATCACTAAAATGACAATTAGAAAACATACGTTATTGTCTCGCCACCATAATAAAATGTCTGAGCTTTAATATCACATTGCCCGTTTTCTTCGGCTGGTGTAACAGAAAAATTTGTTATTTTCTGACAATACGAAAAACAAATCCACCAAATGGCATATCATATAGTGAAATTCTCGGTTGTATGGCATATATCTACATGATAAAGTAAAAATATGTCAGTGAGTAACGCTGACATCATACTGTTGATGGCAACACCTAACAAACAAATTATTCCTTTACAGCAAATTTTCTTAACTTCTAAACAGCACGCAAAATACTTTGACGAATTCATATCGACTTGGCAACCAGATCCTAATTAAGTTTATGATATACATTCATCTAAATTTCATTTTACGGATGTGCCTGATGAAGCTGCTGACTATAATCACTTAATACGTGCAGTACAAATGCATAAATGCTCTAAAGCTTAATGTAAGAGAAAGGAAAAAAGATTCTTCTGAAGTCACATGCTGTTTCAAATTTCCCAAAGAATGTTCTCACGAAAGTAAAATTCAGTTCCTTACTAATGAACTCGAATACATTTAAAAAAGAAATAGTCCTTATTTAAACAGTCATAGCCCACAAATTTTTAAAAACTGGCGGGCAAACATGGATTCCCAAGCAGTCATTTCCATTCACGCAGTTCTAAAATACATTGCTAAATATGCTAGCAAAGGTGAACCCAGATCAGAAAGGATGAAAGATTTCATCAGACAAACAGTTCAAGAATCACGCGATAATATCAATGTTCAGCAGATAATTCAGAAGATTTTAACAAAAATGTGTGCTGAAAGGAATTATTCTGCCCAGGAAATATTTTGGGTGTTAATGGGATGGCAACTGTATAAGTCATCTCGTCAGTTTGTCACCATTAATTTAGCAAGGAACGCATGGAAACAATTAGATATGAATAAGGAGGATGGAAGCATATCCGTTTCAAATATTTTGGAAAAGTACGAACAACGCCCAGTGAGATTTGAAAATATGTCCTTGCAGAATTATTTCACAAACATTTATAAAGGTGGTGCAAATTTCAGTATCAGGACAAAACCATTTATCCCCAGAATTATACCAAAATTGAAATATGATCCCAATTAATGAATAATCTTCATGTTTTCCACGAGTTTCACGATATTGTTATTTGGAGAGCATAGTTGAAGAATTTGAATTTATATCATTTTAAAGTCAGCAAACATATTTCACGACTGAAAGTAGCGCAGGTGTTGTTGAATATAAATAAGCACAGGATGATTAAAAACTTTGCTAATTCTATTTTCTACATATTTAACTATATACAATATTTACAGCGAAAACATTTGAATAATACTTGTTAAATATATATATATTCCACACTTGGAATCCAAGATAATATCTTATTAAATTCAGGACTATTTATTTCTCCCTTTTCGGAAGATCAAGAAATATGCAGCGAGCATGCTGCGTTCGAGTTTCACATTTATAATAAAACTAAACTAAAAAAAAGAGAAAAAAAAGTTTTTAAATATCAATTCTCTGGAAGGTCACGTGATCCGGCGCCTTCCGTCTAGTCGAGAGAGGAAGGGGTTTGCGAAATATTCCACAACCCCCCCCCCCCCTCCCGATAAACAAGGGTTTATCAAAAATGGGATTCAAAATAATTAAAGTAGAAATAAAATTATTCTAAAAGATAATGAATTACAGTATACACAAATACAATACAAATCAAAATATATACTTACATACTAGGCCTAAAAAAAACTAAACTAAAACAATTTAACAGATTTGGGGAGAGGTTTCTGCTACTAAAAATAGAAAGAACAATTTAAATCTATACAAATTATTATAATACAATTCAAGACAAAAATCAAACTAAAAATTAAAAATGTTAACAAGCAAAAAACATTTTTTTAAAGTCAAATGTCAAATGAGAGTTTTTGAGCCTATTAATAAAATCAAAGTTTTTTTTTCAGTTTCTGAGTTCAAGATTGTACAACAAATTAATGGGTCTTTTAATAAATGAATTATTTGTTTTATATCTACAAAACCTTATCTTGCCGTCTCTGCTCATAAAGGTTTTAGTAACTTTGCCTAACTTCCACAAACTTCTGGGTAAGTGTTCATCGTGTACAAGAACCACATCGTCTTCTTTAAAGTCTGAAGTTTTATTCTGGTCCGTGTAGTGAGCAGATTTTAAGCTGAGAAGATACTCATTTTTCCAACGCTTCCAAAAATGATTTAGAAGAGTCTCACGTAAACAGAAGCGTTTCACTAAAGATTCTTTCGTTGCTTGTAAAATTAAATCGTTCGCTTTTATGGTAGGTAAACACAAGATACGTTTTCCGATTAAAAAATGTGCAGAAGTAAGGGGAGATGGTTCTTCTAACTCGGAATACGTGTAAGTCAACGGACGAGCGATAATTACAGCTTCTACTTCAATTTGAAGCGTTTCTAATTCACTCAATGTTAAAGAAGATCTTCCGATAACTTTATGTAAGGTAGTTTTCACAGAGCGAACCATTCACTCATAGAAGCCACCCCACCAGGCTGCACGCTCTACAATATACTTCCAGGAAATTCCGTGATTGGTGTAAATTTTTTTAACATCAGGATGGTGAATTACTTTCCACATTTCTTTTAGTTCAAGATCAGCTCCTTTAAATGTTTTGGCATTGTCTGAATAAATTACAGCACACAGCCCTCTTCATCAGATAAACCTGCGAAATGCTAACAGGAATTCTGCTGTTGACATGTCTTTTACTAATTCTAAATGAAGAGCTCTTGTGATAGCACATGCAAATAATAAAATATAAAATTTATTTTCATTCCCCTTCACATATAGGGGTCCCGCATAATCAAGACCTGTTACTGAAAACGGTGGAGCTTCGTTAATACGGTCACCTGGAAGAGGGTCTATAACTTGTTGGCCAGGGCGTACGTTAAATTTCTTACAGATTATACATTTGTTCAGGACTGATTTTATACACTGTCTGGATCTTAAAATCCAAAACTTTTCACGAGTTTGTACTAATGTACTGGACACTCCTGAATGAAAAAACTTTTTCATGTCCATCTTTCACGATTAATTCAATTAATTTATGTTTTGCAGTAATCACAACAGGACGTTTTTCATAAAATGAGGAATCAGACTTTTGTAACCTTCCTCATACCAACAGCAAACCTTCATCTGACAACATAGGATTTAACTGTAGAAGATTCGGTTCTTTAGGGATACTCTTGTTACATTTCAAGCATTTTATAACTTCAGGAAAACTTTCTTCCTGCACTAGCTTTAACCAAAAATTTTCAGCATGCAACATTTCCTCAGCTGATAATTCTGAAAAATATCTTTTTTCTACCTTTAATTTTATATTAGAAATAAATCTAAATATCCATGCAGTTACTCGATACAATTTCTTTAGGGCGCTATACTTTTCAAGATTAAAAATGGGAATTTCATCAGTTTTATTTGTTTGAACAACGCAAGAAATGGTTGCTGCTTTAGGAGATTTCTCTTCAGAAACATCAGGTAATCCTGATGAAGCAATTTTAACCCTAGGCCAGTGTTTCCCAACCTTTTATTGCCCACGCCCCACCGAAGCATCTGAAAAATCAAGATGCCCCCCCCCCCTCACACACATATTCTGTAACCTATATCTCTTATTATTCGGAAATCGAATTGTATTCACCTGAAGGAAGTCTAACAGTGCTTTAACGATAACTATTTATTTCACATTTCTTAACATATCATAGAGCTGAATTTTCTTACACAAATGTGTTTTTAGTATAATTTTATGAATGGAATTAAGGCTATAAATCTTCACTTTTATGCCAAAATAGATTTGTTGTGCCTTCCCAACTTACCTGAATGTTTAACAAAAGTGTCATATGCCTATATTTTCATTGTCCCAAAATGACGAAAGAGACTCTCATATTTAGTATTAAGATTGAAAACGATGACACATTTTAGATTGAATTTTAGTAACTTATTGAAAGTTGTTGGAAAATCTTTGGACGCCAAATTTCCTTTCTATGGATAACAAAGTACACAAGAAGCATTTCAAGGTTCTGACCTTTATCAAGTTTAAGTAGACATTATTCCCTATCAAAACACATTTATCTTTTTCCCTCCCCAATTATCGTTAATTAACTGCCATGAATTATGACATTTTCAAATTTAAATTGTACATGTTATACATTCATTTACCGTGTAGGAGGCCTGCACTACAACCATAGTTATTTACAATTTATCCATTTTCTTATTTAATGCTATTAAAAATTTAAAAATTTTATAAAGTTGTTAGTACCACATTTAGTTATTTCAAATATTTTTTATGTTAAATATGTTAAAGACAATAAGATTTAAGTATAGTCTTAAGTAATTTCAAGTGTAGAAGTTTCTTTATATTACAAGCAGAAGAATGAATAGATAAAAATAGATCATTCGGTAAATAATTTTGAAAAATTGTAAAATACATTAGTAACCAGAAAAGTTATAGAAATTTTTAAGTATAACAAAAGGGGAGAAGGTGATATTAACATAGTAAAAAAAAAAAAAATTGCCCATATAATTATTCTGGTATTGTTCCATTTTAACATTTTGATTTTAAGCTTTTTTAACGTTCAACAAAAATACCTGTTTATTTTTTAATTTTGCATGTTTTACTTTTATTTTTAGTCTAAAACCTAACTTTTCTAAAATAAATAAATAAATAAATAAAGGTGAGCGAAGGCTGAGTTACAAATTTGAAAATGCCCCCCTAAAGAATCAAATGTCCCCCCGCGTTGGGAATCACTGCCCTAGGCCATTGATTTTCGGGAAAGGAAAGAAATTCAGGACCATACCACCTTTTTTGAGAATTTATTAAATACTTCACAGAACTACCTCTCGTTATTAAATCTGCGGGATTAAGTTTGCCGCCACAATGTCTCCATAAACTAGGATCAGACAAATTATTAATTTCAGCAATTCCATTACTAACAAATGGTTTCCATTTTTCGTTTGGCCCTTTAAGCCAATGAAGAACAATTTCTGAATCAGACCAGAAAATAGTATTATTTACTTGGATAATGTTTGTGATAAATTTTGCCATCCTGGCACCAATAAGTGCTCCCATGAGTTCAAGACTTGGCAGAGTTAACTTTTTCAAGGGAACAACCCTAGACTTAGACATTAGAAAACTAGTTTTAAATTTATCTTTAGAAATGTGATACCGTAAGTATGCCACTGCATCATACGCATTAGGGTTAGAATCAGTGAAAATATACAATTGGAGATGCTCCTTTTTCATGATCAGGTTGTTAAAATAGTGTTGGGGAATTTTCAAGTGTGTGAGATCGGGATTTCCGAAAACCAGTTTTGCCAATTATTTTCTAGTTCACCACAAAAACTTTCATCCCATGATATTCCCAGTACCCACAATTGCTGTAAAAGGCATTTGACATGAATAACAAAAGGGGAAATAAATCCGGCTGGATCAAACAACATGGCTGCAATTTTCAAAACATTCCGTTTTGTACAAGAATCATTGCTTAAATTTTCTAAGAATGGTCGTAATTCTAGTCCCAAATTATCTTCTGTATTGTTCCAGATAAGTCCTAAAACTTTTAGGGAAGTATTTTGGGGTTCGGAACTCGAAATAGGTATGTTTTCGTCAACCCATTTTTTCCTAAGTTCCTGAGGATTACTTCCAAATTTTCTTAACTTCATCCCCCATTCTTTCAAAATATCAACAGCTTCTTTAGTTACGTTTAAAGCTTCTAGAACATCGTTTTCTCCTGAAAACAAATCATCAACATAAAAAGAAGAATTTAGGATTTCAAATGTTTTTTATGAGCGTTTTTATATTTATTAATATGATGCTTAATAGTACAAGCGAGGGTAAAGGGACTGCAGGTGACACCAAAAGTAGCTCTGGTCATTCTATGGGTACTACGTGTTTATTCTTATCAAAATCTTCATAATATAAGAATCTAAGATAATTGCGATCTTCTTCGGCTACAGATATTTGTAAAAATGCTTTTTCAATATCAGCTGAAAAAGCAATTTTATGTAAACGGAATTTCAAAATTATGTCTAAAACATTGGGATTTAAGTTAGGGCCATGATTCAAACATTCGTTTAATGATAGAGAATCACCATATTTGGAAGAAGCATCATAGACTATGCGCATTTTTGTTGTAGTTTTGTCATCTCGGATAACAGATCTGTGTGGCATGTAATAAGAATTATTGGAATGTTTCTCGGTGCACAATTCTATTACACCCTCATTAAACTGTTCTAGCAAAATGGAGTTATATTCCTTAAGTAAATAATCATTTTTCAGGAATTTATATTCTAAACTGGAAAACCGCTTCTTTGCTACTTCAAGATTATTTCTAAGCAATTCACGAGAATTTTTCCACAATAATTTTGTTTTATAACGCCCATTTACGAATTTAAAATTTTCTTTAAATTCTTTTATTACCTCAAGATCGGTAATGTTTTTTTCATTACTTTCAGCAATGCCAATAGCTTCGAAATCCCAAAATGCTTTCAGCTGAGTATTTATATTTTCAACTGAAACACGCAAACAAGCTACTTCTTTTTTATTCGACTCTAACTGCCCTTGCACCGTATGACCGAAAATAGTTTCTGCAACGTGTAAGTCTTTTGTCAATTTTCCCTCGATTCCCTTTAATATTTTCCACAAAAAGTCAGACCCTAGCAAAATATTTATTTCCTGTTCTAGACCTGTATCAGCAGGCTTATAGCCTCTTGTTCTCATTATGTCTAGAAGTTCTGGTTCTAGAGTTTTTACAGAAGCTCCAGTTATATTATCAACCACAAGAGCTTCGATCTTTATCGAGTTGATAGGTTGCACAACACTGGATAATTGAAGAGCAACAACTTCGTAACAAGATTCATAAGGTCGTCTCAGCCCAAAGGGATAAACTAATAAATTTTCTCTTCGCAATGGCTTCAATTTTAATTTTTGTACTAGAGATCTCTTCACATAACATTTTTCTGAACCACTATCACATAAAACGCGAGCCAACAAGCATTGTTTACCAGCAGACACAGAAACTGTACAAGTCCGCAATAATGTATCTTTATTTTGTTTATATTTTTGTTCTGACATCACAGATACAATTGCACCTTTCGTTTCTTTTTCAGGATTTTCTTTTGTTGTTTCTTTAAAACAAAACAAATAACTATGGGTGTTGTTACCACATTTGGAACAAGGATTAATTTTTGTTCTACAATTAACTGATAAATGCGACTTATAAAAGCATTTGTAACAGCGACCTTCTTTCTTTAATTTATATTGTTTTTGTTTATCAGTGAATTTCGAACAATTTAGTTCTGCATGATAAGAAGACTTGAAAAATATGCAAAACTGTTTTGTAGATGTATTTAAAGCAGTAGCTGAAGGTATGTATTTCTTTTGAGGAAAATTTTGATATTTACTTGAAGAATTTTCATATTTGGTTTTAGAATTTTTATAAGCCTTGCTTTGGGAATTATTTGCTAAATTAGTAGCTTCACAGCATCTTAGTTCCGTTTTAATAAAATTTATTAAATCAGTTACTTCGCAGTCCTTATCGGGGTCACGTTTTCGATGGAAATCTAGTATCGAATTTTCTGGTAATAACCTTAATAATATGGGTAGTAATAAATGGCCGTACACTGTTAAAAATTTCTGTAAAAACACAGAAAAAAACGAGACTCTCTGTAAATTTACGCTAGTTCTCGGTTAAATGAATTCGATTGAATTTCTCGGTCAAGACTTTCTGTAAATTTACATTAGTTCTCGGTTAAATGCATTAGACTGAATTTCTCGGTCAAGATTCTCTGTAAATTTACGCTAGTTCTCGGTTAAATGCATTCCATTGAGTTTCTCGGTCTTTCCATGTCTTTCAATCAAATTTAGATAGAGTAGAGAAATAGTCGAAGGTAAATATTTTTAAAAAAAGTGGTAATTTTCTTAATAATTTTCATAGTTATAATTTTTCTTTAAAAAAAAAGATACATGAAGGGTCAATCCATTTCAAGTGGTCCAGAAAATCGTCTATTCGTTGCTTGACCATTTTTAAAAAATCTGAAATTTTTTGTACATCAACCCTAACATGATGGAAGTTATAAATGGCTATTATTTTAATTTTATTAATTTTTGTTTGTGCATGGCGGCCATCTTTGTTTCATCGTCTGCAGCAATTTTCTCACAAGAAGGGTTTACGGAATTGTAAATAATTCATCGTTTATTTCTCCAATTCAAGTGCGGATTAAAGCAATTTGTACAGAATACATTGTGCTAAAAATCTGGTAATAGAGTAGTTTCCGAAAATAAATCCTTATTGGGGAAATTTAAGCATAAAGTTTGTTTTTTTTCCAAAATTTGCCCGTTTACAAAAGGAAATTTTTCTAGCAAGGAAAACTGTGAACCTGACATTTTTGTTTTTTGCTACAAATAGGCCGAAAGTATTTGTACATGTTCCAGATCTGGGACTTAATTTCTCTTCTCTAAAAAAATCCCAAATTTTTCAAAAATGTCAAAAATCGCACTTTTGAGGCTTTGATATCTCTGGTGGGGCACGAAATAAAAATTTGAAGTTCTGGTTTCTGAGAGTATTGTATGGTAGTATTATGCACAAGAAATTTCAGGATGGAGATTTGACTACAAGCTGAGTTATGGCAAAAACAACAATACTATCAAAACAATACTGTCAAACTATTGTTTTGTTGTAGTCACAGCTAAGTATTTATCTCAGAGTGTCACTTAAATTTATGTTTTTGATTATCTTTAAATAATAGTAACAGAAAATAAAGCCCTTTGCATAGCTTAGCAATTAATTAAAACAAATTATGCCTAAGGCCATACGTTTTGTATGGTTTCAGTAATATTTGTTGTAAGTAATTTTAGTAACTAAAAGAAACCTCAACACTTTTACATAAAGAAAAAAAAAATATTTTTATACAAGACCTGACACAAAAACAGAATAGGGAAAGAGAAAAGCTGTTAATGTTGTCATACTTGTTGAGACATGATCAAACGTGTCAAAACACATTCTTGCTTATTGTTTTAAAACTCACAATTTTGATCTTTCTCAAAATTTTATTTGTAGGAACAAAGTCTTGTCGTCTCTTTATAACTTGATTGAAGATCTTGCCCCTGCTGGTTCATAGAAATAAACTTTGAAATCACTATGTGCAAGTCTCACTTCATTAATAATTCCTAGCTTTACTTCTTATGCAAAAATGTCATTTTTCTGCAGTATAAATTTTGAAAGGGCTTTGAGTACCTTTACTTTCTGAAAATTACTTGAGGCTGATGTATGGTAACATCGTATAATGTTTCATTTACAGGAACATACTTATGATAGGAACAAGTTTCAGGGACTGGCAAGCAGCAGTAAAATTGTGGTTTTTAAGGCAACAAGCAGGAATGTGTTTTGATACGTTTGATCATGTCTCAAAAAGTATGCCAACATTAACAGCTTTTCTCTTTCCCTATTCTGTTTTTGTCTCAGGTCTTGTATAAAAATATTTTTTTCTTTATGTAAAAGTGCTGTGGTTTCTTTTAGTTACTAAAATTACAACAAAAATTACTGAAACCATACAAAATGTAGGCCTTAGGCATAATTAATTTTTTAATTAATTGCTAAGCTTTGCAAAAGGCTTTATTTTCTGTTACTATTAACTAAAGATAATAAAAAAAATAAATTTAAATGGTACTCTGAGATAAATACTTACTTGTGACTACAACAAAACAATAGTTTGACAGTATTGTTGTGATAGTATTGTTGTTTTTGCCATAACTCAGCTTGTAGTCAAATCTCCATCCTGAAATTTCTTGTGCATAACACTACTATACAATACTCTCAGGAACCAGAACTTCAGATTTTTATCTCGTGCCCCACCAGAGATATCAAAGCCTCAAAAGCGCGATTTTTGACATTTTTGAAAAATTTGTGATTTTTTTAGCGAATAGAAAGCAAGTCCCAGATCTGGAACTTAGCGTGTGAGTACAAATACTTTCAGCCTATTTGTAAAAAAAAATTGTCATGTTGACAGTTTTCCTTGCTAGAAAAATTTCCTCTTGTAAACGGACAAATTTTGGAAAAAAACTGAAACTTTATGCTTAAATTTCAACAATAAGCAGTTAGTTTCGGAAACTACTCTATTACCACATTTTTAGCCCAATGTATTCTGTACAAATTGCTTTAATCAGCATTTGGATTGGAGAAATAAACGAGAAATTATTTACAATTTCGTAAACCCTTCTTGTGAGAAAATTGCTGCAGACGATGAAACAGCCGCCATGCACAAACAAAAATTAATAAAATTAAAATAATAGTCATTTTGAACTTCCATCATGTTAGGGCTGTTGTACAAAAAATTTCAGATTTTTTAAAAATGGTCGAGCAACCAGTGCTGGACCACTTGAAATGGATTGACCCTGAAACATTTTCAACTGCGAAAGCATTTCCATTTACAGGAGAGGATCATAATACATTTAAATACATTGCTTTTATAACAATTGTGAAGTAACCATAATAGTATTTTTGGTTAATTAATCTGATTATTTTTGTAAATATTTTACAAAAAAAAAGTTATAACTACCGATATATTTAAACAGTTCAAGTGAAAAAATGTACCTAAATTTCACATTATTATTATTTAAAAATTCCAGTATATCTTCAGATATTAAAGAAGATAATTATTGAGAAGAAGCAATTTCTTGATAAATAATTCCGTAAATAAAGGATTGAAAAATTAAATTTGATAAAAAAAATAATAGGTATTATGTATCGGTCCAAACTGAATTAAAATAAACCGTTTAAGAAAATTTCTAACGAATATATTTAAAGTGAAATCTTTGAAAAGCACAAATATAATAGATTTTTCCTCGTTTCATTATAAAAGACATACTTTGTACACAACAGCAATAGCTCCTATGGCTCACTTAGTAAGATGTTTTTCTCCTGCCCAGAGGCCTCGGGTTCAAACCCCATGCCAGCTAGAAACAAATCGCGTAAAAAATTAAATGGTACCGCAGTTCAGATTTACTCGAAAAATTCTGATACTTCGAAGTTCTAAAATTCACTAATTTCAAAAACTATATTATATTATTTTCATTAAAAATAAATTGATTTACAGAGTCTTGTGTATTTTTAACGATGTTAATTTACGGGGTCTTGTGCATTTTTAATGATGTTAATTTACTGTAAATTTACCGAATAACTTCGCTGTTATTTAACAGAATCTCTATTTTTCTAAGCTCTGTAATTTTACATAAGACTTAAGATAATGGATTACCAGTAGATTCTCTGTAATTTCACAGAATTTTTTTTAATTGTGTAGGAGCTTGATGTTACTCCTAACGTATCAAGATTTCTGATGCAAGTTCCAATATTATCATACAACTTCCTGAGCGAAGTGACATTATTAGAGGATTTTACAGGCTCAAGATTAGAATTTTATTCATATAACAGTTAATTATGTTTTCCCGCTTCCCATACCTTTCTTCTAACAACTTTAAACACGTTGAATAATTTTGATCTGTCAGCTCAAAACCAGCTACAATATTATATGCAGGTCCAGACAACAAAGATTTAAGATAATGGAACTTTTCAATTTTTGATAACGATTCGTTTGAATCTATCGCACTAGTAAATAAATTGAAAAATTCTAAGAACTGGCTTGCATCACCAGAAAAATTTTCTATGTTAAGTTTAGGCAGCTTTACTGCCGAAACTGGCTTACTACCGATTTTTGAACCGTTACTTGATTCTAGTAAAACTTTTGGTTCAGTTTCGATTTTACATTTTTTAAGCCTCATCTTAATTTTAAATTTCAAACTTGATATTTTTTCAGAATATTCTTCTTCCGATTTTAGTTATTTTTCATATTCAGTTTTTTCCTAAATTAGCTCATATATTTCGGAATCTAATTCTTTGAGTAGAGCTTCCTTTTCATTTACGAGCTCTAATGATTCCATTAAAGAATCGCAATCAGTCTTATTAATATCAACAGATAACAATGTATCACATTTTGTGATTAATTTTGTAACAGCTGCGCGAACAGTAGCTCTTTTGCTTTTAAGCTTTTCTGGTTTATCAATGTTTAAATATTAATTCAATTTTCAAAATAAATTATCCTGACAAAACGTTATTTTCAATAAATCAAAAGTCAATAGTCATGCAGAATAATAAAGGTATTTCTTACCCTTTTTCGGGTTCTTTGGCACCAATAAATAATGAATAATCTTCATGTTTTCCACGAGTTTCACGATATTGTTATTGGGAGAGCATAGTTGAAGAATTTGAATTTATATCACTTTAAAGCCAGCAAGCATATTTCACGACTGAAAGTGGCGCAGGTGTTGTTGAATATAAATAAGCACAGGATGATTAAAAACTTTGCTAATTCTATTTTCTACACATTTAACTATATACAATATTTACAGCGAAAACATTTGAATAATACTTGTTAAATATATATATATATTCCACACTGGGAATCCAAGATAATATCTTATTAAATTCAGGAATATTTATTTCTCCCTTTTCGGAAGATCAAGAAATATGCAGCGAGTATGCTGCTTTCGAGTTTCACATTCGCAATAAAACTAAACTAAAAAAAAAGAGAGAAAAATAATGTTTTTAAATATCAATTCTCTTGAAGGTCACGTGATCCGGCGCCTTCCGTCTAGTCGAGAGAGGAAGGGGTTTGCGAAATATTCCACCCCAATAATGTGAATAATGAAGATTTCTATAAGCAACAAGTTATGTTGCATATTCCTTGGCGTAATTTTCAAATTATGAATCCAAATGATACTTCATGGAAAGTTATATATGAACAGCATTTTAAGAATAATGAAATTCAGAGATTGGATTTGGAATATCTGTTGCAAAATTTAGAAGATGAGGATTAATTTGAAGAAATAGAATCTATCGCAATAAATCAACTATTTGACTGGATGAATGTCGCTTCAAGACAAAATAATTGACAGGATGAATTAGATTTGGGCAGAAGGGACATTGATATAAAGTATAACTGGCATACTATACAAAGTCAAGATTTGCTTAATAAATTACAGAATTTTATTGAAAATGAAATTTGAAAACGAGTGAAAAATGTGGTTGTGTCTGTGTCACTGTTCCATCTAATTTGCCAAATTTCGTCTTTTCCCATGAACAGAAAAAAAATAAATATTTTTGAAGAACAGCTTTATTTCTTGCAAGGCCATAGGCGAGAAATGCCAATAAAAAGAATTGCTGTCCAAGGAAAAGCAGGTTCTGCAAAAAATACTTTAATACATTACTTCACTGCTCAATTAAATGAAACATTTGGTCTATCTTCTTTTCAATTGCTTGCATAAACTGGTGTTGCCGCAATCAACATAAATGGATTAACGATTCATTCAAAACTTTTATTGGGACTAAATCAAAAGCTGAGAAATCTTAGTTCATACTTGGTCAACTTCAGGAGGAGTTTCGAAATTGTAAATTCATAATCTATCTATATATATAAAAGCCGTTCTCTGTGTGTATGTCCTTTATACAAATCTTTAATTTTTGACCGATTTGCACGAAACTCGATGTACATACGTTTTAGAACGTGGAAAAGATCACTGTCTACTTTAAAAAATAATCAAACCACTATTTATCCCTTTTTCTACCACTTCCATAATTTAACATTATAGAAATATCTCTTTTTAAATCTTTTTTAATTCAAACGTTTCTTTCCTGTTGCCAAACCCTAAAAAATGACACAATAATTTGAAAAAAAAATAAGGATAACGCGTGTATTTTGTTTCTATTTGCCAATAAAAATTCAGATTTTCTTGCTATATTTTTGCGTGTTTCATACTGACGTCATTCTAAACAGAAAATTTTCATTTTTTTGTATATAAAGTAAAAACTTTAACTATAAGAGCGGGAAAAAAACGTAGCACCTCAATTTGAATGTTTTTTTTTAATTAAAACATCTATTTTAATACAAACAGTCAAATTTCATGAAAACATTTTAAGAAAAAAAAAAAAAAGGCTAGATATGACGTCACATTCTATCAAATCTTTTCAACGCGTAATCAAACTCATTGTAAACATATGGCTCCTATATTTTGCTTACTACTTCGATTGTATGCTACAGCTATATCTTATAGCGATACGTTATCGCTAAGTGTTGTATTGGTTTAGATTCAGTGCTAACATTTTCTGTGATTTATAGCAAAAAGAGAGCGGTTATTTACATTTTCAAAAAAAATCTTGACAGATGTCTTGATTTAAAATTTATGGAAAATGACATCATTTCATCTAATCATTGTAGATTTAATTTCAATAAAATTTCAAATTTTCTAAATAAAATTTTAGTACCTACTACCTCACTCGGATGTATTTTTTTGCATTTACCCGCGTATTGTGAAGATATTGTATACTTTTGTTACGCGCGCCAAAGAAAACATGTATTTTAATTTTAAAAGTTAAAAAAATTATCACAATGTGTCAAAAGAACATCCTTTTTCTGAATTTAAATTTCGCGAGTTCCAAAATTAAAACTAAAAATGTGAGTTTTTTCATAAACTTCAAGTTAAGGCTGTTCTCAAATCCAAAGGAGCTATTTTCTGACATATTTTTTAATTAATTTTTGTTCGGAAACGCATGAAATTGACAGGAGTTCTTATTTAGAAACTATGTAATCGAAAGATACCGGGTGTCCCAAAAAGGACTGACTGATTTTAAAATTCAATAACTTCCAAACGGTGACAGATATTAAAAAAATTCTTGCAGGAGGGTTATGCATAAAGTCAAAAGTTTTATTACAGCGATTTTCGATTTTAGTTCAAATTACAAAGAATAGATGGCGCTGTAAGCAATAGTCGCTAAATACAGGCTCGATTTTTGGTCCTTTATTTTGTTCTATGCAGAAAAAGGAGATGGAAATGTATTATCCGGGCCACGAAGTACCAAAAATCGAGCCTGAATTGAGCCTCTATTGATCGCAGCGCCATCTATTGTTTGTAATTCGAACTAAAATCGAAAATCACTGTAAAAAAACTTTTGACTTTATGCATAACCTTCCTGCAAGAATTTTTTTAATATCTGTCACCGTTTGGAAGTTATTGAATTTTAAAATCAGTCAGTCCTTTTTGGGACACCCGGTAGTTTCTATTTGTTGATAAAGATATAAGGTCTTTCAGTTGATTTTTTGAACTGAATTTTGGACGCAACAGTGCAATAAAGGATAAAAACCGGCCGTCACGAAACCACAATTGCTCAAAACTCGATAAGTAATTTATTTATGAAAAAAGGAAAAACTCATTTTAATTCCAAACCGCTTTAATAGTCAGGCCTAAAAATTTTAACCCTTTACGTTTAATGAGTCAGAAAATGTGTCAGAAAGTTTCGCGTTGATGAGCAGGGAACTGGAGGAGCACCTTAAGCATTTGCAGGTTAGTATTTTGTAATCAAGTTGCATGCCAGGTAGTCGCTTAAAACACAAGTTATTCTATATTGTTTTAAACAAAAGTGCATGCCATAATAGGTGTCAGGCACACTCACTAAAATAAGAATACCCTAGCGCACAGCCCCATTACCGAAGATAAAGCCGTCAATATATTTAGAGATAAAATATTTCTGCATTTTTCATTCAGCTAATAAGACTAATTTTTCATAATTGGGTTCACATGATTATATAACTTTCCCCTATAATTCTATGACTAAGCAACGGAAAACAATATGTTACGCACTAAAATCTTCCCTAAAAAACAAATAGGTCAAGTCGCATGGAAATCCGTTCTGAAGAATTCAAGTTATATGCACCCGGAACGAAATTCCCATTTGAATTTTATATACTTATCAGGTTATTTTGAGTAGTTTGATTTGATATCTGTTAAATTCGTGTTTTATTTTATTTTATTTTTGGCGTTTTAATTTCGTTTGCCAATTTAGTTATTGAATATTACGCGAAAGCAAACAAATTCTGAATTATTTACAATGTTTTTGAACAATTGAGTTAATCTTTTGTATTTGGGTTGCAAGCATATTTAAAAAATATGCATGCTTAAAAATTATTTTAAAACTCATAAAAAATTCGTAAATTGAGATAAACATTACAAAAAAATATCACTGAAAGTACTTTTGTTTTCCATAATACGTTGGAACAATCGAATGTACAATGTTTAGACGTTAAACTGCAACAAAAGGGAAATTTGTTATGTTAGGTTGTTGCCACCGAAAATATGATACCAGCGTTACTCATAGACATGTCTTTTCTTTATACTATTGCATTAAGTGTAAACAGGTTCATCTTTCGTAATCGGGTTGCACTCAACTTTAAAAATATCCATGCTTAAAAATTACTTTAAAATCCATTAAAATCAGAAAACTGAGGTACAATTTTCAAACAAATTTCATTTGAGAGAACTTTTTCCTATCCGACATAGTAAAAAATGAAATTGTGTGATGTTTAAAAGTTAGAAAAATTGCAGTAAAGGCACATTTTATGGATTACAATTTATGGGGCACAATTTATGGGCACTGACATAGTGTTTTTACTTTATAT